>NC_061158.1:48225094-48235094 GCF_022113875.1 Hydra vulgaris | reverse complement strand
AAAATTTAATTTTAGATAATTTTGTTTTGACAAAACTGATTTATGCCATAAATATGCTTATCAATGGATACATATATATGAATTAATAAAAAATAAAAATAATAAAATTTTTTCACGAAACCTTATCAATTTGAAAATCTATATGACTAAAGTTGTTAAAGATGATAAAACCTAATATGACTGAAGTTGTTAAAGATGATGGCCTTATACAATTTAAATATTTTAAGATATAAGGGGACTTCAGAAATATATTTATACAAAAAGATGGCAAGAACTGTGTAAAACTAGAAGGTGCTAACAGATCAACAAGAAGATATTAGTAGCTTATTTTTTATTGTTAAAATTGAGAATTAAACTTTGTAGTAAAGTAAATTACTTTTTGCCAACAAACAACTATATAAACAACAACAACAAAAACAAGCTGTTTATTTTCCTTATATCATTTTTCGAATAGTATTTATAATAAAAATAGTAATAATAATAACAACCATAATAATAATAGCAATAATAATAATAATAATAATAATAATAATAATAATAATAATAATAATAATAATAATAATAATAATAATATGAGATAAACAACTTTATACAAATTATAGTATTAGTCATACATGTATATTTATAAAATTATCAATTTAAATATATATATATATATATATATATATATATAAATATATATATATATATATATATATATATATATATATATATATATATATATATATATATATATATATATATATATAATATTGTTATAAGAATAGTAATATATTATATGAAAACACATAAAAATTTAAGTAACCTCATTATTGGAACATTTTCTTGGCCACTGTTAAAATCAGTTCTACTGCATAATGCTCCAATTCTTGCAAGTGCTTCCCATGTTAATGATTCTAGTTGCTGACTAAAACTTGATTGATTTTCTGAAGTGTTTAATTCAACAGTTTGGAGATCAAACCAAACATGAGAAACAGTCATTCTATTTTGTGTTAAAGTCCCTGTTTTATCACACAATATTACAGATGTACTCCCAAGGGTTTCAACAGCTTGCAAATGTCTCACTAAGCAATTCTTTTTAGCCATTTTTTTTGCTGTTAAACTTAGACAAACCTTACAAAAAAATAAAATTAATTATCAGTAATGACCAAACTAAAAAAAAATTTGAATAAAAAGACTTTTAAATACTGTTACAATAATAAATATACTGTGACAGTGCAGAGAAGGCCTTCTGGAACATTTGATACAATAATAGCAATAAGATACACAATTGACTGGACCCAATTATAACCCATGCTCATATAAAGGATGAAAAAGAGTACACCAAAAAATACAGCAACAACAGTGATAATTTTGATAAAATGCTCTATTTCAATAGCAAGTGGTGTTTTTCCATGATGTAATCTTGATGCAAGATCCACAATATGACCCATAACTGTGTTTTTACCAACTTTAACAACAATACCAATTCCAGATCCCTCAACCACGTTAGTTGGGAAAAAACCTAGATTTTTGGTCTCAATAGGATTGACAGAAGTGCAGAGAATACTCCGAGATTGAGGCTCTGATTCTCCTGTCAATGAAGAGTTGTCAACCTAAACATGAATATATATTGCTCTATTGTACTTTTTACTGCATTTACTGTTGAGAGTTGGTAACTAGGTATTATGTATTATAACAACAACCATTATACTTAAGTGGGAATGCATTATAAAAACGAGTAATATGTTTTAAATCAAAATAGAGAGTGTTTGTTTGAGACTTTTATTAACAATTTTTTATTTGTTAGTTGGTCTTAAAGTATATAAATTAAAATTATAAATATATGTTTAGGATAGGGAACTTAACATTTACCTTGTGATATTCTTTTAATGAGATTTGTAATAAAATTACAAATTACTTTAGAAAGAAATATCAAATAGTATTAAAGTTATAGTACAAAACTATAATGCAAATGTAAGAAAATTCATATTTTTATTTTTAAGAACTTTTATTTCATAAAAAACATCATATTGAAAGTCTATTATGATTTTCAAAAAAAAAAGAAATATTTAAATGAAAAAAATGTTTATTTGAGTTTGACAAAGCACTTAAAATGACTCTTCCTAAACTTTATCTTTTAAAATTAATTTCTATTCAAATTTAAAAAAAAAATTTAGAAAAATATGTAATATAAGCAAGAAATTTTTTTTTTTGTACTGAAAAGAAAAATTTACATTAAAAAAAATTACCTTCATTCCCTTAGATTCAACAATGCGAACATCAGCAGGGATCCTATCTCCACTTTTCAAAAATACAACATCTCCCACCACACATTGACTAGGATTTATAGCCACTTTTGATCCGTCACGCAATACAATGGCTTCTTGAGGAATAAGTTTTTTAAAGCTTTCCATAATCTTTAAACTCTTTGTTTCCTAAATTTTAATAACTTTATTACCAAATAGATCAGATAAAAAAATAAAAATTATTAATATTTCCTATAATAATAAAAATAATTTTTTCTCCAATTTTAATTGTATGTGTGTGTGTGTATATATATATATATATATATATATATATATATATATATATATATATATATATATATATATATATATATATATATATATACATATATATATATATATATATATATATATATAATATATATATATATATATATATATATATATATATGTATATATATATATATATATATATATATATACATATATATATATATATATATATATATATATATATGCATAGATACATTTTTATGCTAAAAAAAAGAAAAAAAAACTAAATCGATTAAAAGTCAACTAGTGGAAATAATCAAAATAAGTCAACTTTAAAAAATCTAATAGTCAATATAATCAACTTCCTGCAAATCAACTAAAAGTTGATTTAGTTGGGTAAAACTCAAAACTTAAAATCTTTATATGTTTTTGATTTAACTTTTCAATTGATTTAACTTTTAATTTTCATTTTTGTTTGTTCATTTCATAAAATTTACATATTGGAGAAGGTTGCATAAGTTGAGTGTGTTAACAGTGTATTGCTTTTGTAGCCGAAATATTATAATGTTTTCATTTATTTTTGCAGATTATCCTAATTTTTGCTCTTAAAAAATATGAATGAATAGTTTATTAAAAAAGAAGTCTTTAAACCAAAAATTGAGTCATTTTCAACACACCCAATCATCTCATCTTAGGAAACCAGTTACCTTAGATGAGCTTTTTTTAATGGAACTTGAAAAACCTCAATATATAAAAAAAAAATATCACAAAATTTTTTTTAGTTATATTGTATCTTTAAGGGCTATACTAAAGTAAAAAGTAACCATTTCAACCATTAAAAAAAAAAATCTTTCCTATTTCTAAAAAAGTTTGCAATACTATTTTTTTAAAAATAACCTTTGCTTCAAATGTAAAATTTAAGTGATTTATAATAGTATGTGTAATAATATTATAAGCATTAAAACATCATATACGGTATTATACTATTTATATATTTTTTTACATGATATTTCGGTTCATATAGTTAGAGACATTATCAAACTAATAAAACAGTAAAAAAAACCACGACCTCACAAGATATTTTTGTATAGTTGTTTGAAATAACAGCAGTTTTAGATTTCTCTCAGTTTATTTTACTATTACAATGTTGTGAATGTTCTAATATTCCAGATGTATTCCAGTTGGCTTTTGTAACATTTTTATGTTCTTGAATTTGTGTGGAAATCTTTTTCACCAATATAACATGCACCACATGTGTAATCAATTGGTACACTCCTGGATGATTATTTGGAGGTAGTTTAGCCTTATTATGGCAAATATATTGATCAATGGATTACCAAAACGAAATACTGTTTTAACGCATCTTATTTTATTGACTGTTTAATAGCATCTGATTCATCTTTATTTGTATCAACAGCAAAAGAATGGCTTATTAATGATGAGGTTTAATTGTCAGTTGATGTTATTAATTTATACCTATCAGTACCACTTGATTCTGTTATAATTATTGATATGCTAAACAAAGATAGAGACAATCTAATACAACAAACTAAATATTTTCTGGTAAACATTCATAGACTAATTGATCTCTGTATTAGTAAGTGTTGTTATTTATGGGAAGATATAAAATAAATAATTTAAAAAACTCTGATTCAATAGGTCTATCAATAATGGTCGTCATGTCAGAAGCATATTTACAACATATTGAATCTAATGTTGTTCAGCAGGTTTTAAATGCCAATATTGCATCAAAAACTCATAAACTTTATGTTGATGATAGCCAAGCTTGATTAACTAATATTGATGACACAAATTTTTTTAACACTTTTAAATTCACAAGATAAATCTATCCAATAACATGCAAATACAAAAATGCTCAACACCAATTAAATTTTTTTAATATTTGTATTTCAACCAATTTACAAATATGAGTTTTCCATACACTGTAAAGATGCAATTATAAACATGCTTATAAAACCAAAAACATCAATTTCACCAAGTATTACAGTTGGTATTTTTAAAGGTTTTTAGCTAGATCATACAAAATTTGTACAGAATATTTTCCTGTTAAAATTTTAACTGAAAATAGACATTCCTATAAACAATATTCAGATATTGCTAAAAATTATAAATACTCCACAAATCCATCTTATTCTCAAAAAAATGATACCAAAAATCTAGTTAATTTACCATAGGTCCCAAAATTAGGCTTTATTTTAAGAAGAGAATTTAGTAAAGTTGGCATTAAAACAGTCTTGCATTTTCGTAATCTCTTATTCAATAAACTTTGCCATAAAAAGTCTAAACTGTCTCCAAATAGTCATCCAGGAGTGTACCAACTTATTTGGGGGTTCAAGTTACATTTGTGAAACATGAAAAAAATTTCCACATAAATTCAAGAACATAAAAATAATGTTAAAAAAGCAAACTGGGATACATTGGGAATAGTAGAGCATTCACAACATTGTAATAGTAAAATAAACTGGGAGAACCCTAAAACGCTTTGCTGCTATTTCAAACAACTATACAAGAAAATTTTGTGAGGGCATTAAAATACAACCTGTGCAATGTGCAAAATTTAAAGACGTTTTAAATTGTAACAAAATCTAAAAGAAACGTTTTAAATTGTGACAATTTCAATTTGGTGATGACTCACCATTGGAATCCACTTATTGAGAAATTAAAAAATGTTGAACATCTGATGTTGCAATGACATCATTTTGTTATGTTCATTAAACTTTTTAAAACGGTTATTTTATGGTTTTATTTTTTTTGGTTCTATATGAGCCAAAATATCATGTATGATATAATATATGTATATATATATATATATATATATATATATATATATATATATATATATATATATTATATTTATATATATATATATATATATATATACGTATAGATATAAACTTATATATATATATATATATATATATATATATATATATATATATATATATATATATATATATATATATATATATATATATATATATATATATATATATATACGTATAGATATAAACTTATATATATATATATATATATATATATATATATATATATATATATATATTTATATATATTTATATTTATATATATATATATAAATATGTATATATATATATATATATATATATATATATATATAACTTATACTTATATATAACTTATATATTATAATATATATATATATATATATATATATATATATATATATATATATATATATATATATATATATATATATATATATATATATATACTGTATATATATATATACAGTATCGGACAAAACTAGTGCAACCAAATAATGCTCATTTAGTTTCTTTATATAATAGTGATGCATTTTTTCAATTTAGAGAAATAACTATGTAACTGTTTAGAGACAACGTTCTTTAAGGTTTATTCATCACAAAGTTCATTAATTGTACACAAAAATTAATAAATTTTTTAAAAGTATTAAAAAAAGTTGATTTCCTTCTGGACAAAACAAGTGCAACTCCACAAAATGTTGACCAAGCTGTATTTCGTAATCAATATTTTGTAGCGAATCCTTTGTTGTCAATTACAGTCTTGCATCTTCGATGCATAGATTCAATCAAGTGATCAATGAAACTTTGTGGAAATGCTGCTTAGGCCTTTATATCTATATATAAGTTTATATCTATACGTATATATATACGTATATATATATATATATATATATATATATATATATATATATATATATATATATATATATATATATATATATATATATATATATATTTATAAACTAAAAACGTTCTTAAAACAGTCCCTGTACACTCTAAAAACATTTATTCGTGTAGCTTTTTTACTCACTTCGACCTTTCAGAACTCTCTCCTGTCTTCATGTTTTTTTGACTCATAAAACCTATAACTTTTCAAGTCTTCACTCAACTTTTTATGTAAAAAGTTTAGCAAATGCTATAAATCAAAAATTAAAACATCAAAAAAAAAATTTAATTGACCGGCCGATAAAAACAGTTGACCATTAAATTTGTGTTAATCAGTCATGTTGATTACCTACCTTTGTTTAATTATTTTGTGCACTGATATATATAAATATTTTTCAAAAGAACTTTGCTTTTTCAATAAATCAAGTCAAAGTTAAATTTACTTTCATCTATTTTTCCAAAGAATACCCATTTCTCCCTTTACTCCACCTTAATCTTGTAAGTGGACCTCTGGCCATCAGAATGGACTTTTAAATAGTGTTAATAATGTTAATAATAATTCTTTGTAAAATGATTTTAACTGTACCTAAAGACAGATATTTTTCATGGCTATTGTTAAATGTGTTGCTAAGTTCACAACAGTTTAACCTTAGATAAATTTTACCTAACAAAATATAACACTGTTTTTGCATTATATGTAGCTTTTTTTAACCTTCTGGATTCTGCATAAGAATGGATGCCACTTGTCATTTTAAAATGTTTTCAGAGTCTTTCTGACCAGTTCTTTGAAACTTATATGTGTGTGTGTGTGTATGTGTGTGTGTGTGTGTGTGTGTGTGTGTGTGTGTGTGTTATATGCAACCATAGACCTGTTGACATTTTAATTTCATTATTTGATGACAAGTATATTGATTGGAATGAAAAACTACATTTCTAATACAAAGGTAGTTGTTTAACAACCATGATGTAATCACATAAATAAAAATATGAATTGTATAAATTTTAATTTTAATAGAGATTTATTTTAATAGAGATTAATTTTTTTGGAGATATGAAGTTTTTGTTTATATTAGATTGTATTTTATAATATAATGGAGACATTTTATTACTAAATTTCTGCTAAAACATCTAAATGATCACACCACATTTACAAAACTACCAAAAACATAAGTTGCATCTGCTGCATATTCTGCAACTTTTCTTGTTAACTAATTTATCTTGTTAACTAATTCTATTGTTAACTAACTTTTTGTCACCAACGCAGTAAAATTAACTTGTCAGCTTCTTAAGCAAGCAAGCAAAATAAATGTGACCAAGGTTTTTTAAAAATAACACTAACGTTAGTGATTTCTTTACAAAATGTAAGCACCTTTTAAAAATGTAAGTAGTTTTTTTAAAAACTTTTCAAAAAACATTAAAGTGAGATAAATTAGATATATATATATATATATATCTAACTTTTTCACAAAATAAAAAATCAATATCAGCATTTAGAAAATGTAAAATCATTTGGATCTCTGATTAACTTAATCTTGTAAATTAATTATCATAAATAAATAAACCAGGTTTTTAAATTAAAAAAATGTAATAGGCAACTTTACAGCTATAAAGCCAAGTATTTTTTAACATAAAATACTTTTGAGTTTGTTTATGTAATTCAATTAAAATAGTGTTTTAGAATAGAGTTTTTATTTTCATGTTAAATTTTTTTGTTGGGGTTGGGTGTGGAGTGGTGTTAGTAGTGAAAGTAGATTAGATACCTGGATAAAAATTATAGTGGGGGATTGTAGGGGGAGGGGAAGAGAAAGCATAAATTGTCGTTATGCTACTGGATTCAAATCACATTAGGTTTTTTAAAAACACAAAATTCAATTTTATCTTAATTGGTATTTTCCATTTTTATCTTTTTAATAATTAAGCTATTTTTATGCTCAAAACATTGTGGTGAACGGACGCGTTTTGCTTAGCAAAGAAATTTTTTTTTCGCTTTTTGTTTTATTATTTTTTCGCTTGCTGGATTAAAAAAGTTTATTTCACATAATGAATAAATCGAAAAAGTTCATTAATGACGATAAAGAAGTCTCAATAAGTATTGTTCAAGAAATATTCAAAGAAATGTTTCAAAAACTGCAAAACGATATTCTTAAACTTATCAGCGGAAACTTAAAATTATCCAACGACAGAATTGATGACTTGAATGCAGAAATATTATCAATAAAAGAATCGTATAAAACTCTGTTCCATGAAAACGAATCAAGGAAAGTAGAACTTGAAAATGTCAACAAATAACTAAAAAAATATGAATGTGTTCAAAGAGATATTGAAGAGAGTCTTAATTTTTCTCAAGATATTCAAGAAAAAAAAGTACATGACCTAGAGGAAAAAATTCACAACAAAACAGTAATCGGTCCAACAGAAAAAAATAAAATTAGACAGAAGACAGTCAAAAAAGAAACAATCTATGAATTGATGGACTTAAAGAGAACAAATCGGAAAGCCGAATTAAAAGTCATTAAAGTATTTGAAAACAATCTCAACATAAAAGGAGTTACTATTGTCCAAGAATTATAGTAATGAAGTTATTAAATTATAAGGATAAGATTCAAATAATAAAAAACGCACACAAACTCAAAGGAACAAATATTTACATAAAAAAGGATTATTCCTTTAATACAATGGTTATACGGAAAAAATTACTTGAAGAAATGAAAGTCAACAGGAACAACGGTACGTACTCGATTTTTATTTATGATAAACTAATAGTAAAAGAATTTCAAAAAAATCAGAATGCTAAAATTTAATCATTTCAATTTATTATGTTTTTTGGTCTTTATACTTTTTTATTTATAATGGATAAAACTATAAATTTTTATCAAAAGTTTAAATCTTTTCAAGTCAACAAAACTATACTTCTAGATAGTCATTCAGATCCAGATATTAACTTTTATAATAGTAGCGATGAAATGAAAAACATAAGTCCATTATATTACAACTTAAATACTTCAAACCATGAAATAGATATAGATGCGTTCTCAATCCTACATTTAAATATTAGAAGCATTCAAAAAATTTTTGAGAAATTTAAACTTTTTTTTACTCAGCACAAAACGGAGTTTATTTGCCTCACAGAAACTTAGTGTCACAATATTGAAATTGAAAACAATTCAAATTTTCAGTTAAATAATTATAAAGTAGTTCATCAACTTAGAAACTCTAATAAACCAGGTGGAGGAGTATGGATCTTTATCCACAACTCATTAATTTATACACCGTGAAGTGACTACTGTACAGTAAGTAATGATTGTGAATCACTGACAATTGAAATATTCAGTAAAACTACCAAAAACATAATTGTGCATGTTTTATACAGACCGCCATCAGGTAATATGAAAATATTTGATGAACACATAAAAAATTTAATTACAAATAAAGATGTTTGTAGTAAATGCGTTTACCTTGTGGGCGATTTGAATTTAAATGTGTTAGAATATGACTCAAATAAAAACGTCAGAAACTTTCCTAATTTAGTATTTCAAAATGGATTTATTCCAACCATAAATAAACCAACTAGAATCATCAAAAATAATGCAACCTCGATTGATCAAATTATAACAAACAAATTTACTGACACAAAAGTTAATCAATCTTTATCTTCTGAAAACTGGGAAAATATTTTACAAAGTAAAATATTTTCCCAGTTTTCAGTTCCCAGTAAAAATAGCACTAACAATTTTCTTCAAATATTTCAAAAACATTACAATAATGCATTTCCAGAGATAACAAAAATTATTT
>NC_061158.1:48100094-48220094 GCF_022113875.1 Hydra vulgaris | reverse complement strand
GATAAAAAGATTATTTTTATGTTTGAAGTTTAAAATTGGGGCTACTTGAACCCAAATTTCATTGTAACAGCTTATGTTTGAAAATGATTAAATATATATTTCATTAACATTAAACTCCAAAGTGAAATAATATATTTAAAAGGAGTTGATATATTTGTTATTTTAACTATGTTTTTAATATTTGTTAGGTTATAAAATGTATACCTAAATAATGTTGATGATTGGTTAAAGCTATTGTTATACACCTTTTTGCGTATACTTCATGCTATCATAACTGGTTCTACCAGAATGGTTTGCAGATTTAAAAGAAAATTAAGATCCTGAGCTTACAAAGACCATACTGATCAAAACTTAGAGCAAGTCTGTATTAATATTGAACGTGGAGCTATGAGTCAATGATTTGCTGAAGAACAATTTAAATCAGCCGCTCCAGCATTAAGAGAGCGCTTTGAAGATGACGCCTTACTATCACAAAAAACATGCAGGGCATCCAGCTGTCTTCACACCTGAAGAAGAACAGTCATTTTGTGATCACTTAGATAAAGCTTCAATTTTTGGCTACCCACTGATCTCATTTGATCTTCGAATTATTGTGAAATCCTATCTAGATCGATTAGGGAGTGATGTTCAATGTTTCAATGAAAATCTCTCAGGTGTCAAATTGGTAAAAGCTTTTATTAGAAGACATCATTAACTATCCGAAAGATTTGCTAGAAACCTCAAATAGGCAGGGCTTTTTACACTATAGGTTTAAGTAGCCCCACAACAGGGGCTACTTGAACCCAATCTTAACCCCCCTAAAAAGGGGGGACAGAAGTCCACCCAAATATTTTTTTCTCTACAATCATCATTACTAATTTATTAGTCCATAAATAAGCAACAAAAAGTTTTTTTTACATTGACATAAATATGAGAGAGAACCACAAACATCAAATATGTATCAAATTTGGGTCCAAGTAGCCCCGTATGATGGTACATAAAGCAATGGTTATGTAGTGATGTCCATTCATCAAAAGATAAAGAAACTCTTTCTCCTACACCATATACCATTAGAATGATGTATGACGTTGAACAAAATCCCATCAAGGGCTTTTAATTGTGCAAGTGTTGCAGGAAGTGATTTTTTTTGGCTCCAATATCAGAAAATAATTGGTTAACATTTTGGTTACTTTTTGTTGGTGGTTCATCTTGTGTGTTTGCTAAAATAATAGTTTGCCCTTTTTCTTCTGATAAGAAATATTTCTAAACCGTAGAATTACTTACTTCACAAATTTTCAATATAAAAAATAGTCAATACTTAACCAAAGAAATTTTAATTTGAAAATGTTCAACCAAAAAAGATTTAAACAAAAAATACCAGGATAAAATGCTTAATTCTGGGATTTCCAGATTGTTAAAAACTGCAGAATCCTAAAAATTCAAGATCATGGGATTCACAACCCTAATTGGATGGAACAGAACCAATTTGTGGAAAAAATTTGTCTACACCAAACTCTAATACCAGCTCACTATGAGCTAAAATCAGGTTGTTCTATTCAGAAAAGGCCAAAACAGTTGGTTTATTTGAGGCAGCATGGAATCAAAAAAGACTGGATTATATTAAGAAGCTAGATAAACTTTAAAAACAAATGGAGATGAGAAACATGGATAAGATAAGATACCAATCTGAGCACTCAGATTGAACTCTCACTAATTTTTAAACTGATAGTATTCCATCTAACTTTAATTCAAGTCGTTTTTCAAATGTAATAGCAATTTTTAACAAAATTTAATTTAAATAAATATTTGTTGCTATTTTAAACTTCAAAATATTTGATATAATTTGTTATCTTTCTATTAAGATGTAGTTAAAACTCTTATGTGAATGTAAAATTAGCCAGAACCATGGTTAGATTTCAAATGAACTATGAACTATAATTAAAATCCAAAGTTTCCTCTTTTTTATTGATTGGTCAAGGAGGCAGAAACTAACAAAATTGTAAAATATCTACAAGACAATTTGCTGCAGTCATCAAAAACACAAATATTCTTCAAAAATACATTTGGCAGAAAAATGTTCATCTGTGCATGTGTTGATAAAGTGTTAGAGGGAAAGAAATATTTTGCTAAGAACTGATTTATTTCAAAGATCCAAAAAAGAATTGACAGAGGAAGAAAGCTAAAACAGATAAAACAGAAGAAAGCTAAAACAGAGGTTCTTAATGAGAACAGACAATAAAGATTAGGATTATATCAGTGAAGACTAACTTTAAAAAAATAGATGAAAATCAGTCTTAGGTATAACTTTCCGTATTTTTTATTAGTATTTCCTAGTCAATATTTTTCAAATAATACCCTTCTCTCTCCATCTTTAATATTATGTCATAAAAGTAAAGAAGAACTTGACTTCTTAATTATAGAAAACTACTTTTATGGTCCTACCAAGCTGATATAGAAAAGATGATATAGAAAGCAGGAGCTGTAAAGAAACTTAAGAAGTTTTCTGAAAGTTGCTGGTTTTTGAAAGTATATGTAAGATATAGATCTTTACGGTTTATATCTTATGTCTAAAACATTCTTTGCCTATGTCCATGAGCATAATGTCTTTCCATTGAATGATCACTTGGTAGAATACCTTGCATTCAATATAAATGTCAATTAACCCAAACTTGAAAAGTTGAATTTGCATCAACCAGATGTTCATCATAATCCTAGATTTATGTGTGCATCTACCTGGGAGTTCTGAATATTATGTCTCCATTTATTAATTTCTTAAGTGATGGTCAGAAGATTCTCCAAGAGTTTCCAAGACTAAGTTTTTTGTTTCTCTATACTTTGCTCCTTCATTTCTCAAATCCAGTAAAGTTAAACATGTAATAGTAAATGACCTTGACAAATAAAGCTCCTAAAGTCATTAAGGAGAGTCGGAATCATGATGTTATAAAAGTATCAACAAATATACTTAGTATCACGAAAAATTTGTTTTGAATTAATACATAATATTAGAAGTAAAAAATATTTAGAGATAATCTTTATACGGTCTGTAATAGATGGAAAACCTTAGCATGTTTAAATTTAAAAAAATTTTTCTGGTCATCCTACTTAACATCTTAACAAGGCAATTATAGAGATTGCAGGCCTTCATATAATTTTGATTAAATTTGATTTTTTCCAAAAAAAAGTTATTAAAGCTCTTTATTTCTATTAATTCAAAACTTAATAAGTAATAAAAAATGTTGTTTCTTTTTTCAAATTGGCCCACTACCCAATATTGAAGAGATGTCTTTCTTTTCCTACTAACTGCCTTGTAATGTCCAAATCATCAAGCAGCAAGATATCATAGTATTCTGCAAAACGCAAAAGTATAAGTTGGAAAAAAGATACTCAGCGTGTGGGTCCAAACACGCGCTCTCATCATACTTTAAAAACACAGCTTACAGAGAAATAATTGAGCTACTATAGTTGGGTTAGTCCAGGACTTGAATCAAAGAGTTTTTGAGGGTGTTGATGAAGAAAACTGCAGCAATGAAGCAAAGATTAGGTAATTAGAACTAAAAAAATTTGAGAAAATTGTTTTTTATTAAAAGTTAAATCTTTTTAATTAACTAATTTTATTTCTTCAGGGTTAAATGAAGTCTCAGTCAAAGCAGTCACTGTTTGAATTAGCACTATGCAGTTGGAAATGAACAGGTATGTCAACATGGTAGATCCTGCTTCAGCCAATGTTGATGTGCTGCAATGGTAGAGAAAGCGTCACCATGAGTTCCCTCTTATTGCCAAGTGCATCAGGAAATGCCTTTGTAATCAGGTAAAAAAAAATTCATTTTAAAAATAATTTGTAAAGGAGGATTGGAAAATGTGAATTGTGAAAATTCAAATTGCCAAAATATTAAACTTTAGTCATTCAAACTCTGGTTATTTGAACTTTGGCCATTCAAAATTTTCTGCTCTCTTTTTTTTATGTTGATTTACTCTTTGAGAAATAAAATAAATTCAATTCATTTTTCAGACATCATCTGATAGCTCTGAGCAAGTTTTCTTATCAGGATGCGCAATTATTACATAGAAAAGAACAAAATTTGATGTCCCATGCTGTTCTACTGCAAGGATAATCTGCTAAGGGTGTTAAGATTCAAGCCAATCTAGATTAATTTTGCTTGTGTACAAAAGACATCTTCTAGAGATGTGCAAGGGAAATAATGGGCCTTGCAATCCTATGGCAGGAGAATAATGTTTGCTCTAAAGTATTGTAATTACTTGAGCTTCTTGTGATTTTCAGAACTATGTTGTTTCTGAAAAAAGTATAATGAATAAGTTCGTGGGAATTTGCAAGCAATATAAAACTGTTTGTAATAACACCTATAATAAAAAGGGTCTCCACAAAAATTTATGAAGATAAAAAAAAGAGGATGCTGAAAAACAGCAGGTACAGAAAAATAGACCAATTTGTACATTAATGATCAAGCGTCATCCTAGGCTTTTTTTCAAGCATAAGAGATGGTACCCCATCAACCATTTGTATTCAACATTGATTAATTTTAAAAAATCTGTAAAATTAAAAAAAAAAAATTCTTTTTCTTACTATTACTTTTATATAGTGAAAGCATTTTATTATGTTGGTATTTTTAGCATTAAGTTGGTAATTAATTACCAACTAATTCTAACTTAATGAACAGCACTTATGTACTTGAGCAGAATTTAAACCTTGGATTACGAGTATAACGCTCTAATCACTGAGCCACAGCTATGATTTCTTGAAAGTTAAAAATTACTTCTCTTAAGTTTAAATGACATTTTAGGTTTTAAAAAAAGTTTGGTTTTTTGAACAATATTGGTATTAACTTGACAAATCTGAAAAGACCAAACTTGACTTCAATTTAACACTTTCAAAAAAATATCACAGAATAAATAAACATAATCAGAAATGTTTTAACTGTTAACATTAATTTACTAGTGTAATTTTATATAACATAGGATAGCAGACTTAATAAAGGTGCATGAAAGGAAAACATGCAAGGTCTAACTACATTTACAATGCGCCTTTGGACCTTGTCTAAAAGAGAAAAATTATCATTAGAAGAGTTAGCCCAAATATGAAAACAGTATTATATTCAAAAATGAATAAGAGATTCGTAGAAGTAGAAAATGAAATCAGAAGAAAATGGTAACCATGATAAAGAGAAGCAACCTAACAGATGCTAACTTTGTAATGAATTGTATGGTTTCCAAGAAAGGTCAGTAGTGACTGTAGTTTCCATGGTTTCCGTGAAAGGTCAGTAGTGAATGGTAGATGTAAAGAAGAGGACTCAATGGAGGTTTGACACTCATTAATATAGAAAATTAACATAAATATTTTGTTTGTTTTTTAGCTATGTAATTTATTCATGCAGTCTTTTAGAAACCCACAGCTTCCATAAATGCCTAAAAAACCAGTATGCTGTTGCCAGAGATTTTACTAAAGAAAACAAATCTGGCTTAATTGCTCTCTGGTTTGTTCCAATTGTATAAATACAAGCAACTTAAGTTGTTGAGGACGCTCCTTAGCTGAGGTAAAAATAACTTATTTATCTACAATAAAATCTAGTATAGAAAATGCTTGTAAACCTTAAACTGCACTTTTTTAGTAGCAGTATTACAATAAAAGTTAAAAAAACGTCACATTATTAAATAAATTTTTAGTGTGCAATCACTGCCCAAAACTGCAATGCCTTATTTGGCATTGTAGCAATAAAATTTATCACATGATATTTGTCTGCTAATTCACTTTTAACTTTAGAGTAAATGAAAAGTAATAAATCATTTGGACAAAATTAAAATGTAAACCAAGAAAACTACATCAAAGTTTTGAAACTGCTGAAACTTTGTGCAAACAAAACAACTTTAGATTTTAATATTTTTCTGCAGAAGGTATTAAAATGCACAAAATTTGGGTTAATATTGAAGATTTAAATGACTTTTTTTTTGCAAATTTAAAACAAATTATAACCTTAATTACAAAATCCAAGTTGCACAACTTACTAAATAATTTAACAAAAACTACTGTTAACCAACAGCTTTTTTTCTGTTTTCACATTGGCCAATTAGTTCTCAATAGTAAACACTAAGTGTACTACTAAGTTAAATTATATATATTCAAGCAAAATATAATATAAATATAATATGACAAAAAAAGTATACATTGTTAAACATTCAATTATTAGTTAACAACAAATTTAGATAACAAAAACTATAGTCCTTCACCTCATTAAATTAGAAATTCATTATAGTTTACAATTATTATAAACTCAAATTATAATTTACAAATTTACTTTATTGTGGTTATAACCTGCTCTCAACTCTATAACTCTAAAACATGAACCTTGACCAACAAGGCCGCTGCTATATATATATATATATATATATATATATATATATATATATATATATATATATATATATATATATATATATATATATATATATATCAACTTGTTTCTCTGCGCAGCGGCCTTGTTGGTCAAGGTATATATATATATATATATATATATATATATATATATATATATATATATATATATATATACATATATATATATATATATATATATATATATATATATATATATATATATATATATATATATATATATATATATACCTTAAGATACAAGTGAAACATCAGGAAAAACATATATATATATATATATATATATATATATATATATATATATATATATATATATATATATATATATATATATATACATATATATATATATATATATATATATATATATATATATATATATATATATATATATATATATATATATATATATATATATATATATATATATATATACCTTAAGATACAAGTGAAACATCAGGAAAAACATATATATATATATATATATATATATATATATATATATATATATATATATATATATATATATATATATATATATATATATATATATATATATATATATATATATATATATATATATATATATATATATATATATATATATATATATATATATATATATATATATATATATATATATATATATATACATATATACATATATAAGAGTGATTCACATTGTAATATAAAAAATTTGTCACAAAAAATATTCTTCTCAAGGTTGCCTGTGTTCCTTTATTGCCTCGGATCATGTGTGCCAAAAATAAAACTAGAAGCAACTTTAAGGGTTGCCATGTTTTATAAGATAAATTACCCAAATGTTAGGAATTATATTGCAAGAATATTATTATACTAAATTATATATTTTTAAACTAGTAAGCATAGTCTACATTTTACAATACATATTATATACAATTTTTCATATTTTTCACTAAGCCAGCCAATTTGCCTAATCCCATTTAATCATCTGTAAAATATATTTTGAATAATCTTTTATGTTTAACATGTTGCTTTCTGTTCACCTTTGAAATAATAATATGGCAACTACTAGATCTTCCACTCGTTATGTGGCTTGTTGGTAAACCTACATAAATTCTGTGGAATGACTTTCTTCAAGAGATAATGTTCTTCGAAGGTTGCTTTTCCATCATTTAGAAGAGAAAAAGTAGTGGAAAAAAATATTCAGGCAACAATTGAAGCAGTTCTTGTTATGTGAGAGAAAGGAAGAATACCAACTCAAAGAATTGATAATGCAATACACTTTATAACAATTATCTGTTGTTAGAAAAACACAGAGGATCAAAATTGGACAGCTGTCAAGTAAAAGAAGGAATTTTCAGGCTGAACTTGAAGAAATTTTAATATATCAACTAAAAATCCATCATAAGTTATAAAAACAATGAAGATAAAGTATTCTTACTCCAACAGCAAAAAGATTTGTTTTGTTGCAGGAACTGATTGGAACTTAATACCATGGAAAAGGAAAGCATGGAAACAAGTCCAAGAAACTAAAACGGAAATGAGACATCAAAGCAGTAAAGCTAAATTGATGGTAAAAACTCAACTTATTCCTTCGTTATCAGCAGTTGACATTACGAGTGCAAGTAGCTCATGTTCCTCGGATGATGGTGAATATCAGATCCCTTCTACTTCCAACACTTTTAACAAAAAAGAAGATAAAAGTTCTACCAGATGTTGTATCATCTTTTGATTGGGTTAATGTTTCTGATTGCCGAGCACTTTTCATGGTTGAAACAGTGGATCAGGCTTTTGGTCACTCAGTAAAATATTTATCATTGTTGTACAGCACAATCAGCAGAACAAAGCAATTGGTTTGTGAAGTGGTGACTACGGTTGAGAAGGTCAATTTCTCTCCTAATGATCCACTTCTTTTGTATTGGTATGGAAAGGTTTTACCTGATATCACTACTAATCAACAAAAAGTGCGTAGAACTACCAAACTTGTGATTGGTGGTGAGATTGATGGGCATTCCAAAGATTGGTTAAGCTACGGGTGCGCGACAGGCTGATGCTTGTATGAAGGCTCTTGAAGATTGGAAATTGATTAAACATGTTCGGAAACTAGTTTTAAATACTACATCATCCAACACTGGGTTGAACATTGGTAAATACAAAATATTAGAGCGGAATCTTAACCATAATTATTTAGCATGCAGGCACCATGAGTTTGAAGTCATACTTTTCACCATTTTTACAACTGCATTTGGAACCAGTATAGGAACTCAGGTGGGACTTTTTAAACGTTTTGAGAAACAATGGCCAGCGATCAACAAAGAGCTGCTCTCTACAAGGAATGAAGAACTTTTAAACTGTGATTTTCTTATCAAACTCTGTGAGGAAATGTTAGTATAGTATTGTGAAGCAATTAAAGGTTATCAACCCAGGAATGATTACTTAGAAATCTTGAACTACTTTAGGATCAACTAATGTAGGATCAACTACAATATTGGAGTTTAATGTAAAGTTTTGGGCTTCAGGTGCAATGTACAATGCACGTTTGATCTTGAAATAAAGCACAATGATTGTCAAAATGAAGGTCATCAAAGATTGTACAGAACGAGGCATAATATCCTTTAACAAAAGTTGGTGAAATTGATAACTGTTGATAATAGATAACTGAGATTTGGTTACCTAGTACATAGTAGTAGTTTTTAGTACACAAAAAATACTGCACTAATTATTTATTTAGCAGTATTGTTTTTAAACAATAAACATTGACAGTCCACATAATATTAGCTGAATAAAAAATAAATACAAAATAATAAATTAATTTTTTTTTTTACTTTATACTAAAAAAAAGCATGGTAACCCCTAAATATTATTCCATTTGCTTTCAAGTTTATATAGAACAAGAGCAAGCTTGATGACAACCAAAGTTTTGAACCTAAAAATCTTGAATCACCCTATATATATATATATATATATATATATATATATATATATATATATATATATATATATATATATATATATATATATATATATATATATATATATATATATATATATATATATATATATATATATATATATATATATATATATATATATATATATATATATATATATATATATATATATATATATATATATATATATATATATATATATATATATATATATATATATATATATATATATATATATATATATATATATATATATATATATATATATATATAACAAAGCTTGTTTTCTTTTTAAGAAAAAATTATACTATATAATAATTAACAAAACATGGTTGTTTAAAAGTTAAATTACTTGATTATGTAATAAAGTATACCATTTCTGTATCTCTTTTAGTGTCATCTTTTTTTTTAATTTTTTTTTTCCAAAACCATCGTTTGCCACCATTACAACAATTGCTTTCTATCTAAAAGAAATTATTCACCATGATATTTTTTTCTTGAATTTGTATTAAATTGTTTTAAAATAAAAAAGTAAAAATGGTGCTGATTGGACACTTTTTGAGAGTTGTTAAAAAAACATAATAGATAAACCACTCAAAAAAGAGGTTTGCTAAAAGTCTTTAATAAATTTCATTCTTCTTAGTGTTTTTGTTTTATTTTTAATCAAGTATTTTTGTAGAAAGGTTTTCAGTAAAATATAAAGGGGCACAATGAGTTACAGTTATAATTTCAATTTTTTAGGCAATGATATCATCTATTAGCGTAATATTATTTATTGGTTTTTATGATTACTTTCTAACAAAGTTGTTAGTCCTAGGCCTTGGCCTTGCCTTAAGGTTAAAAATTAGGTCCTTGACCTTGGCCTTGCAACTCTTGGCCTTGACCTTGGCCTTGGAACTTGTGGCCTTGGCCTTGGATCATGTGGTCTTGGCCTTGGAACATTTGGCTTTGACCATGGCCTTGGCCTTGGTATTGGCCTTGGAGCATGTGGCCTTGGCCTTGCTATATTTGGCCTTATTAATAACTCTGCTTTCTAAATTTGAAATTAAGTTGTTATAATTTGTGTCATTAAGTAGTACCACCTAATAATACGCATATAACTCAATAATGCATATAACTCTTATAACACAGTTTAGAGAAAGAGAATCCTACAATGAATAAGCTTTTACAATCTGTAGGAATTAATATAGGAACAAACTAAAAGAAGTTTAAAATTTAAAAAACTTTTTAAAACAAATTTAAAATTAAAAAAAACTTGTTTTATAGAGCTAAATGAAAACAAATATAAATATTTACAATCCGTAGGAACTAATGTAGGAACAAACCAAAAAGTTTTGTCAAGGTAGGTAAAAGTATTAGTATAGGAAATTCAGAAAAATTTAGGGAGATTTATGATACAACTGAAAGAACCTTTCAATGAAAAAAAAGAGCATAATAAAAATGAAAAGTATTAAAATAATCAGAAAAGTTGATTATCATAGCATTAGCTCATAAGTATTAGCGAAAAAAACTAGAAAGCAAAAAGAAGAAGATTAAGAAATCATACTCAGAACACTGGTAAATATCAAACTCTGAAAAAAGTTTACTTTGAAGCAATCCATACAAATCATAAAGCATTTTTAATTTTTAAAATAATGCACAAAGTAAGCCAAATGTTTTATTACTGAACATAGTTATAGCGAATCAGTAAAACTTAAATCGAAAAATTATTTTATAAAATTCTCATCTTCGATAACCTAAATTAAGTTTTAACTAAGGTTTCAAATGAAATGCTTGGACCGTTATTATTTTTGATGTTTATTAATGATTTGTGTGATTCCCTTCAGAATATAAAAAAACTTTATGCTAATGATACAAAAATCTAATCAACAGTTGAAAATACAAAAATTAAACATTCAAGCCAATTTGAATGTTGTTTAGTCAAAAAAATGATTATTTTCCTTTAATATTAACAAATGTCTTGTGATACATCATGGAACAAAAATTGAGAATCATTTTTATCTAACATATAGGAGAGAACTTTTAAAGGTTATGATAGAGGTGGATTTGGGATTAAAATTTACGAATGATCTTAAGTGGAAACAACAGGTTAAAAAATTATCGTTAAAAGCAAATTTAATCTTAGGTCAAATAAAAAAAACTTTTACACATTACAACAAATACATTCTTAATCTGCTATACAAAGTACTTGTGCGACCACATATTGAATTCGCTTTGGTCTTCAAATATAAAAAAAAATACTATTAAAAAGTGAAAGATATAGATATATATATAAGGAATAGATAAAGTTGAGCTTATTAATCCACCGTTGCTTAAAAATTAAAATACCAGAGGTCACTTGTTTCGATATGACAGAGAAATTATTAATAGTGGAGTTCGACACTTCTTAACAAATAGAGATGCACCATTATAGAATTCATTGTCAGATGAAGCATTTGACACAAAATCTTAGAACAAATTAAAAAACCTTTATGATAGACTACTAAAGTAAAAAGTCTAAACTAATTAAAGTGTATTTAAGTAAACTTTAATTAAAACACGAAAAGGCTGTCAAAGTGTGGAATTCACTCTTGCTAATGTTTCCATTAGCTACAGCATTAAATTATAATATAATACAATAAATTAAAATAAATGATAGCTTAGGCTTTATATGAAATAAAATAATTTAATTTTTAAATACAATGTATGCTTGTGTTTTAAAAAAAAAAATTGAATTTTTTGTTACTTACGCAAAAATCAAGACTTTTATAAAGTCTCTTTTTGAATGTTTTTAGGATTTTGCTCAGTCGGTTTGCTTCAAATTGTTTTGAATAAAATTAAAAAACACGATTGTAGATCAATAGACCTAGAACTTTTTCAAAGAGTTAAACTTCCTAAAAAACATCTTAATCAAAGATTTAATGCTTTAATGTCTTTGCAATAGTTAACACCAAGCATAGTCCTCACTTATAAATAGCATTCAAGAACTTGAGATTTCACAGGTCTGTAAAATTATAGCAAAAGTTAGGGTTCCATAATATAAAAAAAAATGTAAAAAAAGCATTGAATTTTTGGGAAAATTCAACACTTTTTGAAAGCTGATTTGCCATTTTTTTTCTTGTGGGCACAAGGCTTTTAAAACACCTATTAAATACTAGAATAAACAACAATTATATAAAACACGTCTTATGTCCGCCAAATTTAATAGACAGGCATATGCAAAGGTATTTGTTAAAAATTAAAATAAAAAATCAAATCAAGCAATATTCGAAGAAGTGACAAACTTTTGTTGTTTGAAAAGTATGCAAATATATTTTGAAAAATGAACTTTTGCTCTCATAATTCTAATAAATAAATAAGCAATATTAGAAATGAAATTTTATCTATTGCTAATTTGAAGAAATAAAAGAAAATCTGAAAAAGAAATCTTAAAAGATCTATAATTTTTTTTCCTGCAAAATGTAAATATGCTGGTCTATGAGGTATACTCTCAGGTGCTTAATACATGGAAGGGGACCTTTATTAATTTTTGCAACCACTTGAGGCTTATTAGGCCCCTCCCCCATTTTTTGTTTAATAATTTTTATTTGTTATCAACAAAGAAAAACTAACATTTTGTTATCAACAAAGTTGATGACAATCTAACTAGAAACTTTGAAATTAAATCTAACTGTAAAACTAACAAATTGTTTTCAACAATAAAAAAAACTACTGTTTTGCATCTCAAAACTAAAAATAAAAACTTTAAATACAAATAATCATTATAAATTATAAACTTGCTGATAAAAATAGAACCTAAATTTCCCAATGACTATTTATGCAATTCCCCCCTTTCCCCTAGTTAAATAGATCTGGACAAAAACCTTACCTTTTTATTGCTACTCCACTTTGGGTGGGTTGAGCATAAAAGTACTCTTAGGGTTATTAGTCATCAAAACAAATTTTATATGTAGTTGTGTTAAATTAATGGAAAAGTACTTTATGCAAAGCCACTTTACAAAGTATTACAATTTGAAAATGTAGGTTCTTTAGGTGGTGCAAGGTTGTTGTAACCACATTGTTGCATTTGTATACCAAACTTTTGATTGTAAAACTTTAAACATAAACATTTTTGAAAATCAAAATTTGTACTGATGTTTTTCAGACCTAGTTTACATCTTTCATGTGAATCTAGGAACTATAAAGAGATTTTGATTTTTAACTTAAATTTGAGAAGTCTGCTTAGATAAACATTAATATTTTTTAAATCTAAATAAAACATCATGCTTAAACTTTTAAATAATTTATAAAGCAAGGGCAGGTTTATAAGGAAAGGGCCCCACTTTAGATATTTCGGAATTTTTTTTTTTGTAAATTTATATACTCAACAAAGCATGTTGTTTAAAAACGGAAGTAAATTAGAGAGATGGTTTAAAATTGATAAGAAATTTTAATAAAATTGTGTGGTGCGATAAAAAATTGGTCTGTTGAAATTATGACATAACATCAATATATGACATAACTTCGTAGATATATAGATAAGACAGTGTATAACTAATACTCTTAAAAAAATTTATGTTTGGAGTGTTTGCTTGCTCACAAACTATTAAGCCTGAAAATCGCCCCTACTTTGCTAGGTCTACCAAATCAAAAAGTTGTACCCCACCCCCAGGGCAGACAACATAGGTTTTGGAGTGAAGGGGCACAATCATCAATTTCTCAAAAAAGTCCTCTATATCTCGAATTTAAAAAAAAAAAATGTTTAAAAAAAGTAAAAAAAAGTCCTTTTGAATGGGGGGGGGGGGTGAGACAATGTCACCTTGACCCTTACCCCCCCGTGCGGCCAACCCTGCCTCCTTCTTACTTCCCAAATAATCTGAATTTACCAAATCAAAAAAATCTAAAAATCTCCCCCTCTTACTAGATGGTCTTGTACCGCATCTGTTGCAAAGATTTAGGAAAGGTTTTGCAGGTTACATTTTATTACATATAAAAAAATCAATTGAATATTAAAGCTATATTTGAAAAGATAAGAAAAAAGAATTTATTTGCTTGCCTACTGAACAATAATCTTTTGCACAGGTACATAGTATGTACCAATAATATGTACTACATATAAGTACTACATATACACATAATATGTACTACATATACACATAATATGTACTACATATATGTATGCCCGTACCGTGGTGAGGGTCGTTATGTGCGATCAACCCCTCTTTTCATACAACGTGCCTTGTTTAATTTGACGCCAAAAAATTTTCTAGACTCTTTTCGATGTCAAAATATTTAATCAAAATTTTTATGATAATTATTTGATTTTGATGAATCATTCTCATGAAACAATTTTTAATTTGTTTCACAAACGTAAGGTGTCATTACAAGTCACTGCATTGTGAAATCTTGTAAACGAAAAATGAAAAATAGTCTCTCCAGAGTTTATACTGTAACTACAATTCTCTATTATTACTAATTCACTTTTAAAAGCAATCGACAGAGTTATCATGTCTAACCAAATTAGGAAACGAGCATCTGATAGAAAGGAGCTTAAAAATAGTGCAAAGAAATACAAATCGTTAGCTGGATATTTAAGTAAAAGTTATTTTGATCTTCTTTTAATAATAATTAGCTTGATTAGTTTGATGTTAACTAGATAAAGATATTAATTAGGTATAGATATAGATATTATCTATACGTTAATTTTTTTATAATTGTACTTTTGTTATTACTTGTTTTTTATAGTAATGTTTACGCGAGTTTTTTTTTAATTTTGGTATAGTTTAAGATCTGAAAGTTTATTATTAATTACTTAGTTTTCAAGTGTTTTTTATTATCGTCAGTTCTCAAAATGTAACCGATAAAACATTACGCGAAGTAGAAGATGTAGATGTTAACAAAAGCTTGTCATGCGAAGTAGACCGAACAAATTTAAAAGAATGTGATTTTAATGAAGAAGAAAAATGATATGATATTGACGAATGCTTACGCGGAAATCAAGATTTATCACCACATGAAATATACAAAATGTTTACGAATAACTTAAAGCAGAAGATACGTTTTAAATTTTCCAAAATATTAAAACATGGTTGCAAACGTGCTTGTAAAGAAGAATATTTACAAAATGGATTTGTTTACAGCAAAAGTGAAGACGCAGTCTACTGCATATACTGCACTTTATTTCTTAAGCAGGATAAAAA
This sequence comes from Hydra vulgaris, assembly GCF_022113875.1. Classification (NCBI taxonomy): domain Eukaryota; kingdom Metazoa; phylum Cnidaria; class Hydrozoa; order Anthoathecata; family Hydridae; genus Hydra; species Hydra vulgaris. Next base: position 48,204,618 of record NC_061158.1, on the reverse strand, counting down.
AAAATTGTTGAGAGCTTTTGTTAACCGTGGATATAAGAAATGGCACAATGTTTTAGAGAAACAAAAACTACATATAGGCAATAGATACCATAAAGAAGCTATCGAACAAGCTAATGGCATTTTTTGTCGTTTTGAAGATCCAAGACAAACCATTCTATAACAAAGCGATAGCACTTTAAAAAACCGACAACAAATGTACACGTACATTGTTGAAACATTAAGTAGAATAGTGCATTTGATGGGGAAACAAGGACTTGCATTTCGAGGAATTTATGAAAAGTGTATGGAAAACTCAGACCAAAAAGGTAATCCCGGAAACTTTCTTGCAATTGTGCAAGAATTTTTTTTTTTTTTTTTGTAGTTATTTAGGTGCTTCCAGAAGTCCTTATGGTCTTATCACAGAGTACCGCAGGAAAGCATACCTTGCCATAACGCTGAACTTAATGCATATATACAAATACCATTACGCAAAGATGTCAGCTACCTTGGCCCCAAGAGTCAAAATGAATTAATTGATATAATTGGAAAGAAATATATACAAGAGCGACTAATTAATGAAATTAAAGTTGCAAATTACCATTCGATTTCAGCAGACAAGGTGCAGACAACTGCAAGTCAAAAAATTCTATCAGCATGTATGAGATACGTAAATGGAGAAAAAGAAATTAAAGAAGTATTTCTTGACTTTTTGAATCTTGACAGGGTAACAGGCAAACATATTGAGAAAAGCTTGATAAAATTTTATAGCAAAAGTGGAATTGATCTTAGTTCTTGCATAGGCCAGTGTTACAATGGCGCACCAAACATGCAATCTGTAAAAAAAGATGTTGCCAGCTATATTTTAAAAGGATCACCAAAAGCAATTGTAACAGATTGTAGATCACATAATTTGAATTTATCAATTGCTGTAACATCAAAAGTAATAATCATTGATAACATTTTGAAGGTATACAGAAATATATCCATTTATTTCAATACCTTTCCAAAAAGAGAGCGCTTGCCGGAGCATGTTGCAGAGATCCGTTGTAAATCAACTGAAAGAAAAAAGATTTTGATAGGGATGTGCAAAACAAGATATCAGAAAGAGATGCCGCGTATAAACACTTTTATTTAGCTATACCATTTATGGCAGAGACATTAGAGATTATTTTAGAAATACACTCTATTATAGAACAGTTCAATATAGAGTTTAGTTTGGATTGGAATGCACATGGAAAGAGAGAACCCAACGTACTCCTTAATGCACTCACTAAGTTCAAAATCATATTTTGGTATTATACCGCTTTGTGCCGCTTACTTCACCCGTTGTCGTATATAACAGAGAGGTTACAAGGGCGTACAACTGATATTGTGTATGCATACAGTAACATTCAAGAAACAATCGACGAATTGAACCATCTACGGAAAAATGTTGAAAAAGAAATTTACGCAATCTACCAACAAGCTACTCATATGGCAAGTAAATTTTTTTTAGAACCAACGATTCTTAGAATCACTATGAGACAGGCCTACAGAAATAACGTACCTGCAGAGAGTCCCCATGAATATTATTAGGGGCCTTGATTTTACCTTTTCTTGACACCATCATTTCAGAAATCAAAATACAATTCCAAAAGACAAATTGCATTGCTGCTAAGCTTTTATGCTTGGTTCCCTCGATAATTTGCAGTGAGGAGATAACTGTTTTCCAGGAGTTAGTTGAAATGTATAAATATGATCTTCAAAACTCAGAAGCTGTAAGTCAAGAATTCATGTTTTGGAAAAGAAAATGGTCTGTTATTAAACCAGAAGATAGGCCTAATACATTAGCTAAAGCCATTAAAATCTGCGATGAAAATCAATATCCTTATTTCTTTGAGCTTCTAAAGATCGGAAGTACACTACCGAAGAATAAGAACATGGTTAAGAGTATGTCTGCAGATAGACTTGGTTCTTTAGCCATCATGAATATTCACTACAATAAAATTGTTGTTTATAAACAAGTCTCAAAATTATTTTTTACTTTGCATCCAGAAAATTGTATGAAAAAAGTTTAGTTTTTATATAAAAATTTAAACCATTTATCAAATATCATTAATCTTTGTATCGATACCTGTTTTCTAATAACGATCCTGCTTTTACGCCTATGCAGTATAAAAATAAAAAAAAAATATTCGGAGAACAATAAATTCGTTTATGTAAACATTGTTTACACAAATATAGCTGAGTTTCACGAAAATTTTAATTAGTAAATTTAGTAAGATATTTGTTTGGTGTTTTAAAACTGCCTTTTTTTAAAAAAAAAACGACCCTCCCTAAGAAACTTCACGGTACGGCACTGATATGTATTACATATACACATATTATGAACTACATATAAAGATTGACAATACAAGCAAGCAATAAGCATTCCGGGGCAACGATACGGGTTTCAAAGTAGGAGGGGGGCACAATTGTCAATTTCTTAAAAAGTTGGAATTTTCGAAAAAAAAAAAAAAAAGACCCTTCACAAAAAAGAGAGGGAGGGGACCCCCTCGTTCCCCGGTTTCGTCGGCCCTGGTATTGAAGTCAAAAATGTTAACCAAGAGATGGTGAATCATGGCATCAAAAAAATATAAATGATTGATTATGGCACTTTTTTGTCTTGTGATAATTGGCTGAAAAAAATTAAAGTTTTTTCTAAAAATAAACAAAATTAAATTATAGACTGAAGAACAAATTAATGAAAAAATGGTAATGAAAAGACGATAAAACTATAAGAAAATATGTTAGTCAAATGTAATTTTATTTAACTATGTTTTTTTCAAACCTTTTTTTAAATATTCTTAGTGTATTTGTATCCCTGGTGGATTAATGAGTCAGTGCCGGATTAAGGAAGGAGGGGGCTAGGGGTCTAGGGGTCTAGGGGGGCTAAAGCCCCGGGCCCCACAACTTTGGGGGCCTTGATTCAAAGCAAAAGATTTTTTATAAACTGTGAAAATTCAATCTTTTATTAACCTAAAAGAGCCAAAGTTAAAATTACTAAATTGTCTAAATGAAAAAAAAACACAAAAATAAAATAAATGTTAATAAGAACATTGCATTAAACTTTTTCAACCACATTTAAGAACAGTGCATTATATTTTTTCAACCACTTTAACCAAAAAAATTACTAGGTTGGTAGCAGCGCCTTATATTAAAAATCCAACGTAATATTTGTACAAATTGCTACAAAAACAATTCCCGTTGAAAAATTATTAATGACTTGAATAATTATGTTGTAGTTGAAAATGTATTTACGAGCCAGAAAATGTATTTGCAAATCTAAAATTCTTTTTTCTTCTGCACAATAGAATTATTGTGTGTGCATTTAAAAGCAAAGCGCTAAACTCGCGAAAGAGATAATTCAAGAGAAAAAACGAATAGTTCAACAATTTTTAGGTTACACAGTTATTATCAATATGCTGAGAAAATTGAAAGTGGAGCTTTTTTTATCAAACCAAACCAATATAAAATTTCCACAAACTGTAGAAAATAATAAAAACGATGAAAGAAAAGATGAAAATAATAACACGGAAAATGAGGTAGCGTTGATCCTTTAAATGAACATCACGAAGTTAAAAGTGTTGAATTTACATTGCATAATAATGAACCTGACTCAGGTATACTAATTTTCACTATCATTAATAACACCTCTAACATCTGCTAAACATACAATTTACTTTTTAGGCAATTAGTATTATTTTTCACTTTTCATGACACTCATTACATACACTTTTTATTTTTTTAATTAAGACTACTTATAGTGATTTTTTTTTTCTTAGATACCATTATACACGAAGACCCTGCTTTGTGGCCATTGCAATTAAAGGAAAACGAACGTATGAAGTATTTGAACAAGGGGTATGCTTTATTTCAAAATAAAGACTCTAATTTTGAATCTTCGAAACGAATGTTCAAAAACCAGTATAGATATTATTCGGTTAAATATTTTCAAAAAGTGATGAATAATGGCGAAAAGTGTGACCAAAATTGGTAATATTTCCTGAATCTACTGGATGTGTATTTTTTTATGTTTGCAAATTGTTTTCAACCGATTACGACAATGTATTTGTCAAAAGTGGCTTTTACAATTGGAAAAAAAATGAACAAACTATTTTTAGCCACAAAAACAGCAAGGAACATATTCTATGTATGATTAAGTGGATAGAATTTATTTAAAAAAATACTCATATCGATGAATATATGGTAAGCCAGATTAAAAGCGAGATTAATTATTGGTCAATAATCTTAAATAGAATAGTAGCAGTTATTCGTTTTTTAGCCGGAAGAGGTTTAGCATTTCGAGGCCATAATGAAGTTATAGGATCGTCAAATAACGGAAATTACTTAGGCGTGTTAGAACTGTTGACTCATTTTGATCCAGTTTTAAAGCAACACATTGACACTTTTGTAAATAAAGGCAAAGGTAATGTATCTTATTTGTCTAAAACTATTTGTGAAGAGCTAATTGATATTATGTCTCAAAAGGTTTTAACACACATTATTAGCGAAATAAAAAAGGCAAAATACTGGAGAATTATCGTAGATTCTACTCCTGATATTTCTCACGTGGATCAACTTTATGTGATATTTCGTTATTATACAAATGACCACGTATATGAGCGATTTTTTTGTTTTCTACAAATTAAAAGCCACAAAGGTAAATCTTTGATTACTGACATTTTAGATCTACTGGAAAAATATGATATTGATATAAGCAATTGTCGTGGACAGGCGTACGATAATGCAAGTAATATGTGTGGTAAATATTCTGGATTACAAACACGTTTAAAAGAGCGGAGTGAATTAGTTTTTTATATCCCCTGCGCTGGACATTCTTTAAACTTAGTAGGGCAGTGCAGTGTCAGTGAGTGCATCAACTCTATCAACTATTTTGACGTTCTGCAGAGTTTGTATTCATTTTTTGTAGCTTCAACACACAGATGGGATTTATTGAGAGGAAAAAATGCTACACTTAAGCACCTATCAGATACACGATGGTCATGTAGGTCAGATGCTGCAAAAAGTTTAGTAGAAAATTTTGATAGTATTCATGTATTGATATGTCTTAGAGCTGAAGATACAGAAGAAAAGTCTGATACTCGTCATGAAGCTATGTGTTTCTAAATAAGATCACTAAGCTAGAGTTTGCATTCATGGCTGTACTTTGTACATCACATACTTAAGCAGTGTGATTTAGTTGGCAAATTTCTTCAAAAAGTTGAATTAGATTTGCATACAGCAAATTGACTTTGTAAAAAACTTACGAAACGAATTTACGAGATTTGAGAATGAATCGAAAAATATTAGCTCGTTTATCGAAAAAGACTATTCGGATAAGAGTAAAAGAAAAGTAATTAAAAAATTGAGCAACGGAGAAAACCAAGTTGATACTTTAAACATATCTGACAAGTTTCGAGTGAATACATTTTTTGTCATAATTGACAAACTTGTGACACAACTAACTATAAGAAGTGATGCTTACAACCACATAAGTAAGTTGTTTGGATTTTTGTCAAATCTTTTAACTATTAGTACCATAGAATTGCAAGTTAGCGCGAAAAAAAATTGTAAAAGTGTACTCAAATGATTTAGAAGATAGTTTCATTTTTGAAATAGAAGAATTTGTATTATTATTAAATTTATAGCCTCCGGGTTTTTTTCTCATAAAAAAGATAAAGCTGAAACTAAAAATACATTGGTTCCTCTGTATGTTTTAAATTAGATTTTTGAAGCCGATATTATTGATGTATTTCCGATTGTATAAATAGCATATCGTTTGTTTCTAACTATTCCAATAACAAATTGCGAGGTTGAGAGGTCATACTCTACTCTTAAAAGAGTAAAGAACATCACCGATCAACAATGCTCCATAGTCGTTTAAGTAAAATTGCAAGATTAACTATTGAAATTGTTAGAAACTATGGGTTTCAGCGATGTGATTATATCTGAATTTGTGGTAAAGAAAAGCAGAAAGAAATCACTAAACTTAATTCAATAAAATAAATATAAAGTTTTTACTTAAAAAAATATCAGTAATAGCTTTTTCAATAAAGTCTTTGTTTTACTCATTTTTCTCGTTGCTCATGGAAAGGGGCCTTCTACTTAAAAATAGCCCCGGGCCCCGAAAAGTCTTAACCCGCAACTGTAATGAGTAGTAAAAAATTATTTTATTACAGTAAAATAAACTTTGTTAAAACAAGAAATTACATTTAAAGAAACTTTTCTTAAACAAAAATTTATCAATATTACTTCAAAAATGACATATCTAAGAGATTTTAACTATTACATTGTTATCCAAGGAGTATCCACAAAAATGAAAAATAAATTTTTTTATAGATTTTATGTACAAAAAAATCATAACATATTGAAACAATTGATTATAATTTAAAAATACAGAATACTTTTTTATTTTTATTTTTCAGAGCTAAGAATTTTTATTTTTATTGTTAAAGAATTTTTATTTTTATTGTTATTACTTAAATGTTAAAAATATAAAATTTATCAGTTGCTTCGTTTAAAAATAATTACTATCAGTTACTTTTAAATGGTAAAACTTTTTTACCAAATATAAAATTAGGTATGTGCAGGGGTGATTTTACAGATTTGTGAGACACCCGTGCAAAAAAGACTATTTTTAACTTATAGTTGTTTATTTAATTGGCATTTGATACATTTCATTTTTTTTCCTTTTTTTTTTCCAGAAGCAGTACCTCATTTTATTCTTAAATGTGTTAACAGAAATTTTTAAACTGATCAAATACCAGAAAGCTTTAAATCATTGAAAAGACCTTTAATCCATTATTTTAATGATTAAAAAATTATCAAAAATAAACAATATCACAAAAAGTTATATGTGACTAATTTTTGTTGAAAAAACTTAAGTCAAAATTAAATTTTTGTTTATGTAAATTGTTATAACTTTGTACACTCTTACTTAAATGTAATTATATTAAAATGCACATCTTAGTTTAAGTAGATATTTTGATAAATATTTACCCAAGACAGTATTGCATTAAAAAAAAAGTTTTAGAAATCCGAACTCATATCTGCCGTTACCGAATTTTGAAAAATAAAAATTAAGTACTAAAAGTACTACACTTTTTAGCTTCTAACTACATAATATTTTTCTGTGCAATTTTTGAATAATTTTTTGTTATTATCATTTGATTTTTTAAATAATTACATCATTTCTTTTTTTATTATTTATAAAACGATTCATAACATTTTTTCATTCAATTTTTAAAAATGCGCGCTCCCCTTTTTACCCCACCTTACTAGATCGTCTGCATCCCCCAATTCGAAAAAAAATTTTAAATCACCTCCTTATGACCTGGTCTGGATCCACCCCTGCTCAATATATAACTAAAAGCATTACTAAAACCCTTCAAGTTTGATAATATTCCCCACTGGTTGTTATAGCTAGCCCAGCCAACCCGTAGCATTCTCAAAATGTAAACAACTGTAAGCACGAACTTTGATAGGGATTGCCCGTGAAAATGTAATAAGGTTTTTTAAGCTTATGAAAGATCACCTAGTTGTAAACAGATTACAAAGTATTGCAGCATAATAAACTATTAAGAAAATTTAATAACCTAATGGCCGTAGATTTGTTTTGATATAGAAAATTAATCACCTAAAGGAATAACTCTTAGCACACTGCACCTTTAAAATGAAGAACAAAGAAAAATTGCATACATACAAATACATATTGAATGTAGAGCTTCAGGAGTTATTTCATATAAAACACAGTTTAGTTGAATATTGCTTTTTACTTGGACAAAGTAAAGGGTATTGTATTCTAAAATTAGTAAAAAACTTTTACTCCCAATGGTAAATTTCAAAAACAAAGCAACAAACTTTTAAATGACATAATAAGCTAATGGTGATATTTCATCTTATTTTTTGAATTATTTTTGATAAATATTTTATTGAAGACATGTCTCTTCAAATGTAAAATTGTTTTGACAGAAACTTATTTTACTGCAATAAATATCTTTTTTTATTTGCTTGTAATGTCAATATGTAACTGCACAAAAGAATAATTAGGATATTCAAAATATATTATTACTATTAATTATCTTCGATTAATTCGATTAATTATATTTTTATATTTAATCATATCTTCGATTATATCTTCGATTATATCTTCGATTATATCTTCGATTATATCTTCGATTATATCTTCGATTATATCTTCGATTATATTTTCGATTATATCTTTGATTATATCTTTGATTATATCTTTGATTATATCTTCGATTATTATATCTTTGGTTTATTATATCGAATTATATTTATTATATCGAATTATATTTATTATATCGAATTATATTTATTATATCGAATTATATTTATTATATCGAATTATATTTATTATATCGAATTATATTTATTATATCGAATTATATTTATTATATCGAATTATATTTATTATATCGAATTATATTTATTATATCGAATTATATTATGGTTTTTTATATCGAATTATATCTTCGATTAATTATATTTGATTAATTATATTCGACCTTACTTCCTTATACTTTCCAATCATTTTTCTTTCGAAAGTCATTTAAAAAAATTATTCAATTCTTATCAATTTTATCAATTTCCGACCACATAGATCTTATTAAGACCTGTCCCAGTTTATTAATTTTAAAAAACAAAAAATGTTTTAATGTAAAATTAAGAAAGACAACCATCTCTGCTATTTGTTAAATGCGCTGGCTTGATTGCGCAAAGATACCTAAGTATCTCTATTATACTTTTAATTCAACTATTTGCGCATTTATAACAGAACAATGCAACTCACCCTAGCTAAAAAATCAAAAAACGGAACTTAACAATTTTGAATTTTTTTTTTAATTATTTACTTAAATAGAATTTATATATTTAATTTTAAAGAGTTCGCATTTTTACGCTAAAGCAAAAAAAATTTTCTAAAATGAACTAAGGCTGATATTTTGAAAATAGAAGGATTTTTTTTCTTTTTACTAGTTTCTAAATCGAATACATAATAAATATATTTCAGACTGCGATCTCACTCCCTATAACTTATTTGAGTAATAGAATATAATAATGAAATTTATTTTTAATGCGTTTAAGAAAACCTTAACCCCAATATAATGCCAACATAACGCCAGTATAACCCCAATATAATGCCAATATAACGCTAATATAACGAATAACTGATTACGTATTTGCTCAATTATCATTGGTCTCAGGTGATTATTTTACACGTCAAAAACGGTAGTGATTTCACAAGATAAACCTTTACTGAGAGAAATATACTTTTATAGAAAGGAAGCTTTCCTAAGTCTAATTTTATTAAGTCAAATTTGGTAAAAAAAATCATAAGGTTTCCCAATGTTAGCTAGTGCGGTTCGAAAGTATTGCATTATACCAGTATCTTCTGTTGCAGTAAAATCTTAAGATTTACTTAATTATTTTTTAAGAGTGCAAAAAGAAGCCCTATATATAATCAACTGTTTGTAAAAAGAAATGTTATAGATAAAGAAAATTGAAAAAACATCTTTTTCCACTTTCCGGAAATTGGAAATAGATTGAATTTAATCCATTTCTATATTCTGGAAAGTTGGAGATTTTCTTTTTTTTTTTTGTTGCCTTTAAACTATATAAATAAAGTATATAAACTTAAAGTAAATAAACAAAGTATATAAACTTTAAACTATATAAATAAACTATATATATAAAGTATAATTAAAAAATACTTTCTAATATAAATACATTTAATTTGCAAACACTTTCCGATTCAGAAGAAACTATTTTCCGAAACTGATTAGAAAGGCAAATCGAACAGCCCTAGTTAAAATACAAAATTTTTTCAGAGTGCGTAGATTCACATAGAACGTGTGAGCTAGTTCTCTAAAACATCAGAACAAATTTAGGCAGACATGATAACGGCGCACCCGAAACTCGGTTATGATTTATTTATTAGCCACTTAGTAGTAGATGTTCAAAGAAACGAACCTTTAAAACGTGGTTAAGTCTAATTTAATTACTTAGCCAATGAAATTTGACTTTTCGGTATTAAAATAAAAAACTTTTGTCATCTACTGAGTTTCTGGGTGCGCCGTTATAATGATTGTCCAAGTTTTTTTTTTTTTTTTTGCAAAAACTTCAATGTTTATCTCTTTATAATCAACAAGTTAGTATTATGATTACAACGTTTACAGCTGTACAAGCAACAAGCAACGTGTACAGCTGTAAGCTCGTTAATTACACTTTGACTGCGTTAATTACACAGGGCCTGCTCAAAATATATTTAAAATATTTTGAGCAGGCCCTGCGGACGGCGGGTACAATAGGTGATTATTATCCAGTCGCCAAGACTTCGAAGGCGCCAAAATTTCATTGAATACTTTATTTTTTTCTTGAGAGTATAAAAATATATAAATTTATAAGAATAATTATATAAAAATTGATATACTTATTTTATATAGAATAAGTTATGATTAATTTATGATAAAAACTTATATATCTCAAAAAAACTTTATTTAAACTTTATTAAATTTATTATTTATAATATTAAATTTATATAACTGTTAAACCGTTAAGTGATATGATGGGACAGCCACATTAATGCTGTAAAAACTCTTAGGTTAGAAATGCCAACATTTTATGAAGCACTGAAAGATGCGGCTAAGAATGCTTACAAAACAAATGCAGAAATCACACCAGAGTCGACTGCTTTAAAAATAACAAGCTTTGATTTTTTATGTTCAAGTTGCAAGAGATTAAGAAAAAGCAAGGGCTTCTTTGACGAACCTGAACAAAATTTGGAAGAAAAAACCTGAATAAACAAACCTGAACAAAACTGGGAAAAAACATGAACCAAAAAGAAAAATATAAACAAGAGGTTTTCAATAAAATATTTAAATGTGCTATTATTGCACATTCTAATGCAATACTATTGCAATAAAAGATTTAATGTTTTTAATGCATCTTTTGCACCTTTCATCTATTTTTTTAGCCTTTTGTTCAATATTAAAAAGTCCTCAATAGTTACAACAGATGTTTTAAAATCTTATCAAAGTCTATGCATTGGAGAGTAAACTAGCATACAAATTAATAAGGATATTTCTAGCGAAGATTTAAGTTTTAAACTAATCTTTTTCATCCTCCTTTAACTGAAAATTTGTATCTTGAAAATGCAGCATTTTTTAATAAATAATAAAATAAAAACAAAGGCAAAATATTTTATTTTCATTCTTGAATCTATTTTTATAGAATAAAAAAACAAAATACAAAAATATAACTTTTTTTAGAAATAAAATTCGTCTGCTGCATTTTTTATGTAGTATGTTTTTAAAGTACTAATATGTTAATAGTGTTTATATACTTGTATATATGAATTTGAGCGTAAACTTGAAGATAACCTTGAAAGTATGCAGAACACAATAGTAGTAGAACACAATAGTAGTAGCTAGCAGACTTTTCACAAAAAGGAATTAGCTGGAAACATCCGTCATGAAAGTCTTCTGAAGCACAATTATAAAAGGTTCAACTAAGTAAACAAAAAGCTTTAAGACGTCAAAATTCATTTAAAAGTGGCGAATGAATATTAAAATGGGTACGGGTGAAACCAGAAAACCAAATCATATGGATTTACTTTTGGTTATTTAATAAAAAAAACTTAATTCTACATTCCCTAATGTCAATGTTGTTCTAAGGATGTTTTTATACGCTACTTTTAAAAATTATACAGGATGAAGTTCTTTTTAAACTTTAAAAAAGGTTAAGATTTACTGTAGGTCAGAAATACGCTATAGGCGTTATTCATATTGCAAATGATTTTTTTTAAAAAAATCATTATAGAAGATGTGAGTGATCATTTTGCTGATTAAAAAAGCTGTCATAAGATAAAAAAAAATCATTTACTTAATAATGCAATTATGAAACCTAGATGTAAACATTGTAATATTTAGAGATATCTGTGTTTTGCTTTACCCTACTGATTTGTTTTAAATATACGTGAAATTCAAAAGTCTGGTTGTCTCTTTTCCCTCGGATTAATTTATTATAATCACATTTACTTGTTAGTTTTTTGGTATAATGCAGTAATATTAATTAAGTAAGCTATATAAAAAAAGCTAAAGTACAATTTTTTTTCCTGGGTAAAAGGTAGGGAGGGGGAAAGGTGTGGGATTGAGATTGCATTGACAATTTTTTATCGAATAACCAATAACAGTAGTTAGTGCCAAGATATCTTTTTTGAATTTAAAAATTATCAAAAACTATTTAACATCAATAGTGGGCCAGAATAGGTTAAACAATCTTACAATGATTTTAATTGAAAACAAAATTGGTGCTGAAATTTTCTCAAAAGAAAGTTAGAAAAGTACTTTTTTTAAGATAAATTACTTATAACTTTTTTTGAAAAAATTCGTATTAAAGTACATTGAAAAATTAGCTTGTTTTTTTTCACCCACCTTTGAAATGTCTAGCGCTGGGCCTGATTTAGAGAGTATAAATTCTTTTGCCCGAGTTGTAGATTTGGATATTTTTCAAATACTCCGAAGAGAAGTAAAATAAAATAAATTTCTGTATTGGTAATAACAGAAGTTTATCATTACTTCAATATTTCTTTCAAAAACTCGCATGTTTCGATTTTTTATCGAATTAGATGGCTTTCCCACTTCTTACTTGATGCACATCCAGGGGAATTTTCTAGGAGTAAAATAAAGAGGGAGAGGGTAGCGATTTCTTAAAAATGCCGACTGCATTTTAAAAAAAATGTCCTCAAAATTCAAGATATGCCTACCAAAGTGTGTCATATGTCAATAGCCGACTATATTTATTAAAAAACCTACTATAAGTTGAAAATAGCTTTCTCTAGTTCACTTTCCCACTGATTTGTCACAGATTTTACCACTTTTTGTCCATTAGGCTGATTTTAAGCTGGTCTTCATTTAAAGAACTCCCCTTCGCCTGACTGGGGATTTTGGTAGTCCAAATTTTTTATAATATTAAACAATTACCAAAACTTTAAACAAGACATTTTTTATAATATTTAACAATTAACAAAACTTTAGACAATTCGTTCTACGAAAGTTTTGTTTAGTCTGTTTGATTGTTTATAAAATAAAGTTGACCTAATATTACCCAACAATTCGGAGTAATAGGATTTTTTGCGATTTTTCTAAGCAAACTCATTACTATGTGAATAAAGATTTTTTGATATTCTATCCTTATTCTTACAGTACGAATTTTAGAATTGGATATGCCTATAAACAATTTATTTGGACTTTCTATTCATACGTGGTTTGCTACCAATCGTTTAACTTGATGTTCTCATCATAAAATTTGAAACAAAATGATTTTATAATAGATATATTTATTATGATAATTATAATAAATAAAGCCATTATAAAAATTTTGTTTAGTATTAGGGTTTTACCATAAAAAAAATAAACATATTTATAAGGCATAGACCACGAAGTTTAGACCAATGTTCTCAAAGGTGTGTTTTGGGAGACAATGTTAGTTTTCTTGAAGTTCTGCGAATCCTATTTGTATAAGTTGCAATTAATCTTGAATTGTATAGCTGATTGATGATTCTATAATAACTCATTTTGTTTTAATAAGTATATTAAAACTACTAATATGGCAATAAATGGTTCCAAGCAAACCATTATTTATGTTAGATGTATCTTAAAATAGTATTTATAAAAATAGTCTTTATTTTATTAGCTATTTCTGACATAGCATTTACTGCACGATTATATTTCGAGGGGTTGATAAAACTTTAAAAATATGCATTGATGATTTTTTACAAATACAAAGGAACTTTATTCTAAGTTTTCTAAATTTTGCGTTGCGTAGTTTATGGACAATCCCATTATTACTCTCGAGTCCTTGATACAAAGGGGGTGGGAATAAAAGGAGGAGAGGGGGTAATTTTCTTTGAGATCTAATAAAAAGGGGTTTTTTAATTAAGGAGTTTGGGTTATAAAAGGGAAGGGAGTTGTACTTATAGTTTTATAACTTATAAATCAAAATTAATATTTTTTGCAAAACAAGCATTTGGCTTGCGGTCAAATGCGCATTTTCTAACAGCTGTTTTATCATAATTTCAATAGGATTTAATATGCTAATATAAGTTTTATACTTTGTGAGAAATAAACCAAAAGCTCATTTTCGACAAATTGAAATTTACTAGGTTGATGTTTTATAAAGCCAGTTTCCTGTTTTTGTTTTAATCGGTTTTTAATTGTTTTAGTCATCTTTTAAATAGGCTGGGCAAAACAAAGGCAATTGCTTTTACTCAGTAATTGGGCAAAAAAAAGCGTTTAATCATCTTTTACAATAGGCCGGGCTAAAAAAGCAATAGCTTCTTTATTCAGTAATTGGGAAAAAAAAAACAATTGCTTTTACTCAGTAATTGGTTAGCTTTACTTGAATAAAAGTTGGTACAAAATTACTAAAGCTTTCATTCACGTAAAACTGACCAAATAATGAGTAAAATCTATTGCTTTTTTTATTCACCCAGCCTAATATTTTAAGAAAAGATTTCTGATAGAATTCCGAGTTGTTGCTAACTCCACCAACTAGTTGTGAATTAATCTGAATAATTAGATATTTATTTATTAGTAAGAAATTTCACATTTTCTTTTAAAACCAAAATCACAAAAACTTTTTTTTTTGATATTTTAAATTAGGTATTCTAATGCAATGCAAAAACTTAAAATTTATTTGTTTAAACTTATGTAAAATAAGAATGTTTACAAAAAGTGGTGTGACTGGAGCCTGAGAACAAAGGTACCTCTTAGTAAAGAAAGTTTGCGGCTACAACCTTAAGTGTGAGTGTAATCAGGGCCGACGACACGAGGGGGGGGTCAGGGGCACGTGCCCCCCCCCCGATCCCATCCCGAGTTTGAATTTTTAATTTAATTGCAACGGCAAAAAGATTTTTTTTTTTTATTGCGCTGTGCAAATATAGTCCAACTTTTGATTTTGAGTGTCCTATAGGCATACACAAAAGACATACTGACATTAAAAACGTTTTAAGTTCTTCATGACTTTGATTGAATTAAATTAATAAATACTTTACACGTAGTTTAATTTTGAAGGTATTGTTTAATACTTTACACGTAGTTTAATTTTGCAGGTATTGTGCATAAATAATTTAAATGCATAGACTTTTTTTCAAATTTCAAAAGATTCTATTATTGAAAGTTGGAAGAAGTTATTAAACATTAAATAATACATCCGCTCTCTAAACAAATTATATTGCATTTCGGCTCTCGGATCAAACTAAATTTTTTCTTCTCTCTCTTTCTTTCTTAACAAATTAACATAAATTAAAATAAATATCTACTTATTACTAGTCAATATGCCTATATTTTTACTAATTTAAACCTGTCAAACAAAACATTGTTGTCGTTGTTTCAGAGGAAACAAAATATAACTCTTTGGAGAAAAGAGAAGAAACAACTTTACCAAAAAAGAGTTATGGTTTGTCAAGGAGTATTAAAAAAACGAAAAGACACTACTTTGAACCTTGAAAATAAATGACGAAATTTGAAACTTTGCTTATTTAATTTGTTTATTAAATTTGATTATTTACAGCAGAAACTTTTTTTGACCAAATCTTTGTATATTTTGTATAGGTACCAAGGACGGATCCATAAAAAAGAAAAGGAGGAGGGAGGCAATCGCCCTCTCCCCCTACATCATTAGATTTTTTGGAAATAACTGCTTTTATACATTGATATATTTAACAAAGCATGTTGTTTGAAAACAGAAGTAAATTAGAGAGGCTGTTTAAATGTTAAAAGAAATTTCAATAAAATTGTGTGGTGAAAAAAAATCATACCGTTGGGATATTAATACATGACGTAACTTTATAGTTACAAAAATTATAGCAGTATAAGACCATTATTCTAAAAAAACAAACTAAAAACGTTTTATGATTGGTGCTCACAAATTACTAAACCTGAAAATCGCCCTATTTCTCCCCCCTACTTAACAAGTATAATAGTTTGGATCCACCGGATCAAAAAATTGCCCCAGCCCTTTCTTTTAGATAGTCTGGATTAACTGAATCAAAAAACCCTAAAAACTCTCCCCCCTCCCCTCCTCTCCTTACTAGATGCTCTTGAATGATTATGTAGTAAGGAGAGGGGGAGGGGGGTGAAGTCACCTCTAATAATAATAAAGGAAAGTATGGTTTCCAATAGTTGTAGAAATGTTGTGCAACAGTTGTGCATTTTTGTTGTACAACAATTGTTGCCGAAATAGGTTTAATTTTATCTCCGCAACCTTTGTTTTACAACATAAATTTTGTTGTACAACCGACGTTAAGTTGTGCAACTTACGCAAGAAAATGCTTCTATTATAAAGCATTATTGGTGAACAACTGTTTGTACGACATTTCTGCAACTATTGGAAACCAAGCTTAAGTATGATAAACATTTTCGTAATGATGTAACTATTCACTCTGAGGAAAATGGTACTCAGCCAGCCGGATCAAAATTAAGTCTGTCCCTCTAAATAACATGAATATCATTTTTACCACGTTTTTATTAGCTCGCTTTCTTGTTTGTTTGTTTGTCTGGGTGGAATTTTGCAACTCAATTTTAACCCACTTTTCGATTAGCTAGAGCTCTGAAACTTTTATTATAGCTCAGAACCCGATGACAATGCAATATTATACTACTTTTACCATGATTTGCCGAGTTTCTTGAACAATTTCAGCAAAATAAAATTTATTATGGCGAAACTTTTGGAGGCGTCGCCGCAATTTGACGCGTCGCTTTAATTAAAAAATTTTCGAACAAATGAACCAAATTTAACTGTCGCTGTGATTTTAAATGGACCGCAGCATAAAAACAAAATCAGTTGTTTACAAAATATAAAATTCCACCCATCAAAAACTAAAAAGAAGAAAATAATATAACAAATAAAAAAACTTTTTATAAAACCACGTTTTTGTAATGAACTAAAAAGTAGAAAATAATTTTCTCTTGTGGCTATAGAAATTTTTGAAAATTAATTGAGTCGATAGTAAGTGACATGAAAAGTTTTGATTATGAACTCTTAATAATTGCGATAATATTTGTAAAATTTTAAACGAAAAACGTGGTGCGCATTTAACGAAAAAAAAGAACAGAAGAAGGAAGCAATAGTTAAAGTAATTAAGGACGACGATGATCCTTTAAAGTGACAAGATGCGCACCACGTTTTTCGTTTAAAATTTTACAAATATTATCGTAATTATTAAGAGTTCATAATCAAAAGTTTTAATGTCACTTACTATCGACTCAAAAATTTCTATAGCCACAAGAGAAAGTTATTATCTACTTTTTAGTTTATTACAAAAACGTGGTTTTATAAAAAGTTTTTTTATTGTTATATTATTAACCCTTAGAAAGTTCAATCAATATAAGTTGGAAGTTTTACATACGAAAAAAAAAACATACATAGTTTTCTAAGCAAATTGTATTCTAAGTGCGCAAAAATAATATTTGTGGAAAATTTTAGTTATTTCAGAGAAGCAAAAATTTGTTGCAAGAAAAAAAAAATGCACTGATATCAAATTCGTGCAAATAAATTAGATGACTTAAGATGTCTTGCAAGAGTTACGGCAGCTTTTTTGGTATTTAAGGTAACTTTAATATATAGAGCAAACTTGAAATTGGAGCATGTATTTATAACACACTCATTTTAGAGGGTTTGGAAACTTTACATGATCATAACTAGTAAGTGTCCAGGCTAAAAATGGGAGTTTTTACAAATTCTGGAAAAATCATAAGTTAACCAAAAGTATGAAATTTTTTTTTCGCGTATTTTAAAGAGAAACTTCTGAACTTTCAAAAATTATATGCTTATATATATATATATATATATATATATATATATATATATATATATATATATATATATATATATATATATATATATATATATATATTACTTTTTTTTTAATAAGTTTGGCACAAGTTAAATTATTTACCTTAGCAACGCCTTTAGCAACTATAGTTTCAACATTGTAATAGAACATTATGGTACAAAATGTAAAGTCTAAAAATGTTTTGCATCACCTATTATTTAATTAAACCTTATAAAAAAAATTAAATTTGTTATAGTTTAATATTAAAAAAATTAGAACTTTTTATTAAAAATATGTAAAGTTTGCGAGGTGAATTTAACTGTTTTTCATTTTTTTCTTTGAGAAATGATATCTTTTTCAGAATTTGTTGAAATTTTATCAGGATATTTTATGGGTTAAAATGATTGGTTTGAGAGAAGCATTTTAAATTTCCTTGACTCCTAGGTCCCGTAACCATGAAAAACAGTTTTTTCTATGTTATCATTGCAATTGTTGTCATGAAAAAAAATTCTTATTCAAATCAATTCTTTTTCTGTGGTTGTCATTTTAGTTATAATTATGAAAAAGATTTTTTAATTATGATTTATAATTATGAAATTTAAGATCTTTTATTGAGATGACCTTTCTAAAAGTCTTTTTATTGATTTGGTTTTCATGACAACAGTACCCAAAGCAGTTTATAATTTTTTATAATTTTTATGCAAGTTATTCACCATAGAGTTCTTCTACATCCCTGATACATAATTTCAGTTCTGTTTAAAGCTTTTAATGGTTTAGCGTTAATTTTTTGCTAAAATGTAGCTTTTTTTTTATTTTGGTTAACACCCCCTTGAGGGACAAAAACACAAGGATGCAACTTTGCTGAATGATAAGCCAAACAAGAATGAGTTTTAATTAATCCAACTAGAGATTATAGTTTGTCTGAGAGTGAGAGTGTTGTTATTCGTCAATATAGGATTAGATGACGTCTTGTCTGAGAGTGAGAGTGTTGTAATTTGTCAACATAGGATTAGATGACGTCTTGTCTGACAGTGAGAGTGTTGTAATTTGTCAATATAGGATTAGATGACGTCTTGTCTGACAGTGAGAGTGTTGTAATTTGTCAACATAGGATTAGAGGACGTCTTGTCTGAGAGTGAGAGTGTTGTAATTTGTCAATATAGGATTAGATGACGTCTTGTCTGAGAGTGAGAGTGTTGTAATTTGTCAACATAGGATTAGATGACGTCTTGTTTGAGAGTGAGACTGTTGTAATTTGTCAATATAGGATTAGATGACGTCTTGTCTGAGAGTGAGAGTGTTGTAATTTGTCAATATAGGATTAGATGACGTCTTGTTTGAGAGTGTGACTGTTGTCACTCTCAAACAAGACGTCATCTAATCCTATATTGACAAATTACAACACTCTCACTCTCAGACAAGACGTCATCTAATCCTATATTGAGAGTGTTGTAATTTGTCAATATAGGATTAGATGACGTCTTGTCTGAGAGTGAGAGTGTTGTAATTCGTCAAAATAAGAATGTCAACAATTTTGTAATAGTTGTTTGCAATAAGTAACTGAGTTTTGTTGGAGTTAAAATGCACAAGCCACTGCAAACGACATTTACAGAAGATCAGACTTGAAACAGGCTTTTGTTATAAGCTTCAAAAAGTGGAGGCATTTATCAAGAGTATAAAGTTGAGTTGTCACAAAATAGAGCCACATATATGTAAGGTTTTTAAGAAGATTGTTATTTTAGATAAGAAACAATACAGGAGCAAAAAGAGAGCCTTGCAGTGCCCTTAAAATTACTGGAAATAAAGAAGAGTGTAGGCCTTTAAGAACAACTTTAGCCTTTAAAAATGACTAGAATACTGTGTTTAGAAAAAAATGATTGAAGATCTCAAAACCTTTATGTAAAGAAACTATTAATAGAGAGATAATTAATTAGAAGATAATTATAGAGGTCAGCATGTTTTTAAAAATTGGAACCACTTATTTGGTTCTTATTAATTGCTTAAAAAAATTGAAAAGAGTTTTGGAGATCACTTCTGTAAGACTATGATGGAAATTTTATCTAAACTATAAGCTATGAAAGAGTTTAACTGAGAATCGAATTTAGCATCGGAAGCCAGAGTGATTATGATGTCTAACAATAGTTTAACCTGTTTAACTGGATTGGTAAGAAGAGTATGGTCATTAGATTCAACTCTTATTCTTAGAAAGAAGAAATAAGATCAGACCCATGATTTAAAGTTGGAATGTTAGACTTACTTTAGTTAATGACAATGTTGAAAATTTTCAAGAAATCTCTTTTCCAGAAAGACATAACATCTGAAATAAATGTTACAATTTTCGTGAACTGAGTATAACGGAACTTAGCATCAGATGGGATTTTTTAACACTGACTTCTTTCCATAATAAAAATGTATTTGTTCTTAAGAGAGGTATTTTTGTAGAAAATATTAAAAAATTGATTACTGTTAATTATAGAAACTGCGTAAGAAGGTAAAAAAATATGAAATAGGATAAGGCTTGAAAAACTGACGAGATGAAATAAACGCATACCTGCTTGGATCCACGAGGTTAGGTAAAAGGGCTTTTATGCATATAAAATATGGTGACATACGGATATAAACATATAGGTTACAATATCCTTACATATTTTTACAAACTTTAATATTTATATGGTGTCGTATTATTTCTCAAAAACGAAGATGATGATCAGATAATGGTATGACTCTAACAAGACAAGAAAAAGAGTCATAATCTTAGACAGAGATTAGAAAAAGCATTGTATCGAATAACGTTTGTCAGAAAAGATTAAAATGGTTTGGTTATCAGCATGTGGCATTAGAGGTGACAGGAAAAAATGGTAAAGTTAGAAAACTTGGAGAAAGTGCGTTATACCATTTCATTTCAACAAGGATTGTTTTGAGTGTAATCCAACAAAAATGGAAATCAGACTTCAAAAACTAAAACAATTCGATGCAATTAGACAGTAAAAATTATCAATAATGGATTTTTCAAAGTTTGATTACAGGGATCAGCACCTCAAAAAAGAGAAGAAAACAAAATTATACCTTTTGTAACTATAAATTTTGCAAATATTAATTTTGAAAATCTGATAACTGCTTTACATGGTATTATGAAACTGTCTGTTTTAGATAATATCTTAAAATCAGTTTTTAAATTGTTTTATTGTACAATCAAATCTTCAACCAAAAAATTATTTAGGCACATTAGTAAATCAAATTTCAATAGAGAACCAGTTTTTGTTAACGGCAAATGTAAGGTTTTAAAATGCGTATCAAAACGTTGTAAAGTTATGTTTTTTAGTTTGTAAACCATTTTACCACATCATCTAAAAAAGTATGGAACATTAAAACTTCAATGGAAAAACGACAAAAAACTATTAACCGAAGATTAAGAAACGTTTTACACATGCAGAACAGATATTGATTTAAATAAATATGATCAGCATGTTTTCAATGGTCATAAAAATGAACTTTTTTTCAAATTATTTCCTATGTTAAAACTCTCAAGTGAGAATTCACTTTTTAAGCAAGTGAGAAGCTTTTTACTTAGTCAGGTATTTGACACAATTCATTTTTTTTTTCGTTGTGTATGTGTGTGTATATATATATATATATATATATATATATATATATATATATATATATATATATATATATATATATATATATATATATATATATATATATATATATATATATATATATATACATATATATGTAAAATAGGGCTTTATTTAATAAACCTGATCTAATGAACTTTGATAAACTCTTTTTTGAACTTTCAAGTTAATTATTATCAAATCTATTCTAATAGAAAAAAATATGCTTCGTAAAGCAAAACTTCCCGGTGGTAAGTTGGCTAGCGAAAAGCTAGCTATAATCGTTACGATAAAGACAGCGATTTGGCCGCGAGGATCGCTAGCTTTTTTAAGTTAGCGAAAAGCTATCGATTTTTGTAAAGATAAAGACAGCTATTTGGCAACGAGGACAGCTAGCTTAACAAGCTGAAAATCCACTGGTTATTGTACCTAGCGTCATATCGTAATAAAACCGTTGTCTAAAAATTTTTGATATGTAGCTATCAACCAGGTATAGATTTGTAGATATTTTGTAGCTAGCTACAAAGCTACGATATGTAGCTAGCGACACATTGCTACAAAATCGCAATGTTTAAAGTTCAATTATTTTCATAGTTATAATAGACTTAACACTAAAAATCGAATTTTTAAAGATGTTAAAGACATTTGCAAAAAATAAAATAAGAAAAAAAAAATCGCTAGAAAATCGCTATAGAGCTACCTAGTCGCTAGCTAGTCGCTAGCTCATTTCCCACCGGGTTGTACTCAAAAAGAAAAAAGAAAAAACAAGCAAACACCAAAGACCAAATCGCGCTTGCAGCTGCAAAAATAAAGTAGCGAACTTTCACTCAACAAAGCTGCTCAATCATTCAGCATACCAGTAGCAACTCTTTATAGACGTGTCAACGGCACAGCTGAAACAATTGGCAGTGGTTCAAAAAACATTTTGAACCACTGCCAATGTTTCAGCTTAATTTGTTCACCGTAACATTTTGAATCAACTCTGGTAAATACACTCATCTAATGTTCCCATTAAGGCTTTAGTAGAATATACAATGGCGTCATCACTTTGTTAATTTGCTAGAAAAAAAAAAAAAATAACTTTTATTGGAAAACTTTGAGTCGTATCATCAAATTGTGAAGTGAACATTGCGGATTGGAAAGAAAGTAGAAAAAAAAGATCTTTCAAGTTAAAAACTTGATCAAAAAGTATTCAGGGGATCAATCTAAACAGGGATTATTCCATATCGGAAAAAAACTCGAAGATCCAAGAACTCTAAAAAAATATATGGCAACAAGATATACAGAAATTCCCTGGAAGCCACTAACAGGAATTCAGCAAAGTCCAAAAACGTGGTTAAAAACTAAGTAAAATAGGATAGATGATGAAATTTAGGTAAGCGGTTTTACCAGGGATTATCTTTTTACGGATATTTTCGGAATTCCGGATATTTTCTTTAAATTTTATTTTTTCCGGATATCTAAATAGATTTCTGGAAATAGTTTATAATAATTTTTTGTCATCCAATAAGTAAGACAATATAGGTATTGTTCTTCAATTAATCTACGCTATATTTAGTTAGGTTACGCATTATTTGTACGCCTGTGCAACTAATTTCTTCTTATTTGTACGTGTATATTTATTATTATTTTGACCATTTCACCTCAAAACCTAGTTTAATTCATTTCAATAATTTTTTTATATTAACCTATAAACTCTGTTTAAATACGATTGAAATACTCTTCTTTTATATAAAAGAATTTCTGCCAAAACCTAAACCTTCAGTCGATGAATTTCTGCCAAAACCTAAACCTTCAGTCGATGAATTTTTGCCAAAACCTAAACCTTCAGTCGATGAATTTCTGCCAAAACCTAAACCTTTAGTCGATGAATTTACGCTCTACTGCGCCTATCCTAATTTAAGTCAGTTGATGTATGTATACTCCACTATGAATACGGTTTTAACAGTCGGTTTATGAACGTATTCATATTTTCATCATGTATATTGCACATATTCTATGAAACTTTGAAAAAAAAAAAAAAATGATAAACAGCAATAATAGTTAAAAAACATAAAACTAATTTGAAATAAAACTATAAAAATAAAACTTCTCTATAGAGGATTCAAAAAAGTTTTTCAAAAACAACTTATCTAAGGATGACTCGAACTTGCAACTATTTTCAACCGCGCCTCTTTAACACTGTAAACACTATACCACTATTTTACTAATTTGAAAATTAAAGTTATGTTTTATATGAAATAATTAACTTATTAAATAATATAACAATTTGTGCGTACAATTAATGATATATTCTTAGTAACACAAAATGTATTTTTATTTCCGGATTTTTTCAGATATTTATCAGAAATGTTTCCTAGATATTTTTAGAAAAAACTTTTCCAGATTTTCAAAATATGACCAGGATAATCCTTGTTTTATACAATCACGAAATAAACGAAGCCGTTTTTCCAAAAACTATTTTGCAAAAAAGCGAGTTTTGTCTATGATCTGAAAACATGATGGTCCGCCTATCTTCTGGCCTGATCTTACATCATGCCATCACTCAAGAAGTGTAGTCAAATGTTATCAACAAAATGGCGTCATTTTTATGACTATATAATATGAATCTAGAATATGTACTACAACTTTGTCCAATTAAAAAATTTCGGCCAAACACGAAACGAGAGCTGCGTAAGAAAGGCAAAATTATGGCAGACATCAATCGGTTCCGCTGAATTAAAGGCGTGGCATAATGAAATTTTACAAAAACTGTTCAAAATTTCACGCGCGGTTCACACTAAATTAAGAAAATACTGTGATCAGCTCGAAGTTGATGCTTTCTAAAAACTTTACTGTGCTTGGAGATAAATTTGCTTTAAAACAAATCAAATTATTAAAAATAAAAGTTATTAAAATTAATTGAGAGATTCCTGAAATATTTTAAAAATGGGTCATTATCATTCCGGACAGTCTTTAAAAAGATGAGTTAAGTAAACTTTATACAGTATATTCGAATTAGGGGATCTGGTATCATCTATTTTTTTAATCAGGATTGGCAGTACATTTTTTATTATGAGGTCAGTCATCAATGATAAAGATTTTGAAATGTTTATGTCATTTTTATGTTGTAAGTTAAACAAGAACCTCTAAATGTATCTGTATTTACCTCACATAATTTTGACAGTTCAAGGCAAACAAAATATATAAATACGTTACTAAATTCATGAAATTGTATATTTATTTTGGTTATAAATGTATTCGAATTATTATAGTAGTTTTCTATTTTAATGCGTGTAGTTAGGTCATCATTAATTCATCATAAGAAGTAGGACAGGGAAGTAGTAGGGTTAAGGTCAGGGTCAGGGTTAGGGTCAGGGTTAGGGTTAGAGTTAAGGTGAGTAGGGAGAAGGGAGGTGACAAAGGAGGTGACAAGGGAGGTGACAACGGAGAAGTAGGACAGCCAAAAAATTTAATTAGGAGTGGTCTTTAATTACTGTTTAAGAAATTTCATTGTTTACGTCTAATGTAAACAATGAGATTTCTTTAATTAACATTATAATTTTTGTTAATATGTTGTTAATAACTAACTTGTAACACTCACACCTGTCACACTTTACCCAAATGGGACGGTTCCTTTAAAATTAAAAAAAAAAAGAAAAAAAGGAAAGCACGACGAAGTTTGTTGTTTTTTCCATTTTGAAACATTAAAATATGATAAAAACTTATTTTTAAGGGATGTTTGTTAGAAGACTTGTTTTCATTCTTCAATTTAGTAGACTATTTTATCAACCTTGTCTTGAAAAAATCTTTATATTTTTCCTTAACCTAAAGAATATATATATATATATATATATATATATATATATATATATATATATATATATATATATATATATATATATATATATATATATATATATATATATATATATATATATATATATATATATATATATATATATATATATATATATATATATATATATATATATATATATATATATATATATATATATATATATATATATATATATATATAGTATATATGTATGTATATATATATATATATATATATATATATATATATATATATATATATATATATATATATATATATATATAGTATATATGTATGTATATATATATATATATATATATATATATATATATATATATATATATATAGTGTATATGTATGTATATATATATATATATATATATATATATATATATATATATATATATATATATATATATATATATATATATATATATATATATATAGTATATATGTATGTATATATATATATATATATATATATATATATATATATATATATATATATATATATATATATATATATATATATATATATATATATATAGTATATATGTATATATATATATATATATATATATATATATATATATATATATATATATATATATATATATATATATATATACTCAAAAATATAATTCCATTGTCACGGTTGAGAAGTATAGGAGCGTGTTTTATTTCCTGGAATGTTGAGGCGTAGTTAATTTCAAGCGATTTATATTCATCGTGTCTGATTTTATCGCTAGAGTTTTCGAATATGCCTAATCTTTATTTTAATTTCTATTTAAATTTGTATTTGGAAATATAAAATTAACGTATTTTAATATGTATTTGTATTTAATTGATCACAACCCTGATTATGACCGAACAATAGCATGAGACTTTTTTTCAATCAGGTTTTTCTAATGCTTAACTCTTTCGCACCAAAACGGGTCCTTAACGACCCTGTAATAATAAATCAATAATTAAAGGTTTTTTTAGCAGAGCCATTAATCAAAAGTACTTGATTATATGCTTTAAAGGCTCAGCTTCAAAATTTGCCGTAATAAACTAACTTTTAAAGCTTCGTAATAGAAATAAGGGGTCCATAAATTACGTCACACTTTATTGATGAAGGAGGAAGGGGGGGAGAGCAGGTAAGGAACGGGGATGTTAGTGGTTTATTGACAATTCACACGTAATTTCTTACTAAAGTGTTACGATGTTGTGACGAGGAGAGGGGAGGGGTCTCAAATAGTTGAAAATTTAGTGACGAAGTTTGTAAACGATCTCTAAGTTGACAGTTTTTTTAGAGTGTTTGATTTTGATTAAATTTTTTTTTTTTGAAAATTCACGTAATTATAATGTCCACTATCACTGATGTTTTAATTTTTTTTAAAGATTCATAATGTCTATGAGTTTATCTTTTAAAAAATATATAGTTTTGGAGTGAAATTTGATGTCTTTCACGGTATAAAATTTTTTTTTGTGATATTATATTCAGTTTATATTATATTTTTGTGTTCCTGGCTAATTTATATCTCAAAGATTTTTAAGTGCTTAAGCACTGTATTTTTATTTATTTTCTTTATTTTGGAGAATGCACCACGAGTAGTTTTAAGTCTTAATTTCTTCTAAGGTATGAAGCAAGACTTTTTTTTTGTAAAAAA
The DNA here is from genome assembly GCF_022113875.1 of Hydra vulgaris. NCBI lineage: Eukaryota > Metazoa > Cnidaria > Hydrozoa > Anthoathecata > Hydridae > Hydra > Hydra vulgaris. The sequence goes on along the minus strand of NC_061158.1, from coordinate 48,177,672 downwards.
AAATTTAAAAATTCGCAAAAGTCACGTGATCTTTGTATCCGCCATCATTGGTAATTCATGTTTTTAAAAGAAGAGACACAATCTATATTTATTTATCTTTTTGAAAATATATAGTTATGGGATGTAAATATGATGCCTTTTATCCCATATATATCATTTTCAGTATAGCATTTTTATTTTTACTGTTTACAAATATTAAATATAGGTGCGAAAGAGTTAAAAAAAACTTTTCTTTATTTTCAATAGTTTAAAAAAAATCTTTTATTATCACTAATACAATTTTGTACACAAATATAATTTTATTAAACAAATACAAGATCTAAATAACACCATTTTAGAGTCTTTAGATTGATACCGCTTATTAGATTTAATTAGAACCTTGTTAAATTTTTTTTGTAAAGTGGTTTAATGCACTTTGAATCCTAGTTCTGATTTATTTTGTTGAATATTAACTTCATATATTTTTCTTAACACAATATTTCCATCGAATTCCTTACAAAGTTTAGTGCAGGACCAAGTGGGAGCTAGGGACCTCTAAAAATTTTAGAGGACTTTTTTTTTTTTTAGTCATATTTAGGCTCTAGCCTATAAAAAGACCTCCAAAAACAAAAATAGCACCGGGCCCCAAAAAGTCTTAACAAAGTTTATGAATTTCTATCAAGAAAGAACTTATTTATTTAAAATCTTATTATAATCTGAACAAGCGATCGTGAGTTGAAAGAAAAAATCTGTTTTTTTTTAGTTCAGAAACATTTTCATATCATGTTAAGCCAAATATTCTATACAATTATGAAAGTTACCGATAATTATTTTTTATTATAACAGGAATCTGAAAAATAAACATTTATAATTATTTCTCATTAAGAAATAACTCTTTCAAAAACTTTTAACTTCTGTCATAATTTAAAGACTAGATTGTTTGATGTAATTATAGTTCATTAAATAAATTATAATTTAGTATTTTACAGACACAACAATATTTTAAACCAACTAAACTGCACTAAAACTGAGTAAAAAAATTTCGCACGATAACTCCATAGTTTTATATATCATATTTTTTTTACTTTTTTTTTTATAAATTTGTTCTTACCTTTCAGGCCCGTAGCAACAGGTGTGTGTTGGGAGGGGGGGACAACAGGGGCATTGTCCCCCTCCCCCAATATTTTTTTAAATTGAAGAAATTGACTGAAAAATGGCTTAAAAAAAAAGGTCCTCAAAACTATTTCGGAGTAGTACTGCCCCCCCTCCCAATATTATTTTAGTTCCTAAGGGCCTGCTTCTAAAGCTTTTTCATAGACCATACATTTTTGTTAAAGTAACATTTTTTTCATTGAATATGACATACGAAAATTCCCTTTAAATAAACTAATATAAAAAACTATCAAAACTTCTTCATAAAAAATAAATGAATCAAAATGAAACAAAAATTTAAGTGGATATTTTCAAATAAATTGAAAACATATTAAAAACAAAAATCTTTTATTTTTTACATTAAAGGTACCACGAAAAAGCAAACTAAAAAGTAAATAAAACATTTTAACTGACTTTTTGAAAATTTAGGTAAGACCTTAAAATATAAAAAATATCTTTCAAAAAAATACTAAAAATATTTAGGTTAACTTTAAACACAACTTCTACAAAGGTGTATTTTAAATACATTAATGTAGCATGCTACAATGTTTCATTTAGCACCTTTAGAGTAAATTTTGCAACATTGAATTTAACTGTTCCAATTTAGTTTATAAATTCATTTTAAATCAAATTTTTTTTAAAAAAGTTGTAATAAAACGGGAAGAATAATTCGTGGAGATAAAATATTGTATGTGGTCGTTGCGAGAAAATCAGAAAAATAAAGATTTATACCACATAATTTTTTTTTTATGTAAATTACTTTTTTATGTAAGTTGAGTCTGACTATGTCACAAATGTGGGCATGAAAATCAATCATCCTTTAAATCATTTATTTACATTTGGTTATTGAAGTTTTATTATTCCAGGAGTGCAAAAACGATTTGTTTTACACTCCCAAAACTAAAGTTGCAATAACCTTTTGAAAGAAGCTACAACACAAAACATATTTAATTTCAATTGATAAATATTTAGTTTGAATTTTCAAATTTTAACACAAATCTTCAAAAAGTAGTTTTTTGTTTTTTTCTATTGGTGTGACATTTTTCTGTTTACATGCTTGCTCGTGTCTTGTTTTTTTTAAGTTAAGTTTTTGTTGTTGTTGTTGTTTTTATTTTGTTGTCGTTTTTTTTACTGTTTGAGCTGTTGTTTTAGTTTGCTAAATGTTGTCGCAGTTTAATAAATGCTAATGCTGTTGAGCTGTTATTGATTTCAAGATAATAAAGTTTTAAATTCAATTTAAAATATTTTTGTTGCTTGTGAAATCATTTTGCTATTTTGGGACTAAAATCTTTTCTGGCGAGGATTGAATAAGTAATTGAAAAGTAGCATAAGTAAGCATAGAAATAAATAGATGCAACATTTTAAAAGTCCTTAGCATCAAGTGTATTGCAATGTATAAAAAGTTAAAATCATAGCTTAAAAACAACAACATTTAAATTATTTGTCACAATTAAATGTATCAAACGAATCGTTTTAATTGATTATGGAAATCACCCAACAGGAGGTTTTAAACATTTTATGGCTCGTTTAAAAACGAATATTTTTAAGTTAGCTACTCATACCACTTCCAGGTAAACTTTATATATATATATATATATATATATATATATATATATATATATATATATATATATATATATATATATATATATATATATATATATATATATATATATATATATATATATATATATATATATATATATATATATATATATATATATATATATATAAAGGAAAACCTTATTTTTTTTTATAAAAAATAGTTTTTATAACAACTATAAAAAAACTATATCAATTACCATTTTCAGCTTGTGCGGCGAGTTGTTATCGTTCTTTAAAACGCTTTCAAAAATCAGCACGAAAGTATAAAAACACAGAAACAATTTAGTATTTGTTCTCAAACAAATAATTGAATTGTATCTTGTAATCTCCCAACAGGACAGTTTAAATGCTTGAGAATTTCTCGACTTTCTTCTAAAAGACTTTATATTTGCATATATATTTTTTAGAAATAAAAAACTTTGTTACAAACAAAGTATAAAAATAATCAACTTGTTTAGCGTTTTGTGTATAATCGAATTTAATCTCTAATTTAAGCAATCAATAAAAAAAACTTTAAAACGTTAAAAAAATTTGACGCAGATAAAAATCTTTTTCAAACAATTTAATTGATTTAAAAAGTGCAATAATTACTCATTTACAACCTCATCAAGTATTATAGTTGTGTAAAACCGCATGATTACAAGTCTCGCGCAGCGTTCCGGATTGACAAGATAATTGAAAACCTTTAATTATTTTTTTTTTAATTTAAAATTCTTACTAACCGCAGAAAAGAAATAATATATTTTCAAGTATTTATTTATTTAGTATTTTTTGAATATTAGTTAATGATAAATTTTGACAAAACTTTGATAGGCTTAAAAAAATATATATCATAGAAAAAGGAGTTATTTTCTTACAGATGAATATAAAATATGGAAACCCTTATAGAAAAAGAACATAAAAATTGACGTCAATTTTTACGTCATGACGTACAGTTGGAATTATCTTTATTAAAATATCTGAAAGAGAATTTACCACTGCATTTTTGTTTCAAAGTTATTTAAAAATAATAAGGTATTATAGTTTTATTTTTAAAGTAATTTTTAAAATATTTGTTTATTTTAAGTTTTAGGTTTTTTACATTTTTTGAAGTATGTTGTTTTGGTAATTAAAAGCTGATATTTTCTTAATAAGATTATTTTGAGGCTACCTAGTTATGTTTATACACATTCCTATATTAATCTTAATATAATAGTGGAAGATTTTAATTTTGAATGTATAAGGTAGAAACCCCGGCTATTTTAAACTTATTTTCAGGAAAAAAAACTCAGAAGAGTATTTAAAAACGGTAAATATTTATAAAAAATGTATTTTTACATAAGCGTTGATAAGAATAAAATTTATTTTTTAAAACTATAAATATATAAGATGACAGCACACGGTAAAAAAATTTTGTTTAAAAATCAATTTAAAATATATATATATATATATATATATATATATATATATATATATATATATATATATATATATATATATATATATATATATATATATATATATATATATATATATATATATATATATATATATATATATATATATATATATATATATATATATATATATATATATATATATATATATATATATATATAGGGGAAAGCGGGGCAACATGGCGAACGTTTTGAAAGCCCTGAGTTATTGCAAAACTATCATTCATGAAGCAATAATACTTTCTCAGTATGTTTATGTTATTAAAATCCTTCATTGCCTACATGAATTTTCAGTTTGCAAATATAACAATTTGAAATAAATTTTAAAATAAAAAGTTCATAAATTTGCCATCTGATCACGTGACCGGGGCAAGATGACTTATTATGCTATTTTTACCTCCAATTTTAAAAAATTTTAAAAACTACCATTATCTCTAAATAAAGTAACAAAAAAATAAACACAAATTGCAAAAAACTACTTCTAAAGAAGTTAAACTTGAAGGACACCATCCATTATGAGAAACCAAAAGTGAGGAATTTTTTTTTAAGCGAAATAAGTATACTTATGCATATAAAATTGCGTTAATAATATTTCAAAAAACCAATTGGTGTTTTAAAATACAAGATGCAAATACAGTTTTGTTTTCACCCAATTTTAAGAATTTTTGTTAAGTTGTTATATGAAAACCCATCTTGCCCCATTCGCCATGTTGCCCCGCTTTCCCCTATATATATATATATATATATGAATATATATATATATATATATATATATATATCCTAGCTATCCGGACCCATAAAGTACGGCCTTTACCGTACCGACCATTTCTATACTTATCTATTCCACACCGATCATTTCTATACTTATTCATTTATTGATTTAACTTATTTCAAAAGAGATTTGTATAATAGGTTGTTACGACGTATTTCGTCAATAACTCAAATAAACAGTAGTTTAGTGCGTTATCATCATCTTTTTGTTGTTTTGGAGGGTTAAATCCTCCCTTTAACATAACAAATTTTTAAATTTTTTATGTCTTGCAGTGTATATTTATCGCAAAAAAATAATATATATATCGCAAAAAAGACTTGCAATTGCTAAAACAAAATTTAAAAGTTTTCTTATATTATAATATATTATATGCGATCGTTCATATACCGCCCGATAACTCAACTTATGCTAAAGACTCGGGGATTTGTACGTAGCGCTATACAAAGGACGGAACTTACACTTACAGGCAGTAGTACATAACGCTGTGCGAAGGGTGGAACTAAGAAGATGAGGTAAATATAATATTTAGAAAATAAATATCATGAGAGGGGAGAGTCATGGCTAATCTAAAATGAAAGTTTCAAATTTTCTACTAGGATGAGACAATATGTTTTGTGTTTTTTCAATCTTGTCAATTTTTTTAAAACACGATAACATTTATGTTTAAATTCAAAAATGAGTTTAAGCAAAAAAAAAATGTGTAATTAATAGAAGTTTCTTTTATATTACACACGATCTTGTATATAACGCAACTTAATTGCTATGCATTAAAGCTTCGCTAATTTAGCAAACCCTATTAAAAAGTATTGATTAATTGCAATCAGTATAAGAGACTTATAAAATAGTTTGTTTTTCTATTACATACATAATTTTGATTGCTCAGTGTTTTAATGCGTCTTCGGTGTCTTTTCGCAAAGGTTCAATTACGGTTCTTGACACAATACATTTTCAATTTTTTCAATCTTTTAAAAAATTTTTATAATTGTTAAAATAAAATTTTTTGCTAGCTACAGGCTACTTTTATTATTTACTTTTGCCTCTGCAATGCCGGATTAACCCGGGGTCATTAGAGCCTAGGCGCCCAGCCCCAAAAAATTAGGGTACTAGTGGGGCCCACGATTTTTAACGTTTATATATATATATATTTTTATTAATATGCTTTTTATTTTTTTTTTAATTATTCACCTCCTCAAGGCTCAAGGCCCACAACAGTCGAGAAGGTTACTCATTTTTTTGTTTTTTTATTTTTTTGTTGTAAATCGTGGTTTACAACAACTCTTTAACTTATATAACTTATATAGAGCAACCTCGCTATGGAACTATGTCAATAAATTGTCTTAAGATGTTCAAAAAAAGTATTTTAAAATGGCACGGAAAATCTTGTTTTTGTAAAATCTGTCAAAAATAACTTTTTTTATTTTTTACGTTAAAAATATCCAACTTGTTGTATTTATTGACATTTATATTATTTACTATGCAAGCTATTTTTATTTTATTTTATTTATTTTTTATTCACGATATGTATGTTTGTTTGTATTGTCTTAAACAGTTTAGTGTGTTGATTTTAATTAGTTTTTGTTGATTATAAAACTGTTGTAAACAATTAACTGAAAATAAAGTTTTAAATAAATAAAAATCAATAACTCCAAAACACGAACCTTGACAAGCAAGACCGCTGCACGGAGATATTAAGTTGAGCGCGGTGCTTCCAGGTACGTGGTGGTCGAACTCCGAACCTCTCGCATACAAAGCGAGCGCTCTTACCACTACACTAATACCACTAAAGCAGATAACAAAAAAAAAAAAAAAAAAAAAACATGATTGAATTAAAAATGTATTATTTCAGAACTTTCCTTAATTAGGTTTCATTTACATACATTTAATACTCAAAAAAAAGATATAAATATTTTAAGATTAAATATTTTGAAAAACAACATGCTTATAATTGCTAAATGCTAAAATAGATATAAATGCTAAAAAAGATTAAATATTTTGAAAAACAACATGCTTATAATATTCGACAAAAATGACAAATATTAATGACAAAATAATAAACTTAGTTTTTAATATTTGTAATATATAGTATTTTAATTTGAGAGAAACTTATTAGGGCGTTCATACTTTCAATGGAATAAAGATCAAACAAAACATTTTTACCGTACTTTTAGCTCGTTTATTAATGGAGTAAACTAGAATTCTTTTCCAGATCAATTTAAAATGTTAATATTTTGAGTTTTAATGCTTCAACTACCGAACCCCTAAACTTTTTAAAAATTTAGAGGTTTTTTTTTTTTGGCTGAAATGTCACTACCATTTCAACCAAAATATATTACAACTTTCCCAATAATAACAAATTTTACTCAACAAATTAAATTATAAAAATGTTAACAAATTTTGAATTTTTATTTTAAAGAATTGAAGCAAATGAAAGAATTCAGTCAGAACTACCAAGTTGAACTTTGTAAAAAAAAGAACAAAAATCAAAAATGATCGCAAAAAAATGTTTAACTTATCGAAAAAAAGAGAAAAAGAAATGAATATTACAAATTGATAACCATAAAAGTAAGTTTTAGTTATAGAGAAAATTTATTGGAAAAAAGAGTTTTTACTTGTTTTTACTTTGCAGAAGAAATTAAATTTGTTTACACTTTTTTTAGTCTTACTCATCAATAAAGATAAAAAATGTCAGATGAAGATAAAAAATGTCAGATGAAGATAAAAAATGTCAGATGAAGATAAAAAATGTCAGATGAAGATAAAAAATGTCAGATGATAATAAAAAATGTCAGATGAAGATAAAAAATGTCAGATGAAGATAAAAAATGTCAGATGAAGATAAAAAATGTCAGATGAAGATAAAAAATGTCAGATGAAGATAAAAAATGTCAGATGAAGATAAAAAATGTCAGATGATAATAAAAAATGTCAGATGAAGATAAAAAATGTCAGATGAAGATAAAAAATGTCAGATGAAGATAAAAAATGTCAGTTGAAGATAAAAAATGTCAGATGAAGATAAAAAATGTCAGATGAAGATAAAAAATGTCAGATGATGATAAAAAATGAGATAAACAATAAAAAGCGTTTTTTGCACTTCAATTTCTGACTTGACATTCTAAGTATATGACATGACATTCTAAATTAATTTTATTAATTTCTAATGAAATTAATTTTATTAATTTTTAATGAAATTAATTTTGATAATTTCTAATCAAATTAATTACATTAATTTATTATGTCATTAAAAATAAAAACTCTAAACTTTAAAAAAAAAAGTTCGAACTTGAGCACGTTCGAACTGTATTGGAAAAAAGTTCGAACAATTTTTATATTTTTTTACTTACTTGAAAAAGTGAAATAAACGGATACAAGTTAAATGCTAAACTGTTTAATTATTTATCAAGTAATGCGAATTGACATTTTGATTTGAGTTTTTTATTTTAATTGAGAACAAATAATATCCCTTAACTAATAGTTGTTTGCTTTTTTAATTTTTTATATTTATTGGTTAATTACATATTAAATATTTTATATATTTTTTAAAATATTAGTTTTTTACTTCTTTTTTTTTTAACCACTAATGAATTATAAATTAAAATTACACTTATTTTTGCAATAATGGACAGAAAATATCTAGACGGAAATTTAAAATGCAAACTAAAAAAAAAAAATTTGACAGACAGCAAACAACATTTAAAAAAATCCCAAAATTGGCTAATTTTTCCCGATCTCCTGATAAAGCATTAGAGGAGAATCAATGTTTGTCAACTGAATCAAACCCAACTACAGAAAGTTCATAATTGCAGAACGTAACATTTGTTTTAATGACATTTCTTGTAGTACTTGATAATTTATTTATTTAATTTATAACACCTACAATACAGCTAAGTACTAATATTTTAATTTATTTATGTAATATTTCAGTCTGAATAGTTCAGACCGTCATCAGACGTAAAATTAAATACAAATAGAACGTAACATATAATTCTTCAATTAACAATGTATCGGTGTTATCCAATTCAACAGCGCAGCAAGAAAATGTGTCACATGGCCATGTAAAAAATACTTTGGAATTTAGAGGAAGGAATAAATAATTAAATTTATTGTTATTATTGTTATAACCATTATTATTATTTCTTTTATTGTTGTTCTTATAATTATTGTTATTATTATTGTAATGAGTAATATTATTAAACGTATTATTATCTTTATTCGTTAACTTAAGCTGTACCGTTGTTTTTCGATTTAGTCCAGTTTGTCAATATGTCAATCTGACCCATCATTGTGGACGGATTTGAAAGAAGCGCAACGCTACTGGATTTATATAAATTTCTGATCAAAATTTTAGAGACAAAAATTTTAAAAAATCTAAAAAAGTAACAAACACCAAAATAAGGTGCTGCTTTCTTTTCTATTTTTCTTTTAAATTGAAAAATGGTGAAATTAGAAAGAGAGACTGGCTTATTTATTCACCATCCACAGGAAAAATATTTTGTTTTTTCTGCTTGTTTTTTTAAGATTCAGACAACAATTTCAGATCTGGATTCAACGACTGGGCGCATAGTGCGTTCTATACATAGACACGAACAAAGAAAGTAGGATTCTGATGCAGTCCATTGCTATTTAGGAAAAGTCATATTAAATGAAAAAATTGATATTCTTTTAAATTAGCAAACGGAGGATGAAAAGCGTTACTAGAGGGAAGTTCTGAGAAGAGTTGTTGAATGCTTGAAGTTTTTGTGCAGTCGAGGTCTAGCTCTTAGAGGTGATTTAGAAGAAATAGGCGACTTCAGTAATGAAAATTTTCTCGGGGCCTTGGAGTTCTTAAAAAGTTAGCAAAATTTGGCCCATTCGAAATCGAGGCAGAGGAAATATTTCATACATTTCATCAACAAATTATGAGGAAATTGTCTTGCTAATGGCAAAAAAAGTTCTGGATTCCATTAGCAGCGAAACTGCCAGTACTACATACTTTTCACTGATTGTTGACTCAATTGTAGTGCAGAGAGAGCATTTAACAAAAATGTTATGATCGTTTAAATGCTCTTTGTTTAATGACAATTAAAAGAACACTGTTAAAAAATATAAACTTTCAAGATGTCGTAATTGATTTTGCAAATGTGAAAGCAAAAAACGTTTCTATTTAAATTAAAAAGTAATCATATATTTTTTGCATTCATTTTTAAATATACTTTTTTAGAAATGGGGCCCAAAATATTTTGTGGCTCCTGGCCCCTAAGACCCTTAATCCGGCCTTGCTCCACAGCAACACCTTTTGGAGTAGCAGAACAGGCTCATTAAACTTTTTCGTTATCAAGTTTCAAATCATAGTTTTTCTTTCAGCTTCTTTGGACTAATTAACTAAGAACATTATTAGCATAAGTATATGATATACGCGCAAGAAATTCCCGGTGTTTTGATGTTTTTAAAAATTTTAAATTTTTTTACAAAATCTTTCCTTTACGTTTTTATAATATATAATATCTTCACCTATCTTATGGATATAATATATGTAACAAAAGAATATATAAAACGGAAAATAAATGCTACAAATCAAAATTAAGGAGATATTGCTGCAATAAAATTTATAAGTAAAAGTATAACTGTAAAACTTGATATGTGTTTTAACATTACATAATTTGAAGTTTACATAAGTTAGATATTTGCATACAATTTTGTTCACATTTTTTTACAAAAAAAAGTCCTGCTTTTTCTCGCCACTGTCTCAGTTGCAATGGGAGCCAAGGGTTCCATTCCAAACACACACGAGTGTGCACTACTACTACTACTAACACTACTATTAAGTTCAGCATTAATATAAAGATATTCGATTTTGATTACAAAGTTACAATTAAAAAAAGCTTAAAAAATTACAATTAAAAAAAGTTCTCCAAGCTGTTATTAATCAGCGAGAGGTTTTTAGGCTAAATGTCTCATGAACTAAATTTAAATAAATTTCTGGGCCCTTTGAACTCTAAATAAAACTTAGCAAAAATTTGTATTTACTTTAGTTATTGCATAGTAAATGTTAGTTAATACAAGAGACATATTATATACGTATACTTCATTATTGTAAAATATAAGCAAAAACAGTTTGTATTAAAGTAATATTTAAGTAAAGAACGAAAAATTAAAAATAAAAAAGTACTTTATTTACAAAAACCGTAATATATATGTATATTTTAAAACCAACTTGTATAAAAGTAAAATGTATAGCAATCATAGGCATAGGGTATGGGGTGCAACGGGGGCTGGCTGCCTCCCTTGAGTCAACCTCGCCCCCCTCCCACTTGAAAATTTTATCCTATGTTAAAATAAAAATAACTTCAAATTTTTATTTTTAAAAAGTAGAAATCATAGAGAAAAATATCAAGTTTTTTTTCCTTAAAAAGCGAAGAAATAAATAATCCTTTGCTATAAACATACCCAAAAAAACAACGTTTTTAAGATAAAAACTTGAAAAACTTGACGAACGAGGAAATCTTTTTTTTCAAATAAAAATACGTTTTTCCGATAAAATAAAACTTCAGATAGTCTTTTGATCTCAGTTAAAGATTTTTTTCATGCTGTATACTAGTGCTTTATAGTAATTATTTTACCGACGTTTTTGTTTTTGTGTAGATTTTATATTAATTTTTATTAAATTTTCAGATTAAAATAAAAAAAAAATACCAATTAAAAAATCTTCAAAGAAAAGCATTTAGATAAGATACCATAGTGGGCTTGACTTGACGGTAATGAAGCTTATTTTAGGCGAGTAACGGTTAGTTCACTTGACGATAACTTTCTGTCAAGAAGTTATGAAGACTTCAAACACGTCCACTACCAACGTTTTAAATTTTAGCTTTTCTTTTTAGAATTAGAAAAAAAAAAAAATAAATAAAGTTTTACTAAGTTTACATATTTATATAAAGTACTATAAAAAATAAATGTCTGTTATTAGTTATTTTTTATAGAACTTTGAATAACTGCTGTTAAAAAAGTGTCACTTTTTTAACAGCTGGAAAAGAGCGGGTATTATTAGCCTAGCCAACAATTTATTGCACCTTGTATTTTCCTTTAATAATTTTTATGAACTTTTAAATTGTATAGGCATTGATATCCTTCCGTACTGTGGACGATGAGTTCAAAATTAATGAGTATTTTTTGTGGTTTTTATGTGACAGCTACAACTAAAACAAAAACTAAAACAAGGATCTGTTTTTGATTATAAAAAACGTCCTTCTTTGTTTCAACTCAAGGCTCGAGAACTGTTGGGAACAATCTTACAATGGAGCTGCTAAAATGTCTTGTGAAATAGCTGGCTAAGAAAAATTTCTTCTTCAACAAGAAAACAAAGCCCTTTATGTTCAATGCAGAGCTCACAGTTTAAATTCCTTAAAGGCTCTTTAAGTCACGTTTTAAACCACTTTTTGATGCGGCAACTAAATCTGAAAAACAATGGATTTTGATAAACCAGCTCTGCCTAGGAAGAAGAAAGTACTTGCAAGATTTGAAGTTGGCTTCAGGAATACTTATTACGAGGGACTTAAACAATTTCCCTCAAGCTGAGCTTAATGAATTTCAAAGTGAATCATTAGAGTCAGAAAAAGGAACTTTATCTAACAGTGGAGAATGCAAGGTTCAACTTAACTTAGTAATAATTAATGCTAACCTTTCTTTGTGGGTAGTTGTTTTGAGTTAAAAAGAACAAGATGTAATTATTTTAAAGAGATCTCCAGCACAAAAGCAGAATTTGAAGTGAAATGTGGTAAATATTTAGAGATCCATAAGTGAATAAATTCTGAGAAAGCTAAATGGCTGACTATTCTTTGTGAAATTTTAAATGTGACTGTTTTCCTGGCTTCTTAGGAATTTAACTTTAGGGAATTTACTTTAGATGTTTTCATTGACTTGACAAAAGCTTTAGATATCGGGTGAACACGGAAAAATCCGGTCATCTTTAAATTGAGATTAAAAATATGTATGAAATGGATAAAAAAAATGTATTAATATGGATAAAAATATGTGCATAAAAATATGTATGAAATGGATAAAAAAAATGTATTAATATGGATAAAAATATGTGCATAATTGAAGACGACGAAACGTATTGCAAGGCGGATTTTTCACAACTTCCTGGTCAACAGTTTTACTATGAAAACAAAGATAAACCTGTCGATGATCAATTTAAATATATTCGACGAGAAAAATTTGCATCCAAGTTCCTTGTGTGGCAAGCAATTTGTAGCTGTGGTATGCAGTCCTCTTGTTTTGTCACTAAAAAGACCTTGACTGCCAATCTCTACATCAAAGAATGCCTCCAAAAAAGACTTTTGTCTTTTATAAAAAAAACACAAATACCGATGTCTCTTTTGGCCCGATCTTGCTGCCTCTCACTATTCTAAAAAAGTTTTACAGTGGTGCAAAGATAATAATGTGAAAATTGTTCCTAAAGATGCGAATCCTCCAAATCGTCCTGAAGAGCGCAAGATTGAAGATTTTTGGGAAATAGTTAAAGGAGTTCTTCGTAAGACAGGTAGACTAACAAATAATAAAAAGGACTTCCAAAAAAAGTGAATTAATGCCACCAATATAGTGAAAAAAGAAAAAACTGTAAAATGATGGCATTAACCCGCTATAAAGTTCGATTTCTTGCCAAGCAACCCATCAAGCCCCTTAAAATTAAGTTGAAACTCTAATTTATGTAAACACATTTAATAATAAAAAAATTGAAATAAAAAGCATTATATAGAAATCTCAATTTAAAGTTGACCGGATTTTTCCGTGTCCACCCGATATTATTGATCACGTAATTCTTTTAATAAAAGTTGAAATGGTACGGAATTACTGAAAATATATTAATTTGGCTAAAAAGTTACTTAAATAATGGAAAATAATTTGTTTATGCAGATGATAACATATCATATAGTTTGTTAAATATTTCATGTGGAGTTCTAATATATATTAATGATCTACCAAAAGCTTCTAACCCAATGACAGTTATGTTTGCTGATGATTTTAACTTATTTCTTGCTCATTATATAACATTTTATACCTTTTTTCAGCAATATTAATATTGAACTAAATTTGCAATTATTTGTTGCTTGTTGATAAAAAAATTATTAGATGTTTAAATTTAGTGTATTATTTAACATGTTTTACTTTTTAAGTTTAAGAACTCTTCTATTGTAATTTTGTATGTTTATTTTTATTTTAATTTATAATATTTTATTACGAACTTTATGTCGTCAGAAGAGGAAAACGGTAATTTATATATTTTTGAAATCGGTAATTTATATATTTTTTATAAATAATTAAAATTGATATTGAGAAAACCTTATAATGACAACATCAATAAGAAGGCTCCACAATGAGTGCCCATTATTTTTTTCCGTCGTCTCAAAATAAGTTCACCAAAGAATATTGTGTTATCCAAAGTGCAGCTGTCGAAGAAATTCAGGATGGTATCTACTTCACAACCATAGTTGATGGTACCCCTAATATATCTCATACTGAGCGGATAACCTTTGTCATTCGTTTTCTCCTCTATGAAAGAGAAATTAATTGCTGGAAAATTAAAGAACGATGTGTTGACACTTTTGAGAAGAAGAAAGGATTTAATATAGCTAAGCTTATCACTGATGTGATTTTAACGCTATGTATGGATATTCAAAAATGTCGTGGTCAGGGACACAATAATGGATCCAGTAGTTCAGGTGTTCATAAGGGAGATCAGGGCTTGATAAGGCTAAATTATTCAAAAGTTCTATTCGTTTAAAATAAAGCATGAGAACTCGCACGGTTTCATCCGAGAGATGTAAGCAAAAAGAAGAATTTTGCTGTTTTACCAATGCCCGCAAAATAATTTCCAAGCAAGCAGTTGATCAGTTCTAATGCAGTTTCTTGATCTAATCTTTTAGAAGAAGCTTGAACGCCTTTTTCCATATATTTGCATCATGCCTCGAATTTTCAACACCATTTTTAAGTCAGTTACTGAGGGTGAACAATTTTTTTTGTAAACTGAAAGTGGTAAAAAAAAACTCTCTCCAATCGACTATGTGTCAGGATCACTTTACTGATATTTGATTATTTTAATTAAAGAAGATTCGACTAAAAAGGTGAGTTACAAGAGCGTCATTAAAATTTGGGCTGCCGAAAAGGCTCAAAAAATCATTTTAAAGCAATTTATTTACCTTTCTTAAAAGTTTTATTGATTGATTTTTTGATAGTTTTAAAACTAATATTTTGATTCAAAAGTTTTGATTAATGAATTGTATCTTAATCTAGAGAACTAATAATAAAAAGCAAAAAATACAAAAATACAATGTGCTGTATCAGAAATAAATAAATTGCTGCGTTCACAAAATTTTTAAAATTTTAAAATTTTTATTTCTTGGTTTAAATTAAGGGCGCCGCTCTTCATTTTTGACCCTGGCGCCATTGGTTCTCTGGAAGGCCCTGCTTTTGGGAGGGACTGTTTATATGGTGTATAATGGATAGGAAACCTTAGCATGTTCAAAATCTAAAAAAATTTTTTTTTTGCATTTTTTGGTTACGCTAATATGTTTATAAATATATATATATGTATATATATATATATATATATATATATATATATATATATATATATATATATATATATATATATATATATATATATATATATATATATATATATATATATATATATATATATATATATATATATATATATATATATATATATATACATATATATATACATCCAGTTTAGTTTACTCTATCCTTTCATTTTTTTATAATTCTCTGTCAGTTTTAGGATCTTTCCACTGAAAAATATTATATAGCTGAAGTTACTAAAAAACAAGATAAGCCTACTGTAATTTTTTTGTTGTAAACTTTACCTAAAAGATCTTCCACTAACAATGTTGCACGTAAAACCAGCCTTTATCCAGAAGTCAGTGACAGGTGAAATTACACATCTATTAATTATCACATGCTCTATACTGACAAACTAGACTTCTAGCTCCTGTTTTTTTTGACAGGAAATTATTTCTTTGCTGGACTGAAATCTGGTGCTCCTATAAAAAGCAGAATTAACTGAAATATATATTTATACTCATGAATTGTGGGATAAGTAAAGAAATAAGATAAAAACCAAAAGTGCTTGGAAGATTTTAAAAAGTATTGCAAGATATTTTTGTCACTGGGCAGTAGATTGACCTGTAGTTCATGTATGGGTTATTTTAACAGATAGAGATTGTCTTAAACTGCTATAAACATTGTACTTTTCCTTTTCCCCTGGTTCTTTTTTGCTGGATTTTTTTACTGTACAACCCATTTTTAAAAATATATTTAATTATGAAACTAAAAATGTTGAAACTATTTTTAATCACATATATATTAAACTCATCAAAAGTTATTAGGTAAAAAATAGGGTTAATCAATAAAATGCTAATAATCATGAAAAAAATTGAAATATGCTATTAAGTGTAAGTAAAAGGCTCTTTAAAAAATAGTTAAAAATGCTACTTTAAAATAAATTTCATCCTTTTCTTCATCGCTGGTACATTTAAAATAATAAAAATATGACAAAAACTGTTATTTTTCGAAAATTTCAAGTTTAACACGAAGCTCTTACACTTGTCTCAGATCATAATTTTTTATATACATTGTATTTTTACATTTAAAAGAGCCATTTTATATATTGTCTTTTTACATAAAAGAACCCTGCAATTTAATTCTAAATAACAAGAAATACATTTCTCGAGTAAAGAAACTATTTCCTACCTAGCAATTTATTTTTAAAAACAAAAAATATATTTCTTATTTTGAGAAATAAATTTCTTAAACTATGGTCAATAGTTTTATGATTTTGAGTCAAGTTCTGATAAGTTGTAAGCAACTTTCAAAGACTTTAAAAGCTTTGATATTCACTGAATCTAAATAGTACACTCTTAAGCTGAATAGTTCTTTAAAGAACCTTTAAGGGTTCTTCGCATTGACGCTGGTGGAGCACCAGTAGAGTTTCTTCAAAGAACCCTTTGAAAGGGTTTTTTGGAAAAACCTTAAAATAAGGTACTTTTAAGAAGCCGTTATAGTTCTTCATCAAACTGTTCATTGTTTTTGCCTTTTTGTTAAAGTTGCACGAATACTTTTTTAAATTTTTGTTAACGTTGCCCGGGTACTTTTTTAAATTTTTGTTAACGTTGCACGGATACTTTTTTAAATTTTTGAACATTTTTTATAATTAAATATTTGTATAACTATTTAACAGATTTTTAATATTTAATTATTCTTATTTAAGATATTAAAGCAAAATGCTTTACGCCAAAATTCAAAAAACGACTTTCCTAAAAATTCAATATATATGGCAATATATGGCAACAAAGAAAAAAAAAGGCAAGTTTTAAACAATTAATATAAATATAATATTTTCAAACAATTAATATAAATATAATAATTTCAAACAATTAATATATAAATATTTTTGGTTGAAATAAGAAGTACGAATAAACATGAGAGTTCTGAAGTTGTAGTCATTTTAGCAAAAGTAACCCCATTACTCGGAAAAAATTCTAAATAAGCTTAAATTTGGTACATACTCTTGTAATATTATATAGTAACACCAAACCCTCTTCCCCCTCCTTCTGTTGATAGCCCTTGGGACAAATGAGTTATTGACATTTTTCCATAATGCTGAATTTCACTTTTTATGTTTTAATATCAGAAAATAGGTTTATACTAACATCAAATTAATGAAAAAATGTTTTGATTTTAAATTTTGATAAATTTAAAAAAGAGAAACAATTAAAAATTAAAAATTAAATTAACAATTAAAATATGCCAAAAATATTTCGTTTTAAGAAGTATTTCAAATACTTCTTCGTTTTCGCTTTTGTCACTTTTACCTTTGTTCTTTGCTCGACTGTATCACTTGTTCCTAAAATATGATGGATAAAGAATTGATAATAAATTAATTTAACGCCTTCTTTGACACATTTTTATTATATCAGTATGGCAATATAGTATATTTTTGTTATATTACTGTAATGCTTACATTATATGAGTTTACATGGTAATAAGCTGTTCGCTCCGATGGTTACAACTTAGCAAGCTTAAATTGGCCTTTGTTTATTTTGTTTGCCATATATATTTCTTTAGAAACCTAATAAACGTTTTCTTCTTTATTTCAATATCAGGACATTTTTTATTGGCATATCTTCGCGTGTTGAACACGCGAGAAGATATGTGAACACTATATGTATTGATCCAAATTATTGGCGAATGTATTTTAAATAATTGTTCACAATCTCTTTAAAGGTGGAGCCTTTGAGCTCACCAACGCAGTTTAGAAGTGCACCACCGTCAACTATGTATATGTTATTCTCATCTATCATATTAATTTCAATGGCTACTGCATCTTTCAGCATAGCTTTTTTCAATGAAGGTTTGTCTGGTTTTCTCATCATCATTTTTTAAACAGTGATATTAGGTCTGTTGTTAATTCAAATCTGAAATGTTTATCCTTGCTGTTGTCACTTTTAGCAACTGCTGCGAGTCTTGTGAACAAAGTTAGCAAATTCAAATAAACCTTCTTTTGGCAAATTTTGATTTTGAAAAAAATTAAATGGTTTAATTTGATATTTTCTCTTGATTTTAACAGTAAACTTAAGGTTATTCATTATTTCTTCTGCTTTCGACTTCTTCTGCTTGTTCGACTTCTTCTGCTTTCGACTTCTTCTGCTTTCGACTTCTTCTGCTTTCGACTTCTTCTGCTTTCGACTTCTTCTGCTTTCGACTTCTTCTGCTTTCAACTTCTTCTGCTTTCGACTTCTTCTGCTTTCGACTTCTTCTGCTTTCGACTTCTTCTGCTTTCGACTTCTTCTGCTTTCGACTTCTTCTGCTTTCGACTTTCGACTTCTTCTGCTTGCTCGCAATTTACCGCATCTTTACCGAGTATTGAAATAAAACCAGATGGCAATGAGTGTAAGTTTTTATCGATGAAAGAAAAAAGATTTCTTTTTGAAATCTAGTCATAAAACTTTTTCCAATTACTCGCATTTCGTTTCATTCGTCATTGACCAAGATCTACATGCTGCTCACTAGTTATTATTGTGGAGTGTGAAAAGAAAAATTAATTGCATCATTAATCGCAGCAGTATGATAAGCGCATAAGTGCATTGTGCTCTCTTTCATACTACGTCCTCTTGTTAAGCCTCCTAGGCTCTTGATAGATTGCATGAGTGTCTGCTCTATAATAAAATTTGACCACAGACCGCCCCAGTAACATTCACTTTGATGTGCAGCATGTTACTTGTTATTAAAATAATCTTCAAGTCACGGGTACAAACTAGCTAGGGATATTACCTTTTAAGCATACAATCTTGCTGACTTTTTATAATTTACATGATCACAAGCAGCAAAAAGATTTTAAATTTCTAGTATCATTTATATATGTAGATTCCAGTTTGATGTTCTTTCTGCAACAATGTAGTGTTTTATCAGATTTATGCAATATCGGTAAAGAAGCCAAAGCTTTGATGTTCCAGATTTTTGTTCGATGTCAACAATTTTATCTGCTAATTGCTGCTTAATTTTAATCATCGTTTCAGATTCGCAAAAATTGTTGATTTCCTTCATTTGAAGAGTCTTATCGTCTCTATATTTTAATAATTTTTTGATTAGTGATCTATCAATACCTTGGAATTCAATATTCTCAAAAATTATATGTGTCAAACATGAGTCTGTTAATAGGTGAGCTCGCAAAGCTCTTGACACAGCTTTTCCAGACATTATATGGTCTACACTGCTTTCTGCGTATACAACAGCAAAAATTTCTTTTAAACCAGACCCTTTCACAAGTTTTCTAACAGCACCCAGAAAGCTCATTATTGTGTGAAAAACTCTGAGTCTGGCTACAACTGGCAACATTAATTCCTTTATGATTCCTACTGCTTTTAGCCACAATGGTTAGTCAAATATGACACTGGGCACTTTAATATTCATTGTTTTAGCTATATTGATAATAAATATCAATGTTGAGTAGATACAATGTTCATCAATTGGATTCAAATCTAATAATGGAAGGAATAATGTTGTTGACATGGGAGAAGCTGTATTTCTTTGGGTTAGATCTTGCATAAATCCGGACTAGTTTGGTGTTGGTTTGAAAATATCTTAAAAAATCTTTTAAGAATACCACAAAAGGTTGTACAACAGTTCTGTAGGAAAAACCAGAGGTTTTTTCAATTCTAAAACTGGCATCAAAGTAATTTGTGCAAACTTTTTATTTATGCACTGTTATATTGGTGGATTGGGATGTTGTGTTTATTTGTGAGAAAGGCATTTTTCTGGTAATCTTCAATTTGATCAGCTTTTTGTGTTTGCAGAGCATAGCAGTTTGTCGGACATGGATAATATGGCCAACCCGTGGAAAATTTTTTTCTCAGTCAAAGTTATAAGGTTATGATCTACGTTGTCAGTTGCCCACTGATAAAACGTTGCTTGATCGTCTTCTTCATTATGGTGGCTTACCGCTGATTGCTTGTAGCTCAAAATCTCGCCTAGAGAAATAGAAAATCCTAGTTTTGCGAGATGATTCACCAATCATTTGGATCCGAATTCCTTATTAAACTGTATTTTAATGCCAAAGGGTGTAGAACAAATCAGCGACCTGCTTCTCGCAGCTTACGTTATAAATTGACCAAAAACCTTGCTTAATTTTGTTACGAATAAGTAAGCTTAATAACATTTGAAGGGATTCAGATATCCACTATTTCTCACAATCTCATTTTTTGATGTCTTCAGTAGTTGAATAGAAATTGTTTGATTTCTGAATTTCACGAATTTCAGCTTTGATTATTTTTGCAGTTACTGTGATAATAAATTCTTTACTCTGCTCGCTGTTTTTCTTTATTTCGCTAAAAATATAGTTGAAAAATTCTTTGAAACATATAACATTTGATCGATCAACCGTTTCAGAAAAACAAATTGCACCTACGTAGTGCTTCTTTAACAAAATTTTTAAATGTTTTGGTGAATAGTCCGTTGTATCTTTTGTTTTAAACTGCTCAATCAGTTCATTCATCGTGTACAACTCACTATCACCATCTTCCTCTAACCATTGACATATTTTTTCAAACATAGACTTTTTGAAGTTATCGACTGGCCTTCCAATAGACGTATTACATCTTTTCTTTTAAAGGAGAACGCCAGAAAGGCATGAAGGATGGTATATTTCTTCTTCTGCAACAAGATCATTTCATGAATAAAGACGTCTCTTTAAGTTCTCTACAATTTCATCAGTACTTTGAGCCATACATTCAATTAAATTTTCTTTTAGTTCCAGTGTAGTTATAACAGATACTGGGTTTCGTTCAGGATGGCGTAAATCCTTCGGAAGGCCACAGATAAAACACTGGTTTTTCCAGTCAAAAGTGTCCACTGATGATCTCAATTTCTTATTTGGATTCGAGGTAAATTTTCTTTTGTCTATAAATGTTTGATAAGATTTCTCATGAACAAACATATTTTTCTCCTTAATCTTTAAATTAATTTCTCAATTTATTTCTTCAAAATCCCTCTCAATACAAAAAACGTTTAAGTCTTCTCAATCCCTTTGTATCTGGAGTCGTTGGATTTGATACTGTTTATTTACAGATTATGCATTCTTTTTTGTCTTCATTAATTGTTTCTGGAAAAAAAAAGTTATTATTAAACTTCTAAAGAACAGAATAAATAATTAAATGGAAAGTGTCATTATAAGAATTTTTAAAGTGAATTATTATCTTAATTACCTTACGTGTTTTTTGGTTTTAACTTGCTTTTTAGAGTTGTTTTTATTATATCTTTTTGCTTGTTATATATATATATATATATATATATATATATATATATATATATATATATATATATATATATATATATATATATATATATATATATATATATATTTATATATATAAATATAAATTTATATATATATTTATATATATATATATATATATATATAATATATATATATATATATATATATATATATATATATATATATATACATATATATATATATATATATATATATATATATATATATATATATATATATATATATTTATATATATATATATATATATATATATATATATAAATATATATATATATTTATATATATATATATAAATATATGTATATATATATATATATATATATATATATATATATATATATATATATATATATATATATATATACAAATATATATATATGTATATATATATATATATATATATATATATATATATATATATATATATATATATATATATATATATATATATATATATAAATTATGTTGGTGTATTTTTAAAATAGAGTGCTCCTTGTTCTTTAAGAACAAAGCAGTAATAGTAAATAACAGCATCAGTATTTGTAAAAATTTATACTAGAAAACGTTTTACTTTAGTATACTTTGTACTTTTTGCTAATAAGTTTCTTATGTAAATAATAATTGTGAGAAAATATAAACGCACATCAAATCGACAGACATTGAGTGAAAGTGTCATGCAGCAAGCAGTTCTCTCCGTAATAAACGATGATCAAGGATATAAAAAAGCTGCCAAGGTGTATAGTGTACCACTAATTACCCTTGAAAGGAAAGTAACAAAGTTTCGAAAAAATCCTGATATTCAAAAAGCATGGGAAAAGAGTAACTTCAAATGATTATTTATTTATTTACAGTATAAAAACAATGTATATAAACAATGTATTTGTTCTTCTAAGAGATGCATCTTTTTGGTTTAATAATGCGAAACCTGTGACTTTATCGAAAGGGTATATCTTAAAGGGTATATCTTAAAAAAATATAGAAAGAAAAGCCCTTTTATTTTAGCCCCCCAATTATTCATACAACCGAACCAAAAACTTACAATAGATATGTAGATGATTGTCATGCTCGCTTTGCTTCAATAAAACAACAACAAATGTTCCTGAACATCCTTAATGAACAACATCCTGCCATAAAATACACAGTGGAACTTGAAAACGACCTCAAACAACTCAATTTCCTAGATATTGACATTACAAACACAGGCTCTGGAACTTATGAATTTCGAATACATAGAAAAGAAGCTATGACAAATGTTCAACATAAACTCGAACATTAATCCTTACATTATTATTGGCGTTTTCCAAGGATTTTTATGTCGTGCTAAAAGAGTATGCTCTCAAAAACACCTTCAAAAAGAAATTGATTTTCTAATAGACATCTTTGTTGAAAATGGCCACGACAAGAACATTCTAAATAATATTACTATAGACTATTTAAAAAAAGGTTCAAAAAACACCACATTTCAACCAATAGATACCCAACCCTTTATAAAACTACCTTGGATACCAATTGTTGGTCCAAATCTTCGTAAAGAATATTGAAAGCAAAACATAAAGGTTATTTTCACATCAACTCCCAATTTAAAAAATATTTTCTGCAACTATAAAACTAAACTAACACTAAACACAGATCCTGGCGTATACCAGCTAAAATGTTCATGCGGTTCGATATACATTGGCGAAACTAAAAAAAAGGTGATATCGAGATGTATGGAACATCAAAAAAACAACTTAAAAGGAAAATGGTTCAGTTCGGGTGCAACTGAGCATTCTAAAACATGCCATGGTAAGTTTGATTGATTGCACCCCAAAACATTTTCTGTAGCCCCAGAATATCGAACTCGAAAAATCAGAGAGTCACTCGAAATAAGCAAGGCTAGGGTTCAACAGGAGTGGAGAAATGGTGACGTGGTTCTCAGTCGGGATAACGGTGATAACGTAACAGACAAAACCTGGGGGCCATTTTTTAATAAAATTTGCTGACGCCAGTTATTTGAAAAGTTTTTTTCTGTATTATATTTAGGCTTTTTAATGTTATCTTTTAAACGGTTTGTTTTTACTATAACGATTTTTGTAACTATTTTATTTATTATACCTGATGACGCTGATCACAATAGAGCTGCGAAATATTAAAATAATTATATATTAAAGAAAAAATATATATTTATATATTTAAAAAAAAGTTTAGCAGCCGTATTTATTGAAATCTAACCAATTTTTAACGTATAACAAGAAAATGACATTCAAAGAATATATACGTATATATATATATATATATATATATATATATATATATATATATATATATATATATATATATATATATATATATATATATATATATATATATATATATATATATATATACATATATATATATATATATATATATATATATATACATATATATATATATATATATATATATATACATATATATATATATATATATATATATATATATATATACACAGGGTGGCCCATAAGTCGCATTACATTTTAAAAATTAAATAACTTATTCTTAAACGACTGTATTTAATTAATTCTTTTTTTATTACAAAGCTTAGAGTCTGTAAGTTACTTCTGACTTAGTTATGAAAGATAATGTCTCTTGAATAGCCTTCATTCTCTTCTTCACAAAGTCGAGCTCTTTTTAAGCTATTCTCCATGACACTTCTTAACATCTGAGGTTGTAGGGAAAGAATTTCCTGTCGTATGTTTGCCTTAAGATCTTTAATAGTTTGGGACTTATTTGCATACACTTTGTCTTTAAGATATCCCTAAAGCCAAAAGCTGGTGCTGTCAAATCAGGAGAACGTGGAGGCTATTCAAAATTGGATTTAAGAAAGATTATCTGATCCTGAAACATTGCAGTTAACAACTGCAGAGTGGCTCTAGCAGTATATGCAGTTGCTCCATCTTGTTGCCACCAATACCCTGCCATGTTTGCTAACTGAGGTTGAACAAAATTCGCTTGCGTGTCTCGATATTTTACAGCAGTTACAGTCACAGAATTTTAATTTACATTTCAAAGAAGAAGGGCCCAATAACCCTTTCTAATGTTACTCCACACCATGTTGTGACTTTAACAAGGTGTAATGGACTCGCATGAACTTGGTGTGGATTTTCGGCACCCCAGAATCTGATATTCTGCTAAATCACATGTTAATTCAAATGGAAATAAGCTTCATCTCATTGTTATTCATCTTGTGAATAAACTCATTGTCATTTCTTGCAGTTCTCTGAAACCTGACAGCATAATTTAGTCGTTTCTAAAAGTCTGGTGGTTGTAAAGATTGCACTAATTGAATCTTGTAAGGGTACATGTGCAAGTCTCTTTAAATGTGCTGCAGAAAACTCCGTGAGATGCCAAGTTCTTGAGAACATCTACGAATGAATGTGGTTGGGTTCTCTTCAATCCTACGGCTCGCAGCTTCAATATTTTCACGTGTACGTACTGAACGACCTCATCCACTTCTAGTCCTATCACTTACAGAGCCATGCTCTTGAAAACACGTCACTAAGTTCATTATTCCAGGCCTACTAGGGGGACGTCGAACATTGAAATGGCGCATATACGATTTTTGCATTGCAACAGTTGACTGCTATTTTTAAGGTAAAATTCAATTATCTTCACTCGTTGTTCTGTTGTAAACTTATCCATACCAAAAATTTCCAAAGATTATATTTTTTTATTCTGAAAAGAGAAATAGAAATATATTAATAGAAAAAAAGTTATTTAATTTTTAAAATGTAAAGTGACTTATGGGCTACCCTGTATATATATATATATATATATATATATATATATATATATATATATATATATATATATATATATATATATATATATATATATATACATATATATATATATATATATATATATATATATATATATATATATATATATATATATATATATATATATATATATATATATATATATATATATATATGTATATATCTGTAGTCACATATTCATTTTCAAAACTCCATATCATTTATATAAACTAATTCACTATTGTAAATAATTTACAATTTTACCTTGTTTTGTTAAAATTGAAGCAATAATTGACTTATTTCATATTAACCAAGTTTTTAAATTTTGTTGGTATTAAATTCTATAAATTTCGATTTTGCCACATACAGCTTATTGCATCCATTTGCATATAAAGCTTATTATTTGATGCAGTTCTTTATATAAATCTTTACCAAATCTTAGTGTCATTTCATAGACATAGAAAAAGTTATTTAAAACACTAAGTTTTAAATAATTTATATTACCTATATTACTCTTAGAAACTAACAAGTTTCTAAGAGTAATATAGGTGCAGATATCCTGTAGCATATATGTTTTAAGCAGTTGATTGTCACAAACTTTGGTAAACATATTGACAAAGATTCATTCTCTTTAACTCTGAATGGATGCATATGTGCATTATATTTGTCACAAATTAGCAGCTTACCACAAAATACTCAGAGTTGTCGATATTGAATAATATTTTGAAAAACAAAGGAATTTCATCAGTTTTTAATACGGATAAAACAAATGTATCGTGCAGATGAAACTGAATCCAATTTGTATTAATAGCATTACATTTCCAAATAGTTTCTTTTTTTTTTTTTTTTTTATCAAAAACATCATTGACAAAAGTAAACTCCTGATATCTTGAATCCCGAATAACTCGAAATACTTTCGAGTTCTCCTTGAACCCTCACTAACACTTTCTCATAAAAATCACTCGAGAACTCGAACATTCGCCTAATAAATTGAACTATTTTATTTGTCCCGGTAGCTGATATTTTACCTATAACTCGATCTTTGAAAGAAAAATAACACGACATTATATTAGTGATTAATTTTCTTGAAAACTAATCACTAATATAAAACACTAATTCATGAAATCTAATTTATTTGGTTTTCACTCAAAAGAGATACTTTGATATAAAGAATGTTCCGATAACTCAAACATTCGCTAACTCGAACTAATTTCTTGGCTCCCTGGAGGTTTGAGTTATTGGGAGTTAACTGTATATATATATATATATATATATATATATATATATATATATATATATATATATATATATATATATATATATATATATATATATATATATATATATATATATATATATATATATATATATATATATATATATATATATATATATACAGCTAGTTGGTAATTGGCAAATTGGACCCTTAGTCGGCAAATTGGACCCTTTTAGACTAGTTAGTTGGCAAATTTCGACCCTTTCGATAAAGGTTAAACAGTCGGCAAATGTCGTCATGGCAGTCGGCAAATTTTGGAAAACGAGGACCTTTTTTTTTTTTTATAATTTTTTTATTTTTTTAGTCGGCAAAAGTTGTAAAGGCCCCCCCCCCACGTGACACCTACTCGCGCCGGCCCTGTCTATATATCTCTATATATAGAAATACTTATGTCTCTCTCTCTCTCTCTCTCTCTCTCTATATATATATATATATATATATATATATATATATATAATATATATATATATATATATATATATATATATATATATATATATATATATATATATATATATATATATATATATAAATTGATGAACTTTTATTGGGAAACATTGAAAACATGCTCAATTCCCCTCGGTTGGAAAAAATGGTCACCCTGCAAATTAAATTACGTTTCGTCATTTATTTAAATTTGTTACTGCTACTACTAATACGAGTGCTGTCCATGCAAATCATTTAAAACTTGTTTAGATTAAAGTGTTAAGAGTTTTAGAACATTTTGGAAAATAACAGAAAACTTAAGAACATTCTAGAACAGTTTAAAACATTCAAACAATTTAGATCATTCTAGAACAATTTAAAATATTTTAAAACAATATAGAACATTCTGGAATATTCTAGATTATTTTAGAATATATATAGCTGCTCCTCTAATTTTATAGTCATTACAGAAGCAACACATGACGTCGTACAAGCCTAGCAATAGTATGATTCGGAAGAACAAGGATGTCGCGACCAATAACCTGGTAAAATTTGAAGACTCTCATAAAAGAAGAAGAAATGTTTCTTTGGAAGATTATTCACTTGAAGCACAGTGCAGAATGCCTCTCCAAATGCAAACTATTGGACGTTACCATTTCCTTGAATTAAAAATCAAAAGAAGAAAAGAGCGAATAGTGGAAATTTCCAAAAAAGGCACCAAATTGTGGAAGAATAAACTGAATTTTTCTCATGTATCTGATCAAGTTATACGAGCAAAGCTTGATAAAAAATGGAAATGTTATTATGAATGTGTCAAGCGGGAAGCTACAAACCATTTGATAAAATTTTTCATATTACTAAAGCGGATGGAACCAGAGGTGGAAAAAGTAAAAAAAAAATTTACTTAAGTAAAAGTACTGTTACTTGAGTGAAATTTTACTGAATTACAAGTAAAAGTTACCGGTCGAAAAACTTACTCAAGTAAAAGTGAGAAGTAGCTTATTAAAAATGTACTCAGAGTAAAAGTTACTGCGTTACTTTTTTAACAGCCCATCAGATAAAAAAGCTGTCGAGTAAAAAAAAAAAAATCACATATCTATTCTTTTCTGTATAAATTTTTTTTTTGCGCAGAAACTTTTTTACGGTCGTAAAAAGCAAAAAAAGAAACCAAGCTAAAGCAGTTAAAAGTCCTTATAAGCGCGTTTAACATTTTTTTCAAACAATTTAAAAATGTCATTTTTATTAAAGTGAGCGAAACTCGAAAAAAAAGAAAAATTAAATCATAGTATTTGTGAAATTAAACAATACATAATAAGTTTTTTACTCAGTAACGCATATGATTTCAAAAGTAGCGAAGTACAATACTTTAGAAAAAAATACTTAGGTAAAAGTCTTTTTTGCCGCGAACGCACGTGTTTTTGACTGCTTTTCAAGAATATTAATTTTAAAAATGGAAATAACAATCAAAAATATCGAAAAAATTATTACTAACAAGTTTGAAGAACAAAAAAGAAGTTTGCTCAAAGAAACAGAAAGACTGTTAAAAGACCAAGAAAAAAACTTCACACAAATAGTAAGTGGAAATATAAAAATAATTACTGATAGACTCGACAAAATTGAAAATGAATTAAATATCAACAAAGTAAATATGCGAAATTTTGAAAAGGACGTAAACGATGTGAAAGAAAGTCTCAACTTTCAAGAAGAAAAAATAAAGGAAGAATTAACACAAATAAGAAAGAGATATGATCTTGAAATTAAAAATTTAAATAAAAAAAATACTGACTTAGAAAACCGTTCTCGTCGTAACAACATAAGAATCGATGGTCTGAAAGATATGCCAGGAGAAAGTTGGAGTGACTGTGAGAAATCTGTGAAAAATATTTTTACAAATAATCTTAAAATTTCAAGCGAAGTTATTGTGGAACGAGCACATCGAATTGGGTCGTATAAAGAAGACAAAACACCAAGAACTATCGTCGTGAAACTATTGAACTACCAAGATAAAAATAAAATCTTAAGTTCACTTAAAAATCTAAAAGGTAGTGGAATATATATAAATGAAGATTTTGCTAAAGAGACAATGGAAGAGCGAAAGAGACTTTGGGAAGAAGTTAAAAATCTTCGCAATCAAGGTAAATACGCAACGATTAAATTTAATAAAATTTATTGTCGCGAATTTAGAAAATAAGAAAATAAGTTTTGCGTAAGTTAAAGCGATCGAAGCAAAGTTAATTCTTTTTACTTATGGCTAAACAAACAAAAGATTTCGAAACGCAACACTTTAATGTTTTCAAATCAGCCAATAACGCTTTACTTGATAACTTTTACGACCCAGATTTGCATTTTTTTAATGAAAATAATTTTAACTCGCGGTTTTTTGATTTAAAAACTTTTAAAAATGAATTAAAATCATTAAATAATAACTTTACGGTTATAGACATAAACATAAGAAGTATAATTAACAATATTGACAAGCTAAAACATTTTCTTGTAGAATGTAATTTTTTGTTCAGTATGATTTGCTTAACAGAAACCTGGTGTTCTGACGAATCATCCAGAATAAATTCAAACTTATTAATTCCGAACTACAAACTAATATCTTACGAGCGAAAAGTTCAAAAACGAGGTGGTGGAATTATGACATATATTCATAATTAAAGTTAGAGACGATCTTTCTGTTTCTGATGCCGATGGTGAGGTCTTTACAATTGAAATAATAAACCAAAAGTTAAAAAATATACTGGTGCCCACCTGTTACAGACCACCTGAAGGTGATATAAAAAAATTTTCTAATCATCTAAAACAAATATTTCTAAAAAACAATAAAGAGCACAAAATATTATTCTGTATTGGAGACATTAACATAAACTGTTTACAGTACAATGAAGATGCTGTTACCAAAGTTTTTTTTGATGATATGTTTCAACACTACATCTTCCCTATAATAAACAAACCCACCAGGGTAACATCAACTTCAATCACTGCAATAGATAACATATTGACTAATTCATTTTATGATTTTTCATTAAAAGCAGGTGTAATCAAAACGGATATATCCAATCACTTTCCGATATACTTTTCTTTGTTTCAAGATACAAAAACAAACAACTCAAAAACCAAAGTCTATAAACGAAAAATTAATAAATTTACTATTCAACAGTTTAAAGACTCACTATCGGCAGTGAGATGGAATAAGATTTACCAAAAATGCAACCTTGGGCACACCAACTCTGCTTATAATGAGTTTTTAGAAATATTCTTAAAGCATTATAATAATCACTTCCCAATTATAGAACAACAATTAAAAGTAAAATACTTACAATGTCCATGGATTACTAGAGGTATAAAAAAATCTTCAAAAAAAAAGCAAAAACTTTACATCAAATATTTAAAAAATAGAAATGAAAAAAACCTAAATACCTACAAGCAATACAAAAATTTATTTGAAAAAATTCAAAAAAATTCAAAAAAAAACTACTACTCGAAGCAAATAAAAAATGCAACTGGTGACATTAAAAAAACATGGAACATTATAAAAGAAATAATTGGGAACGAAAAAACTAAATCAAATAATTTGCCTGCTCAAATTATCATAGACAATATAGAGTACAGTGACAAAAATAAAATTGCTGAAAAATTCAATGAATTTTTTGTTAACATTGGCCCTAATCTTGCCTCAAAAATTGAATATCCTAATAACTCGTTTGAATCATATCTAAATGATCCCCAGAGCGAACTAAAATACAAAGAACTAAGCTATCAAGAGCTTAACGTTGCACTAAACTTCTTAAAATTAAATAAAACTCCAGGAATAGACGATATCTGTAGTAGGATAGTGGCAAATGTCTTTACAGTGATAAATAAACCTATATTTGAAATCTTCAAGTCTTCGAATAAAACAGGAGTTGTACCAGACAAGTTAAAAGTAGCTAAAGTAGTACCAATATTTAAAACAGGTGAATCATACTTAATTAATAACTATAGACCTATCTCGGTACTCCCTACCTTCTCTAAGCTTCTCGAACGAGTAATCTACAACAGATTGTACGAGTATTTAATCCAAAATAAAATCCTAAATAAAAAACAATTTGGCTTCCAAAAACAATATTCGACTGAACACGCAATCCTAGATCTAATTAATAGTATAAGTGATTCTTTTGATAAAAAACAATATGTTCTGGGGATCTTTATAGACCTGTCAAAAGCCTTTGACACAGTAAATCATAATATCTTACTTAAAAAAATGGAAAGCTATGGAGTAAAAAACATCACTCTTGACTGGTTCAAAAACTACCTAAGCAATAGGCAACAATGTGTTATTTCAGACAATTATAAACACTCAAAACTAATAAGAAGAGAGTGCGGTGTCCCCCAAGGTTCCATTCTTGGACCCCTTCTGTTTCTTCTATATATTAACGACCTTACAAAAACCTCGAAAAAACTTGATGTTATAATGTTTGCCGACGACACAAATTTATTTTATTCCTCGAACTCAATCAAAAACCTTTATGAATGTATGAACAAAGAGCTTGAAAAATTAAACATCTGGTTGAAATTAAATAAGTTATCACTAAATACAGAAAAAACAAAATATATATTGTTTCATTCCAAAAAACAAAAAAATAATATACCAGCTATACTTCCCCCACTAAAAATAGATAAGGTAAACATTAAAAGAACAGAAACAACAAAATTTCTTGGGATACTTATTGACGAAAATATAACTTGGAGAGCCCATATTAGTACAATAAACACCAAAATTTCAAAAAATATTGGGATACTTTACAAAGTTAAACCTATGTTGTCCCAAGATAATCTTAAATCTCTTTATTTTTCTTACATCCAAAGTTATCTTACGTACGCTAATATTGCATGGGCAAGTACACACAAATCCAAGTTAAATACTCTTTATTTAAGTCAAAAACATGCATCAAGATTAGTTTATAATAAATATAAACTCACCCATGCTGAACCTTTACTAAAAACCCTAAATGCACTGAATGTTTACCAAATCAACATCTATCAAAATATTCTTTTCATGCTTAAATACAATCTTGGACTAGTCCCATCGCATTTTTTAGATAACTTTTTTCAAATTAACTCTAATAGATATACCACAAGAGCAACAGGGAACTTCACATTACCAAAAAAAACAACAAAGTTCTCACGATTCTCTATTTCCTACCGGGGTCCGTACCTATATAACAAAATAATATCCGAAAATATAGAACTTAAAACATTAAATAATTCTGCCACCTTGAAAAAAAAATTAAAACACCTCATACTTAATATCAAAAACTTTATTGACATGTATTAAACTTAACAACAAGATTTATACTAAAATGTTTATGTGTATCACTGACTGTGTATTGTTTAACCACTTTTAACTATATATAAAAATTAATTAAATTTATTTAACCATTTGAAAAGGTACTTGATGATAAGACTTCATAGTCTTCTGCGAGTCTCCTTTACAACAACATGTTTATATTTGAAGAAACAATAGTTTTTATTTAAAAAAAAAAAAACAGTGTTTATTAATCTAACGTTATATTTTATTATAATTGTTAAATTACGTATTCTTATGTTATGTTATATATTTTACTCTTTGCATTAAATTATATGATAGAATTGTAACGTAATGAAGTGTATATTGAAGTTGTAAAAAAAAAAAAAAAAAAAAAAAAAAAAAAAAAGTAAAAGTACACATTTAAAAAAATACTTAAAAAGTAGAAATTCTCAAAATAACTACTCAATTACAGTAACGTGAGTAAATGTAGCACGTTACTTTCCACCTCTGGATGGAATATGGTTATCTTCCGAGAACAATCAAATGTACCATCTCCAAGTGGAAAGCAAAGGAACAGTGGAATACGCTACAGGCCAACCGGCCAGTAAAGAAACGATCCATCTCTCTAAAAAATAAAAACTTTCTAATGAGTCATCCAACTCATCATCTTGCTATACTAGTTTTAGTGATTTACTGAGGCTGACGACAGTGAATATGAAAACAATGAAGAGGAAGATGAGACAACTCCTACACAAAGCAGAAAATATCATAAAAGCAAAATTGCAGTCAACTTGGTAACCTCCACAAGAGTATCAACAAACAAAGCTGCTAACATATGCAAGCAAATGGCTTATGAAGGCATTGACATCCCAATTCCATGTCAATCAGCTAATTACAAGTCAAAAATCAAAGAGGCAATCAAGCTGAAGGAAGAAATGATTGAAAAGTTGCATATGGAAAGTGGTCCTTACACTTTGATGGCAAGCACATCGGCAGAATGGATTATTAAGTGGTTGTCCTCGGTAAATTTTACCTATGGAATTCAATACAGATGATTGTTGCAGAAAAAAAAAATGGTGTTCTTGTAATATTGCAACGAATGTTCATAGAGAAACGTATCAACAAATATCAGTTTATCAGTAGTCAACACCATGAAATAGATAGAATCCTCTATTTGGTAATGGATAAAGAACGTGGAAAAAATACACAATTGCCAAACATCGAATATCCATTTGTACCTCAACTGTTGAAGGAGTAGGAACAACTGAAAATACAGTTTGATAACGAAAAATAAGTAATTCTAGAAACATCAGGCTGGAGAGATGAAATTTTTGTTTCACCCTCACTCGATTGTTCCAATTTTTTGAGGAAAAGGGATATTTTCCATTGATTAAGTTGCAGAAAATGCCCAACATCAGCAATGCAAGGTGGAACTCCAGAGCTATACTATCGATCCTGACGATCGGTAGTATAGCTGCTCAGCCAAACGATATAAATGTAAATTTATATCGTTTGACTGGGCAGGCCATTGAGTGAAAAGTGTGTGAAAATGTGTGAAAAGCGAATAAAATAAATTTGTTTGCACTATTCGTAACGCAAAAGTTTCTATTGTTAAACAATGCAAATGCAATAGGGTAACTTAATCGAACCTCGCCCACATCCGCTCTGAAATAAATGTTGACAGGTTATTATTAGACTTGCACAGCTGAACTATACATCATTAAATAGCTTACTCCTTCAGCTACAAAACTAGGTAAAATTATTTGAATTTTATGAGAGTAGTTGGCAGTACCATTATAAATTGTACAGTTTGTCAAAAGCACTGATTCTCGCGCAATTGAACTCAATCTCGCCATGTTAGTTTAAAGTCGCCCACTGTGTAAATTAAAAAAGAACTTACACTTGCGTAGGGCGACGTTATATACACATGAGTGAGATTAAATCTCGTCGTAGTGATACGACAAATATTGTCTTTTTTTTGCTCCAGTCATGAATTTAATTTTATATTGAGCAGCCATGGCGTAGTGATTAGAGCATGGTACTCAATGTATTAAGGGTTGCGAGCTCGAATCTTGCTCGAAACACTTATACGTTATCGGTAAAGCTCGAAATGGGGAACCATCTTATTAAATGGTTAAGCTTTTGTGGCGGTACTTAGTTAGTAGTATCAAGTACTTAGCGGTAATATCACTAAGTACTTGGTAGTACTTAGTGATATTACCATTAGGTCTTATCACAAATAAGACAATTAGAGTATTCTTAAATAAAAATATTAAAAAAGTTTATATAGATAGGACAAAATCGTATGCATTTTTAGTTATATAAAAAATATTGTCAAATGTTTAGTAGATGATATTAGTCAGTATTGTTCTCGGGATCAACCAATGGTTGAAATTCAGATGATAATAAAATGAACGTCTTTTTTGTTGTTGCTATAGACTTGTTGGCACAGTTTTCTAATTTTTTTTTCTTATCCAATACCTTTTTTTCTTCTTTTTCTTTGAGTTGCTTAGCAGCATTAACAAATCGCAGTTGTTTTCTTTCGCATTTTTCTCTTTCCTGTTGGATTTTGTCTTGTTGATAATTTAGCTTTGCTGAGTATGCTTTTTAAGAAGTTAAAACAACTTAAGCTGACCTTCTCTGTTCGCTATCTTTTTCCGTGCGGTGGCCTTAGGATATGCCAAGACATCATCATCTCCATCACCTGCATTGATAAAAACATTTCAATTCAATAAAAGAGCAAGTATTTAAATAATTTAAAAAAATTTAAATTATTTTAAAACTATTTATTAAAAGTTGCATTGTTGCTATGCAACTAATGATCACTTGATCAAAAGAAATAACTGCAAAATGATGACTTACCAGCGCACAGTGAGTCCAAATCGCGAAAAAGTGGCCAAAATATTTTTCCGAATTTTTCTTTTTATAAAAAGCAGTTTTTTTATACTAATCTTATTTAAACTCAAAAAAAAATTCTTTTACTGTAAAGGAAGTTGAAATTAAATTGTTTTCGGAAAATATTTATGCTAAAGTGTAGAAGAGTTTGTTTGCAAGATTATTCAAGCGTTTTCTTTGTTGATGATTAAGCATGAAAAGATTAGAACTTTTAAACATAATTGAAGTTGGTATTAATCATGTGGGTTTGCAAACTGTTTTAGAAGCTGAAGTGAGAAAAAAAATGATCACCTATGAAGAACTGTCCAATGTGGAACTCTCAGAAAAAATTACACTTTTTATTCTGAAATTTAGAGTAAAGTATACAAAGCATAATGGTAATTAAAGTAAGTAGTAAGACTAACTAAACAAGAAGTACCCTGGTTAGAGGGCGAGTTGTTTCAGAATAAAAAAGCTAAACTTGATTTAGCTTTAAAAGCCGGTAGACCAGAAAAAAAATGGACAGAGTGTTCATTAAGAAAAAAAAAAAGGAAAGTTTCAAGGTAGTTTTAACTTAATTTTTAAAAGTAGTTATTGTGTTTCTTTTAAAAAACATGTGACTTTAAAAACAAGTTAAATTTTTTTATATATATATAAATATATATATATATATATATATATATATATATATATATATATATATATATATATATATATATATATATATATATATATATATGTATATATATATATATATATATATATATATATATATATATATATATATATATATATATATATATGTATATATATATATATATATATATATATATATATATATATATATATATATATATATATATATATATATATATAATAAAAATCTAAGTAAGGCAGGTAAGGCTCTTTAGCCATGGTGAAAACAAATCAAATTAGAAAAAGAAAATTCTTATATAAGATCCCTTTTAAATGTGATTAAAGGTAGGAGGTGCTCTTAAACCTTCTATGGTAATCATTCTAGTGATATGGTAAAAATACTCAGTCCTTGTATATAACAGTTTAAGGTTGGAAGGATATTTATTTGTAAAAGTTTGCTTCACGTTTTCCATAGCATCATTTTAGTTAAGAAATGATATTAAGGAAAGCTGTTTAAGTGACTTAAAAAAATGAGTTGAGTTTGAGTCAACTCATTTTTTTAAGCGACTTAAAAAAATGAGTTGAGTAACCTTTGTGAAAATTTGCATTATCATAATGAAAACACTTTAATCAATAATGATTATGTTTTTTTAGATTGGCTAAAACCCATTCAACTAAAGAGTTAGCAGAAGCTGCTGTTGTAAGTGCTAAATCAAGTCCTGAAAAATTGGATTTGGGAATGTTTTCTCAAGTTCAAACAAGCAAAACAAAAAAAAAGGATAAACATCAGCCAACTATGATGTCTGCAGAACAAGCTTTATCACTTAAAATTCATTGTGATTGGAGTGATTCGCAATATCAGATTGTTCGAAACTTATCTCTGATGCAAAATGCTGACATTTATCCCCCGTTAAAGACAATCCTAAAATTAAAAGTAGATGGTTACCCAGAGCGTTTGCATATTACAGAAACATCTGCAAAGTGTAGTTTAAAGAGCATGGTTAACCATACTTTGTCCCGAATTTTGAAACTTTTGAAAAGCATGGTTCCATAAAAATTAAAATTATTGTTGACTTAACTATGCTTGATAGAAAATTGGTAAATGCTGTCATGGCTTTGATTTCATCGCAATCGTACAATGTTTGTTTTGCAAAGCCAAGCGATATGAACAATCTAGTAAAAATCAGAATGTTCACTCCTGATAAAAAGTCTCTTTAAATCGGAATATCTACATTACATTGTTGGGTTAAACTGTTTGAGTATGTTCTACACTTAGGATATAAAATGAAAATTAAAAAATATCAGGTATACATGTAAAATTTCGAGAAAAAATGCAATCGAAAACCAATATCATTTTCTGCTATTGCGAAGTGATCCAATAGTGTCATCAATCAGCTTTAAAATTACTAAATTCATTGGTTCTGTTAACTTAGATTCCGAAATTTTAAAATTGTTGCTTGAAGAATAATTTTTTAAATGTTTATATATAAGTATATATATATACACATATATATATATATATATATATATATATATATATATATATATATATATATATATATATATATATATATATATATATATATATATATATATACACACACAAAAAAGCTAAGAAAACATTTAAAAAATCATTCTTCAAGCAACAATTTTAAAACTTCGGAATTTAAGTTAACAGCAATATATAATATAGGTTTTAAACATTTTCTTAAAATTTAAATATTTCTAGTCAAAAAAAATGCTAATATGAAGTTTTGTATTTTTCATTTTCTTTTCCTTCCCTCCCCCCTTCCTCCCCGGCTCAACTAGTGTCTTCTAAAATAATTGACATTTTATTGAAGTGGAGCAAGTTCGAGCAGCTAAAAAATTATTTGTTTTGTGCCTAATACATTCATAATGATGTTATAGAAATTAAGAAGGGGTGAAAAGTGGACATTTAAAGTTTTTTCAGTATTTGTGACCATAAAAATACACATTTTAAAAGTTTTAAACTCTTCTTTAAAAACACAAAATCGAAAGCTAAAAAAATCGAACTGTTGCTTTTTTTTAATATTGAAACAGTAATTATAATATCATAAGAAAATAAAATAAAAAAGTTTGTCAATGTTGCAATGATACAAAAAAATAACTAACTCAAAAAAATTTAAAAAATTCTTGAAATTTTCTCGGATTTTTTTTTAGCTATTAAGCGCTTAACGTTACTCGCAAAACTTCTAAAACTCGTAATAAAAGTTCTGCAAAACATGTTTTCCAGTAATTGGGCAAATATCCTTTCTAAATTATAAAAAAATTATTAATATTGAAATAGTTTTTAAAATCGACTTTTGGCCACTTTTTTATGATTTGGACTCATAGTGCAGCGTATGAAGAGTTTGCAAACGGAAAATCTAAAACTGTAGTAGAATTAAAGTTTGGTGGTTCTAAGATTTCTTTTTTTTTTATGCTTAGTAAGATTAGTAAAACTATTCACAATGCATTCAACATTTGTTTTTTCAACTAGATTGGCTAAATATGCAAGCTTATTTTTACAAACAACAGTCTCTGCTTTCAAAGTAGAAGTGTTGTTTTGTAACAAACTGTGAGATATGATATCTTCTTCAGTGCCATTTTGTAATTGTTCTAGATAATTGACAACTTTTCCAACATCTATAGAAGCATCAACGTCGGAAAAATTAATTTCTTGAATAATCGATGATTGGAATTCCTAAGAAAATAATAAATAATACTTTTGAAATTCAAGTTAGTAAAGTTTATGCTTCATTTAGAATTTTTATCATTTTATACATAAAAATTAGTCATAGTTTATTTTATAGTAGTATTAGCAAAAACACGATAGTACAATACTAACCAAAGAACAATTGTTTTCAGTTGTTTTAACTGATATATCCTCAGCTATATGTAGATAGTTTGGTAAATATGCATCACTAGGAATATCCTGAGGATTAAATAGATAAATTTCACACGACTTGATGTGAACCCAGATGTAATGTTGCTAGAAGTCATTGCCTTTTCCCAAGCTGATGCAAATATCCCTGCAAAGTTTGAACAACAAGTAATAACTCCTGGTAACTGACCCATCAGATCTTGTGCTGTAGAGCGATAATAATCCTTCAGTGGCTTGAATAAGGTGCGGTCGCATGGTTGAAGCCAGTTTGATGTGTGTAAAAGCATTTTTACTATATGTATCTGGTTCTGGATAGCAATATCATATAGCTCAATAAAGTTGTGAGAATCGTGCCCATCCAAAATAAAAAACTGAGGACGTTGTGCACCAATTTTTTCTAAAAATGTCTTGGTAAACCATAGTTTTGCTAGGTTCTGTTCTAACTCTCGATTTCCACTTGTTTGATTATGGAGGTTTTATGCTTTTTCGTACAACCACTTGATTTTACGTCAAGTTGTAGATCAATTTCATCCATATTCCATATGGATTCTGGTTTAAAGTGAAAAACATATTTCACCATAACGTCATTCAAAGCACTTAAGTACTTGAACACTTTAACTTTATCCATACACTGATGTCGAACTGAAGCTGTACCCTCATGTTGTCGCAGAGTAAACGTAGGTTCAAAAAACATAAAAAATGTTCATTATTTTTAACAAGACAATTTTTCTCTAGCCATTTTGATGCAAATGATGCAAAACTTACATTCTTTGAGATTGTATAATCATACCACAACATAAAACACGACCATTCTTTTTAGGAATATGAGCTGCACATCAAATTTATTGATCTAACTAATAACTCTTTGTCTAAGTTCTTGGAGTCCTTTAAGTTCTAAGTATACGGAAACATCTTCTATACTCCAGTTCAAATAATCTGCCATTTTTTAAATTTAAACAAATGATATATTTTTTATGTAAATAAAACCATTTGCAATATGCAATGATATTTTTATTCAAAATATGCATGATAAAAGCATATAGAAATAGGAAATATGCTCGAAAATAAAATAAAACATGTTTCTTATGTAATCGCTGTTGATGTTAACAACAGTAATAAAAACAACTCAAATGTTCAAAGTACAAATTAACTATTGTCATGATAATCATTTGCTATTGTTAATATACCATTCTTTATAAATTCATACTAGTCTACCTATATAAAAAAAGTTAACAACCTCTTAGAAAAATAAAACAGCGTTTACAAAGATTTGAAGAACCCTAAATTAAGGTTCTTCAAGGTTTTCCGTAAATCGATTTGAAGATCCTTGTGGGTTATTTGTACTACTTTGTAAATCAGCCGCCGGTTCTTTATTGAACCT
Organism: Hydra vulgaris; assembly: GCF_022113875.1. NCBI lineage: Eukaryota > Metazoa > Cnidaria > Hydrozoa > Anthoathecata > Hydridae > Hydra > Hydra vulgaris. The sequence goes on along the minus strand of NC_061158.1, from coordinate 48,137,324 downwards.
TATAATTTCTCCTAGAACCTTTAGGTTCTTTAAAGAACTGGCAAAGAACTCTTTAGATTCTTTAGATTTTGTTTCTTTGTAATTTATGTTGGTCATTCTCTTTCTCTTTCTGTATATATATATATATATATATATATATATATATATATATATATATATATATATATATATATATATATATATATATATATATATATATATATATATATATATACAGAAAGAGAAAGAGAATGACATACATACATATATACATATATATATATATATATATATATATATATATATATATATATATATATATATATATATATATATATATATATATATATATATATATGTATATATATATATATATATATATATATATATATATATATATGTATATATATATATATATATATATATATATATATGTATATATATATATATATATATATATATATATATATATACTATATATATATATATATATATATATATATATATATATATATATATATATATATATATATATATATATATATATATATATATATATATATATATATATATATATATATATATATATATATTTATATATATACATACATACATATATATATATATATATATATATATATATATATATATATATATATATATATATATATATATATATATTACACCCTTATATATAAATATTATATATATTTATAAATAAGGGTGTCGCAAGGCATAAGCGAAAAAAATAATTCGCGAAACTTAATACGCATACCCCCTAATATTTTTCTGTTTGACCCTAAATATTTGAATATAAAATATAAAAGCGATTAGGCAACGGTAACCCGTGCCGTGACATGATCCCAAACACAAAATATTAATTTTTGTATCAGGTTTGCTTAGAGAGTTTCGAGAAATTGATTGAATAAAACACTAATATACCCGAAACGTATATTATTAATATATATTAATGTAAATATTTTTTAGATAAAAAACATTATTCTGGATATTTTTGTTATAAAGTTTGTTTTTTGCAATCAGGATAAATCTTTCGGTGTTCTTGCACGCCGCATAATAAAAATTGTTTTTGTTCCTCCTCGACTGTTATTAGACCATGGAACTCTTGCATCATTTTGAATGCTCTTTCAGCAGTATTGTTGCTGGCCCTCAGCATTGAAACCTTCTTTTTGGCATCCTGAAACGAAGCGTTATTTGAATATAAAGAAGGTTCTTCGTCCAAAAAATTGTGATCAGTTTGCCGCCGGGTAAACAAAGTCTTACTTTTCACTAATACGAAGTCGTAGATATTTTTATCTGAAATAAAAAAAGAAATACAATTTACTTTAAAAAAATAATAAGTAAATAAAAATAACAGTTGCTATATTTATTAGTAAAACTTACCATACAGAACCACAGAGTTCCTCTTTGGATGGTATACAGCGTTTACCATACCTCGATATAATGTCACTGTTAAAGTTTTCAACCATTTTTATTTTATCTCCTTGGTCGACATTGTCGTCAAATAAAGATAAAGCAGCTACTTCATGACTTAATATACCATAGAGGCTGGCTTAATTTCTGAAAAGCTGCTTTTGAGATGTTTTTGTCGATTGTTTCGTAGGCTTTCATTGATTTTATAAAGCATAAATCCTAATATGGTGCTTTTATAGCCAAATTGCATTGTAGCCACGGCTTTACGTAAAATGAATCAATAAATAAGCAAACATCTAATAGTGCCTCCTTATCCTTATTCGACATTTTTAATTGATCATTTAAAAGTGTCACCTTCATGGCATAAATTGCTTTTACCATCCACCTGTCTTGGTGTATGGCACTTGGTCTAATTTTAAATGTTCTATTTTTATCTCCGCCTAAAAATGTGGTTGAGAGCTGATTTATTTTGCGATAGTCATCTCAGACTATAGATTTCGTTAACTCAGATTCGTAAAATTTTATCAAGTTTTCTATTTCTGAAATAGTCAAATACGAATCGATTTTTTCTTTGAAGCTCTGTATTTTACTCGACACTTTTCCAGTTATCACGGAACTTTTTAAACAGCGGAATATCAGGGCTTGTTGTTACTTGGCTGATTTTTGCTTCAAATACGGCTTTTAATATTAACTCATAAATGTGATGACGACAAGCAAAAATGAGCAAATCTCTGTCTGGTTTCTGTTCAAGCAATACACATGTGCCAATAATACGACCTGTGTCAGATGCCGTAGAATCACAACAAAGATTTTGAACTTTATCCTCAAGATTCCAGTCTACAAGTTTTTTTCAAACCACCTCTGCCTGTTCTCTTCCTGATGAGTTTTCTAATCTTGGCACAGCAATCAATTGTTCTTCATCTCCATATGAAACAACTATCGGTAGACGTTCTTCTTTTGATTTTCGGGCATCTAAAGCAGGCAACAGTTTTCCATCAAAGTGAACGGGCACAACCTGTGGCGTCTCATTTTGATAGCTTCAGCGCGCTCTATGCGATTTTTGATGCAAATTTTTTGAATTGAGGACTTACTTATTGGAAATTCATCAGTATTGTATCCAAGTGCCTCAATAGTAGCTTCAAGAATAAACACAGAATCTCTCATACTTAATTGACACCTCTCTATTGCTGCTACTAATTTTGGAATGATGAAGTTTTTCCGCATAGATATTTTAGTTGTTTCGGGTTGCGTGCTCTTGATCTGAGTTGGCAAATTTTCTTCCAAATGTAAGTCTTCGTCTGAAGCAGATGATGAATCTTTTTCTAATGTATCATGAAATGATGACGAAGGAATTGACTCTGCGAAATAGTTAGATCTTCGTTTCTCTTCCACAATAATTCTTAAGTGCGCCATTTCCTCCTTATCGGCCAGTTTTTTGTCTACACCACTTAAGTGACCCGGTCAACCTGGCTCCCTTTGCCGTTGCAAAAATAACTTATCTTCTTCTATTTTAATTAAATGAAGTGCATCGGCGTGGGCGATATCAAACAAATTGTCTAAGTTTCTGACAAACTCTTGTTGACGTTGTTTAAATAAGTTTTGGGTTTTGTGTGCATTTTTTTGCAAATCCCTCCAAACTTGATATAAATTTACAAGTTTCTTTACACAATTAGGAAATGATTTCGTAGGTATACGCGCCTTTTCCTAATGAATAATGCTCTCCTTAACAGTGAGATTTGCACTATTATTTACATTTAATTTAACTTCACGAATAAAACAGAACTGCTAAAACTTGTCCATTAGAAGGAAGTTTTGATCCCGCTGTATGCATTTATGCTTATTTTGTATAACCTTTAATAGCTCTTTTTTTTTATTTTTGTTAAACTCTCTACACAATCTTATAACATTCTTTCAAGCCATTATTCAATACCTGGCCATGATAAATCTTAATTATGGCTATGCATGAAATGCATACTTTTCAAAATTAATAACTTTAACACAGATATATATATATATATATATACAAATATATATATATATATATATATATATATATATATATATATATATATATAAATATATATATATATATATATATCCAAAATTTCTTTTAAGCACCAAAAGTGTAAATGTTATCATAAACAAGACACATTTTCTAATTTTTAAAACCATTTTTTTAAATAAAAAACAGACTTTTAGTCCCTCTTGTAATGTTCAGATATCCGGGTCTCGAGATGACGAGTAGTTTCGCCTATATAACAGGAGTTTTATCCTGCACATACGAATTGATACACCACAAACAATTTGATTTCTTGAGGAATAGGATCTTTAGGAAAAAAGAAATTAGAAATTTTTAGTGAGGTAAATACAAATATAATATTCGCTGAACTGTAATATTATTTAGAAATTAAATTCAGTCTTTTCTTAGTTGAATCAGATATTTTTCCTCAAAAACGGCAGTATAAAATAAGACAAAAATTCTTTGATTTTTGGTTGTGGTGGAGGATTTAAATTAATCTTGTTTAAATAGGATTTATATATTTTTGAAATGAGCCTAGATGGGTACATGTTTCTTTGAAATACTTTAAAAAAGTCGTTTATGTCAGAGTGAAACCGAAGTTTAGTACTATTAATTTTAAACGTTCTATCGATTAAACTTTGATTAGACTAGCTCTGCACGAATATGGAGTGAAACTATAAAAATTAGTGTGAAGACAAGAGTAGGTTTTTTATGAAAAACGGTAGTGGTAATTGAAGAATTAGTTTTGTGTAGAGTTACGTCTAAAGAGGATATTTTTGAATTTAGTTCATGTTCCATATTAAAAGAAATAGAGCTGTGTCTACTATTTACATATCTAAGAAAAAGATGTGTGTCATTTTCTGACTAGAAATGACTAGTGTTAGTCAAAACATGTATTGTTTTTTTATTGAAAAAATGGTTTTAAAAATTTAAAAATTTGTCTTGTTTATGAAAATATATGTGTATATTTAATGGTGAAATAATTTGTTAAAACTTTGCCAATTCTTGTTCTTGTGTTCTATAACTTGGTATCAAAAGATAGATGTAAAAAAGGGCTATAATTTCAAACTAATTTCTAGGTAAAGAGTGCATCAATGGATCCGGAGGAGGTTCCAATACACCATCTACACCTCACAAAAATACACTTTGTTATTCATAAAAGAATGCTTTTTTTATGAATTTTGGTAATATTTATGTTTAAAAAGTTGTTATTATAATATGCATGATCCATATAAAAATATAAGAGTAAACATTAAACCCACAAATTACAAACGAGATTTAATTGTTCACATAGATTCGAACTTATTATTTTCCAAACATACAACTATTCAAGTCAACAAAGTCACACAAATAATAAAAATAATAAAAAGAACATTTACTTCATATTCAAATTTATTATCCTTCAAAAAACTATTTTCAGCTCTAGTCCGCCCTCACCTAGAATTTTGTGAAGCAATTCTTAACCCTGGACTTCTCAAAGACAAACGGCAAATGAAAAAGAAAATGTGTTAAGCAGATCTTCGAAACAAGTCAATGGATTATATAATCTACCGTATGAACAAAGGTTGTTGGCGTTAAATATAACAGCTGTAAAATACATGCTACTTTGTGCAGACCTAATCAACGTCTATAAATGGTGCAAAAATAACAATAGTGATAGAAGTTTTTTTGAAATATATAACCAATTTATTACTCGTGATCATGTATGTAAACTAAAAAAACAATCTTCACGATTAAATTTACGTATGAACTTTTTTTCTCTAAAAAAATAAATAAATGAAACTCTTTTCCTAATCAAATTATATCAGCGTTATCTCTAAAAACGTTTGAGCTACCTCTAAACACTCATCTAAAAATTGAATGACTTCTCTACAACTAATCCACATTTTATTTTCTATTAGTTTTACAAACTCTGTAATTGTCAAGTATTATATAACTAGGTTGACAGACAGTTTATGCCTAAACGATTTATTTTAAAACCTTAATGTTAAAAAAATTTTTTTATTCCATATCAATAGCTAATCTCCTAGTCAAGACGCAATATCAATGTAATATCAAAATGATTTCAAAACCTTCTCAAGCTATGATGTCATATAATGATATAATTATGATATCATAGCTTTGAGAAATAAACTTAATTTATAGCAGAATTTTATATAATAGTTACAAAGCACAGTAAAAATTAGGTTTTTCTCTTTTAATGTCGCAATTGTATGTTTTGATTTATAAACTAATATAATGATATCATTATGATATCAAGAATTCTTCATACTATGATGTGAAATACAAGTTGCTTAACATTCATACTACTTAGCTGGAAAACGTCTAACAAGAGTTGATTATGAATTTCAAGATGGCTGAAAGATATGCGAAAAAGTATTAAAAAAATGGTAAGACCAAGTAAATAAAACTTTAAACTTGTTTTATCGTTAGCTGCAATTATGTAATAAAATTAAAGAGTAAAATGTTTGTTTTTGATAACTTATTTTTAATACGAACATGTTGTAGAATATATTGATAATACGCAACATCATCCAGGACCGCCGAGAGGGAGGGCCACCGGGACAATTTGTCCTGGGCGGCAGATATCTGTGGGGCGCTAAATGAAATGTAGGTACCTAAAAAATAAAAATAAAAATTTATATATAATAAAAGGAACATTTGATAAATAAGGACGCCAATCAATATTGCTGTCCCAGGCGGCGTGACAGCTCTTGGCGGCCCTGACATCACCTATTCTTATTCAAAAACACTCTAACTGTTCTAGAGTTATTTTATTTATTTTTTGTAAAGCTATTTTAGTACTTATTTAAAAAATGTCATCTGTATTTAAGATAACGGTTATAAATAACATTATTTTTGGTATTTGCAAAAAAAAAAAAATCAAGCAGCATCACCTCCTTTCATTGATCTATAGTTACAATTTATAACTAAATATCAAATTTAAAATACTAACATGAACGTGTTAATTAAGTACATACTACTAGTAGTAGTAGTAGTAGTAGTAGTAGTAGTAGTAGTAGTAGTAGTAGTAGTAGTAGTAGTAGTAGTTCACGCTGTGTTAGACAGACCCAGTGAATGTGTTTTTTTGCAATCTATTTGTTATAGTATTGTAGCAGTTAAGTTTGATTGCTACCCAGCTTTTAATTAAAAGCTGTTTTAGCTGTTACACCTTCAAATAAAACTGAGTTTCATGCACCTAAAGTTTTGTTAAAAAGGAAATGCTCCCTTTTATTATTGGGAGCAATTCTTTTTTGATATAATTGCAGCTTTAAGAGTCATCTTTAACATAATTGCAGCTTTCAGAGTCCTAATACAATACCCTCTTAAATAGTTTTAATAAGTGGAAAACATTTTCCAATATTTATTTGTCAATGTCATGCATAAATTTGTATAACTAGAACAAATCTCTACTTTTTATATTCTCAGAGTTAACAAGCCTATGGCAACCAATTTATTTGAATGTTTATTTGAACAAATATTTTACACAGCATTCTGTAATTAAATCAGTAAAACTTTTAAACATAAATCATTTAAGAAGTTCCAAAAGTAGAAGGAAAGCACAAATGAATTAGTATGCTTGTAGAAAGACTTTTAAATTAGCATAGTTAACAAATACCCTTTGTAACTATGTTGTCAATGTAGAATTTAAAAATTCTGGTTGCTTAAATAACAGTTAATAGAACTTAATAGAAAGACTTAATAGGACTAAAATCCATAATAATAGGACTTAAGTCTTAAAAATAGGAAGTTATTAGGACTGATAATCTATAAATCCAGCAGTAAGGATATAAGAACTTGCCATCGATAGTAAAAGCAGTAATTATGAAAGTAATAAAAATATTATGCTGATATTTAGAGAGGACCAAGTCAATAGACTGTTAAATGTTCAGTATTCTAACAAAAGTAACTAAATTTTAATCACTTTTGTGATCTTCCAGCACAAGTTATGACGCTATTGAAAATGCATTAAAACTCAGATTTTACTATAAAGTTAAGTTTGTAAATCTTGCAAGATATGTCATTTGTTAGACTTAAAAATTTAATTACTTGTATTGAATATTTTACTTTTGATATTTCTTTGCTGTTATTTCATTTTTACTTAAATGTTATTTTTTTATTTTTTTTTCAACTGCATTTAGTTGCATCATTTTACTTCTTTATTGGTTTAGTTGGTGAGTATACGTATGTTAGAATAAAAGATGGTATTTTGATAAAAGATAGTAATAAAAAAAATTAAAGATGGTATTTTGAGATCTAAGCAATAGACTTTGTGAAGTTAGTTTTTAACCATTACAGACCACCAATCCATAAATCCATAAAAAATGTAAATGTGTTCTCTGGCCAATCTAGTGTCATATTGACAATATTTGTAAAACCGTTCCATTTGTTGTGACATGGTTTTGTGGATGTCAGCTAGTTTAAAAAACTTGAAAAACCTCACGGGGAAATTTTTAGGGGGACATACATAAAGTATGTATGTACTAAAACAACTGATTAAGGATCCCCTTCCCATTGTAAACACCTGTATGCTTTTTATGCTTCCTTCTTCTTCCACTGCATGCATATCTATTATCACAAAAGCAACCCCTTTCCCACAATTTTTTCCCAACGCTTAAATTTTTCAAAGAAATAAAAACAAAAATATTTTAGTTATTTTGACATCACTCATAACAGAATTATTTATTTTGTTACTTAACTGAATAATAACTTTTTAAACTCAAGAAACTCTATGCTTTTGGTAATAAAAAAAGAAATCAAGCTTTCAAATAAATAGAGAATGAGAATTAGTCACACCACGTACATACTTGGTGTCTTTAACCTCTATCTCTCTTTCTCTCTCTCTCTCTCTCTCTCTCTCTCTCTCTCTCTCTCTCTCTCTTGTACGCATTCACAAGTTTTTGGGTAAACTCCTCCCTCCATATCCATACTTTATGGAAGACCCCTCATGGCAAATGACATTATTTGTAATTATGGAAAATTCATACAAGTAAAAGGTAAAATATTTTAATTTGTGATGTACCAGCTAAAGCTCTTATCTAATCTCTACAATGGATGTGATTGTAAGGTGGAATAAAACTATGATGGTTTAATGAATTTTTATGCCCACTGGTACTCACTGCTAAAATATATAGAGAAAAAAAAAATAGAAAAATTATCACAAGGATATCAGTGTCTCGGAATCACTTAAAGTAGATACGGTGCAGCAGTTTCCTCTCAACGTAATTCGAGGTGGGGACCTTGCTTGTACTAAAAATATACATTTTAATTGGGAAAAATGCTGCTTCTTTGTTTGTCATCTGGGCAAATTAATTACCTGTTTATTTATGTTCCTTGAACGAATACATTCATATTGAATTTAATTGTAAACCATGTTGTAAAACCAAGTCTAAAATATATTTTTTCTTTTATATTGTTAACTGTTGTTTAAGTGTTGTTTAAGTGTACTGAACATAAACTGTACAGAAAAGATTAATTGACTCAATAAGGTTATGTTCATAAACTTCTTTGTTGCTTTGAGAACAATGCCAGAGTGTTCTACTCTGATCATCTATTAATTAATTTATAACTTTCATTGTTTAAATCAGCTATAAAAAAAAAATAATACAATATTCTTCTCAAGTTGTAGCTCAAAATACTGGGTGACTTAAAGAAATTATCATTTTGCAGCATTTTGTAAAAAAAAATTTAATGCAAAGAATGATGGAAGCTGTTGCCTCGAGACTGGATAATTTTATTCGATTTTTATTAAATGTTTTTTTGTATTTAAGAGTTGTTTAAGTGTTGATTTTGTTTAATTTTAAACTAAATGTTAAATACATCTTCTAATAAAATAGTATCTAATGTCATAAGAATATATATATATATATATGTATATATATATATATATATATATATATATATATATATATATATATATATATATATATATATATATATATATATATATATATATATATTTAAACAATTTAAAATGTATTCTATAAAAAGAGTGCTCAATGTTCTTAAAAGAACAGAGCAATTACAAATTAGTCGAAAATTACTTAACAAAATTTTTTCTCATTTAACATTTTTTTTATTTTTTTTTTTTTTTATTATTTATTTAATTTGCCGTTGATAAATATTACAAAAAAGAAATTACAATAAAAGAAAATCCTGGCCGGAGCAAGAAGAAGACAGGTTGTCTTATCACCGAGCCCCGTCACACAAAAATTTACTTGCACAATAAATGATAAAAAACAAAAAGACAGTATAAATACAAAAACAAAAACAAATCAAAAACTTCAGCAATAAAATAATTTGTTGCTAACAATCTTCAAGCAGAATAATTTTAAAAATAAAAAAGTAAAAACGACAAAAAGTCATGAAAGTTATAAAAACACACAAAAAAATGTGTTGTTTAATAAAAAAAAAAAAAAAAAAAAAAAAACAATATATGTAAACATAAGTATTTGGGCTGATTATTTAATATCATCAAAAATATGAACGAAAAAGACAATTTTATTTTCGTTATCTTTTATACTAATGGTTTGAAACCATTTTGATAAAAGCTAAAGAAAGTGTTAAAGATTTAATTTATTTTTAAGTGATTTAGTTTAAACCTTTAAATTGTTTTCAAAAAAGGTATTTGAAATCTAGTATATCGAATTCCATGTTCAGTAAATGCCGTTTTGAATCATCCTTAAAACTTTGCAAAGTGCAGTTTAAAACGAAGTTTTGTTTTTTACTAAAGATTGGAAGAAATTCTTTCCAAACTAAAGGCCCCCGATATTGAATTTGGTACGAACTTAATTTAAGAAGGTTTATGGGAACCACAAAGTTATTCACTGAAAATTTGGTTGGATATTTTTGGGAGATTTCATTAAAGTAGGATTGAAAGAAGAAAACCCAAGTTTTGCTTTAAACATAAATATCATTACTTGATGAATATTAAGCTTATAAATATTTAAAGCTCCAAGCTGACGTAAGAGAGGTTCGCATTGTGTTTTTCTATTTGCCCCAAATACTATCCTGCAAGCATGTTTTTGTTTACTATAAATTTTTTTGAGTTTAGTGTGATTAGTGCTACCCAAGGAAATGTTTAAGTATGAAAGATAGCTGTGTATAAACGAAAAATATAAATTTTTTAAAGACTCGTTATTAAGAAAAGGTTTCGTTCGGTATAACATGGCAATATTTTTTGAGATCTTACCTTCAATATATTTAATATGAAATTTCCATGAAAATTTTTCAACTAAAAGCACTCCCAGAAAGTTTGTAGTCAATTCCCTTTTAATTATTTTATTATTGATTAAAAGATTGGGTAGTTTAAGAGGAATATTCTCGGCTTTACTAGGTTTATGGAATAGGATAAATTTTGTTTTCTCTACATTTAATGATAGTCGGTTACTTATAAACCACTCGTTGATCTTGTCTAATTCTTCGTTAAACATTTTAAAAAGAACAGTAATATCTTTGTGTGAATAAAACAAATTAGTGTCATCTGCAAATAAGATAGTATTTAATACTTTTGATGATAAATATAAATCATTTATATAAAGTAAGAACAATAATGGTCCCAAAATAGAACCTTGGGGTACTCCACAAGTTATTAAGTTGATTTTGAGTCTTTTGATTCTTTAAGTAAAAACTGCTTTCTGTTAGTTAGGTATGATTTAAACCAAAGTAAACTTTGATTTTTAACACCATAGTTTTCTAATTTTTTCAAAAGAATTTCATGATTTACTGTGTCGAAAGCTTTGGATAAATCAATAAAAACCCCTATTGTATAGCAATCACTATTAAATCCATTTGATATATGCTTAACTAATTCAACTATTGCATGGTCAGTAGAATGATTTTTTTTAAAACCGTATTGATTATTATATAAAATCTTATCTTCAGTTAGATATTTATAAAGTCTGTTGTACATAATGCGTTCAATTAGTTTAGAAAAGCAGGGTAAGACTGAGATTGGTCTGTAGTTTGAAATATTGGTCTCATCGCCAGATTTGAAAATAGGTGTTATTTTTGCAATTTTTAGTTTATCTGGAATATGACCTGATTTAAGGGAGAGATTAAAAATATGGAATAATGAGGGTTCGATAATATCAAAAACAGATTTAATTACATTAACATTAATTTGATCTATACCTGCACTTTTATTTTTTTTCAGACTATTAAAAGCAGTATGTAGTTCACTTTTGATTAAAATCGGTTCTTCCATAATTAAATCAGTTGTTGCAAGATATGAATCAAATTTTTTTTGACCAATTGGAATTTCCGCTGCTAGGTTTGGGCCAACATCAAGAAAAAAATTGTTTAATTTCTCAATAATAACTTCTTTATGATAAATCATTTTTCCCTCAATAATAAGTTTTTGCGGTAAGTTATTTTTTTCAATTTTATTTTTCCCAATTAAGTCTCTAATAACACTCCACGTTTTTTGAGGGTTTCCTTTGTTTTTTTCAAGCAGTTTAGCATAGTATTTTACTTTTGATTGTTTTTTATTTTTTTCAAATAAATTTTTATAATTTTTGTAATTAGTTTCATTTTTATAAGTTTTATTTTTTAAATATTTATCATACAATTTTTGTTTTTTCCTTGATGATTTTAGTAGGCCTTTGGTCATCCATGGGGAATCAACCGACTTTGAGTTTATTAGTTTCACTTTTAAAGGAAATGCCTTATCATACATTTTAGAAAATTGGTTTAGAAATAAATCATAAGCATTATTTACATCGTGTGATTGCAGTACAAGATTCCAATCAACGTAATTATTTAATAAATTTTTAAATTGGCAAATGGAACTTTCATTGATTTGTCTCATGAATACTGTTGATTTGTGGGTAGCATTATTTAAAGTAACGCTCTCAGTAATAAAGAATATAGGGAAATGATCAGTTAAATCAGTCTTGATTATACCAGTTTTAAAACGGCTATTATGAAAATTGTTAGTTATAACATTATCTAATAATGTCGATGATTTTTTAGTTACTCTTGTTGCTTTATTTATAGTTGGGATAAGGTTGTACTCGAGAAGAATATCAATAAAAGTTTTTGCTTCACTATTTAAGGCATGGTTGAGTAAGTCAATGTTGATATCCCCAACTACGTAAACATGCTTTTGCAATATATTTTTTGTGGTTAGGAATGTGCGCAGATAAGTTTTAAATGTTTTTAAACTACCAGCTGGCGTTCTATAAATAGCATTGATTATGAAATTTTTAGCTAATTTATTTATTATCTCGACGCATAATGCCTCACAATCTGTATTATTTACATTAAGATCTTTACGTTGAATAAAATCAATAGAATTGTGAACGTTTATGCTTATACCACCACCAACGCAAATATCGCGCATTTGATGAACTGATGTATAGTTTCTTAACTCAAAATTAGAATTTGTTTCATTGCTTTTAAGCCAAGTTTCTGTGAAACAAATTATTTTAAAATCATGATTAAGTTCTCCCAATAAACACTTAAAGTTCTCGAAGTTTTTATTCATACTTCGAATATTAATATGCAATATTGAACATTGTGTTTCATCAATAAAGACTCATCAGAAATGAATGATCAAATTAATAAAACTTCAATTTATACCAAAAATTAAATTACAGGAAGTCACATGTCTTAACTACTGCAATTTTTCACACATTTTTTTTTTTGATAAAACAAATAACATTGCAATTTTTCACACATGGTTTTTGCTGATAAAACAAATAACATTTACCAACTTACAACAGAAAACTATGAAAAAATTTTACGCGACAATATTACTTGTTCTTAAGAGAAAGCCCCTAAAAGTTTGGAAAATGCAATTAATTTAGAAGCGCAAAGTATTGCTAAAAAAATAAGCCTTGATAACAGAATCGAATCAACTGCTCCTGCCCAAGCCTTTGTAACACTAAAAGACCATAAACCAAATTTTTAAAACAAACTTCCTTGAATGTAATTGGTTCCCTCAAAAAGTGAGATTGGACAATTAAATTGGACAAAATTAATAATATTCTTAGAAATAAATTAAATTTGCAACAGTGGAAAAATACAACTGATGTTACAAGTTGGTTCTCCATAATCGATAATAAAAATAACTGTACATTTATTCAATTTGATATTAATGATTTTTACCCCTCAATAACTGCAGATATTTTAGATAAAACAATTGAATTTGCATAAAGCCACACAGTTATTCCTGCAGAAACAATTTGCATAATAAAACATTGTAGAAAAACCTTAATTTATTTTAATAAGGAAACTTGGAAAAGAAAAAACATATATAACTGCTTTGATGTAACAATGGGCAGTTATAATGGAGCAGAATTTTTTTATTTTAGATTTATTAAGTAAAACAATCAATATAAATGATTTAGGCCTTTATCGCGACGATGGTTTAATAGTAATGCGTAAAAAATCTGGTCCACAGCTTGATAAAATTAGAAAAAATATTATAAAAATTTTTAAAAATATTGCCTTTCAAATTGAAATAAACATGAATTTAAAAATTGTGAACTTTCTTGATGTCACATTTAACCTCTCGGAAAATATATATAAGCCTTTCAAAAAAAAAAAAAAAAAAAAACCAAACGATGAATAATTGTATATTAATATTAACTCAAATCATCCACCCCAAATTCTAAAACAAATCCCGATTTCAATTAATAACAGGCTTAACCAAAACTCCTCTAATGAAAATGTATTCAATTCCTCCAAACAGATATTTGAAGATGCCCTTAAAAAAAGTGGTTTTGAAAACTTTGAATTAAAATTTGACCCTGAAAAAAAGAATACAAAAAAGCGAAATAGAACTCGAAATGTAATTTGGTTCAACCCCCCATATAGCAAAAATGTTTCCATAAACATAGTGAAATTGTTTTTAAAATTGATCGATAAGCATTTCCCGCCCTTCAATAAATTACATAAAATTTTTAATCGAAATACTATTAAAGTTAGCTACAGTTGCACAAAAGATATGGAAAGAATTATAAAAGTTCACAACAATGCTTTGCTAACAAAAAAGAAATCCAAAATGAAAAAACTACAGAAAATTGTAATTGTAAACAAAAAAACAATTGTACAATGAGTGGAAGTTGCTTATCAAAAATGTAGTATATAAATGTGTTGTCTCCTCTAAGAATGTACCTGATAAACAATATATTGGCATAACAGAAGGTGAATGGAAAAAACATTCTGCCAATCATAAGCAACCTTTTAAAAATAAAAAGTATTCAAAAGACACCATGCTGTCAAAATATATATGGAAATTAAAAGATAAAAATATTGATGATTTTACACTGAATTGGTCCATCCTTAAAACAGTGCCTGCATATAACAATATTTCCAAAAAATGCATACTGTCTACAAGAAAAATTTGAAATAATTACACATACAAACCAAGAATGTTTATTAAACAAAAAATCGGAATTGATTTCTAAATGCAGGCACGAAAATAAGTTTCTCCTAAAGAACTATAAAAATAAGTGAGCTCAAATAATAGTTACATTAACTCCCCTTTGAAAAAAATATGTTATTTTTTAAAAAAGCTTAAGTAATCATTTTTAAAGAATTCTTTTTACAATAGTGTCAGCTAATTACACAAATGTGTGAAAAATTGCAGTAGTTAAGACATGTTGTGTCTGTAAAAATTGAAGTTTTATTAATTTGATCATTCATTTCTGATAAATCTTTACCAGTGAATCACAGTGTTAAATGAGAAAAAATTTTGCTAAGTGATTTTCTACTAATTTATATATATATATATATATATATATATATATATATATATATATATATATATATATATATATATATATATATATATATATATATATATATATATATTATATATATATATATATACATATATATATATATATATATATATATATATATATATATATATATATATATATATATATATATATATATATATATATATATATATTTATATATATAAATATTCATTGTACCCACAATTTTTATGCTATGAATATATATATATATATATATATATATATAATATATATATATATATATATATATATATATATATATATATATATATATATATATATATATATATACATATATATATATATATTCATTGTACTATAAGCTATATACAATGAATATATATATATATATATATATATATATATATATATATATATATATATATATATATATATATATATATATATATATATATATATTCATTGTACCCACAAGCTTTATTTACTGTTACTAATTGTATATTTATATTTTAAAATAACAAATCATTTGAATTTTTTGAACGAAATTAAATTATATAACATCTTTTCAAAACTTTTGGGGACTGCTTGTTAGTAACTTTTGAATACTAAGGTAGGCCTAGTTTTCAACTTTTACTTAATCTTATGCAAATTGAACTAATTTCGCAAAATTCTTTAATGCTTTTGTATAAGTCTAAGATATAATGTTTAATTTTTTTTTCTTCAAGGTTTTCTAGGTTTATAATTGCAATTTGAATCGCAAAACAATAAAGCTTGTGTGATGGCAATAATTAAAATTTTATCAAAAATTACAAAACTTAATATAATACAAATTTGTTGATAAGGTAAAAATCATTTTTATTTTGTTAATATATAGGCAATAATTTACATTTTTGTTGGTGGCTAATATTTTTGTTTATTATTTTCAGCTCGCAACATTGTTTTCAGACGATAAATAAATCTAAATTTTATTTGGAAAAGAAGTAGAATGCAACATTTATAAAGTGACTTTTAGATCAACTCTGTATATCTGTCGAAAACCCAATTGTAAAGTTAAAGCAATGCTAAAGCCGAGCCCATATCTCAATCTCTCTGAATATAATACAAATTTGTGACATTTTCTGTATTTCTTTTTGTTAAGGCTTTACCTGAATATTTGCTGCCTATTATTTTTTTAAAAAATAATATGACTAAATACTGACTTTTTTTTGAAGCGTTATGTAATATAATATTGAATTTATATTTAAATATATATAATATGACATCTATCAATTTCACCAAAAATGTTTATTTATACGATATAATTTAACTTAACTAAATAAATAAAAAAATTTTAAAAATAATTATAAAATAATATTTATAAGAATATAATTAGTTAAAATAATAATAAAACATTCTTTTATTAAAATATAATGAAATAAAATAAATATAGCGGAATTATTATGATAACAAGTTTTGCGTAAACTTCTCATATTTTGATATCAAGTTTTGAGTTCAGAATGATATCAATGCGTGATTTCATTTTGATATCATATTGATATCATAAACTTCTCATATTATGATATCAGGGTTTGAGTTCAAAATGATATCAATGAGTGATTTCATTTTGATATCATAAACTTCTCATATTATGATATCAGGGTTTGAGTTCAAAATGATATCAATGAGTGATTTCATTTTGATATCATAAATGTCTCATATCATTATATTTTATATATCATAGTTTGATATAATTTTGATATCAATATGATATCAAATTCCTAACTTTTATGGGGATTGCCTATATGCTGACACCAAAGTATGCTACAGAAAGATTCTATTTTGGTGAGGATAAGACTGATATAAGCAGTTCAATTTCAGAATTAGCCTCCAAAACAAATCCAAACAGTTGCTGAGACAGTTGAAATGAGAAAGTGAAATGATTGAGTTTTTTGGAGAAATGACAACACTGACAGATAAAAGAAAAGAGACTATTTTCAAAATAAGCGCAAAGAATTATTGGAACATTGTTAGTCGTCAGAAGAATCCAACAGTCTTTAAAGTTGCAAAATCTGTTGTTAAAATGATTTGTTCGTCAGCAACAGCAGAAAGAACATAGTAAATTTTTTCATTTATTCATTCACGATCAAGAAATTGCTTGACAAACCAACGCGTAAAAAAATTAGTTTTCATATATACTAATAGTGTTTTAATGGATACAAACTACAAAAATGACTACATTTTAGAAGAAGGAGCAGTTCTCAGCGAATTTGAGTTTAAAGAAGTTGTAAATGAGCAAATGTAATAGAAAACAAACTAATTTGCCAAGTTTTGAAATATCGATTTTTTTTGTAAAATCATGAAAATAATTTGAAATAATTAATTTTAATTTAAAATATTTCTTTTGATTTAAAGTCACTTGCGTTCAATTTAAAAAACATTTTCTTCCTTATTTGACAATATTTATTTTCACATACCATTTATTGGTTAAATTTGTAGGCGCATTTTTAATTTTTAGATTTTTTTTCCAAAAAATAACGATTATTAAAGCTTTGGAAAAATGCTGATGAAACCTTTTCACTATTACAATTTTTTTTTTCTAATTTGTTATTTAGGTGCTGTAATAGAATATCACAGCACCTTAGAATATTACCGCACCAGTTGAAATTATGAAAACGAGGATAGGTTTTGAAGTAATAGAACTTAGTAGGGTACCGAGTGCGTCCGAATAATACAAAAACGTTCCTAGTATAAAATAAAAACACAGCAAATGCATATATGAAGTTCAATAATAATAATATGTTGATATATAGAAAGTCCTCAAGACATGGTACTATAATTTAATTTTTTATTCTAAAGTGGAAAATATGTAATTTATGTAAAAGATTACTAATTTTAGAATAAAAAACTAAATTATAGTATCATGTGTTGAGGACTTTCTATATATCAACATATTATTATTGAACTTCATATATGCATTTGTTGTGTTTTTATTTTATTCTATGAACGTTTTTGTATTATTCGGACGCACTCGGTACCCGACTAAGTTCTATTACTTCAAAACCCATCCTCGTTTTCATAATTTCTACTGGTGCGGTGATATTCTAAGGTGCAGTAATATTCTATTACAGTACCTATTTTTTCTGCACCTTTTTTACATTACAGTACCTTTTTTTTTTAAACTTTTCAAAAATATATATATATATCCTAGAAAAAAAGAAAGGGTGGGGGGCACATGCCTACTTGCATTCAACATTTTTTACTTACATTTACCTACAATTCTTATATAAATGATACAAAGTGTTGGTAATTTAAAACAAACGAGGCCATTAATTTTTAACTTGGAAGCATGCAAGGTAAATAAAATCCAGTAATAAAAGTGCTGTAAATTCCACAAATATGTTTTGTTTAATGCTAACTGTATGTAGTAAGGAAAGGTTATTAAACTCTACAAAACCAGGAAACAACAAAATCTAATTTAATGAAAATGTGCATGTAAACTGTGGTTTTATGTATTAAGTTGAGGCCAAGAATGTTTTATATAAAAGTTGAAAATTAAAACTATTTATTTTATTTAGTAAGATTAATATAGTTATTGTTAAATTATATGTTTATTGTATAAAATTTTTAGAAGCAGTTTAATATTTAGATTTTAAAAATGTCTATTTTATAATAAATAAAAAGTAAAAGAGTGCCGCTTTAACTGCACTTTTTTAGTGAAACAACACGTACTTATTTTTAATGTTGTCGACGTTGTTTTTTGAACAGATTTAACTTAAATTAATGTAAATTGTTAGTAGTGTCCTAACGGGTACTAATAACACACCAACTAAAAATAATTGATAAACTTTTTCATCCATTTTTTGGTACAAATTTTTGCTAACATAATTTAGCTCAACCATTTGTGTGCCTTTTGTTTGAAGTGTAATAATTAAAATAAAGTTGATATGGTGTATTTCAGTTGTAATAAATGGCGAATTTGTATTTTTTAAGTAAAAATGGGTTAAGTAAATTCAAAAAAGGATTATTTTACATAAATACTAGCAAATGTAAGCTTAAACAAAAAGAAAACAAGCCTAAATCTATACATTTATGCATTTAAAAAAACAAAATTTTGGTAAAAGTCTGTGTTTGTTATAATACAGTTGAGATAAACGTTCAAGAGCTGTTAAAGTAACGTTTGCAGTGAGCGTTAAGTCAACATTCGCTGTTTGTTATTTGAACGTTCGCAATGAACGTAAATCGGAGTTCACAAAATTTGGTTCGAATAACGTTTGCGACGTACATTACGCAAATCTTAACGAACGTGATGGTGACGTTTATTGAACGTTAATTTTAGTTGCGATTAAACAACTTTCCATAACTTTTACGGGACGTTCATAGAACGATCTCGAACGTTCACAACGTTCGTTTAACGTGCTCGAACGTTTTGTGTTAGCTGGGTACTGTGAAACTAAGATTTAGGTAATTTAGAAATATTTCAGGTAATGTGCCTCATTAATAAAAAATTTAAAAATATAAAATACAGTCGAAACCAGACACAGAAACAACTGAGACAAAATGGATTAGGAAATAAAGAATTATAACATTTACACTTGTTTTTAATAATTTGGTAGCGTAAACCAACTTTGAAGCAAATGTAATTAGTAAAATATTTTAATTCATGTGTGGCGGAAGAGTGCCACAAAATTTTGATTGTTAAAAGGTTTTTTATGTCGAATATTTGATTATCAAAAATGTAAAAAAATGAATAGTGTTGCAAATTGTTGCATTATTATTGATTTTTTTAAAACCGTATGTTTAAAGATAAGCAAACGAGTACTGCTGAAATTAATTATTTGTGACGCTATTCCGTTTTTACTGTTTGCGATACTTTTTTTTTTTTTCAAAACAATTCATTAAATTTATTTGCAATACTAATCCATTTTTTTTGTTTTGACAATGTTCCTTAAACTCATTTGCGACACTATTCCTTTTTTTGCGTCATTAGGCCTTTTTTATATCTTCGACACTATACTGAAGTTGATTTTTCGAAATTATTCCTGTTTCCCGTTTTTCATATCAAAATAAACAAATCGAAATATACTTATTAATTATCTTTTTTATTAGTTGAGAGGAGTACATATCTTAGATTATGGTCAGGTTATCCAGCTACTGTTGACACGTAACCCAGTGCAATCTGAGCCATTTGCTGCTGTCTTGCATGATACGTTTTTTTAGGCAAAAGCTAAGAGAAGCCAACTCCAACTTAAAAGATTCCTTGCTTTAGGGCTCTTAATTGAGAAAAGGCTAGAGAATTCCCCGATTTGTCAAATTGTTAAGAGTTCACCCATTCGTTGAGAAACTAGGTTTGATTTGACAAACTATTCTTTATTAAGCTTTCGTTTAAAAACATTTAACTATATCGCCTTTTTCTATTTGATGTTATTTACACTCTTTTTGACGTTATTTCTGATCTAATTGACCAAGCCTTGGAATCTTTTATTCCCTCTCTTCGAGAGGGAATAAAAGATTCCATGCTAGCCTGAATCCAAAAATTTATGTAAGAAACACAATTGTCATAAGGAGTCCAAGTTAAGCCTCACTCTTCTCCATGGTTTTCCTCACATTGTGCTGTTGTATTTTCCAAAGGAAACCATAATTCCATATCTATCAGAAAAACAATTCTCCAAAAAACTGTTTAATATTGCTAGAAACCATAGTAAAAAGATTTTGTCTAACGCCAAAGCCAATTATTCTCAGGTCATAAAATCTTGTATTTCATCTCAAAAAACGGGCTCTCGTGACTTCTGGAGAATCTTTAACTGTCTTAATAAAAAGGGGAAATTTGTTATTCCAACTCTCTCTGTATAGTTCAAATTTTGTCACCAAAACAAAGCTGATTTGTTCGCAAAGAACTTTTTATCAAAACTATCTGATATACCTGATGTAGCTAACAAACAGGTTGATCAATTGATTGACATTTGTATCACTCCAGCTTTTGTATCTAAAGTAATTTCCTTCCTAGGGTTTTCTACACCTTGTGGTCTGGACAATAAACCTGCCTTGCAGAAGTGTTCTCCGGAACTGTCGTCTATACTTTTAAAACAAATTAATAAATGCTTATCAAAGTCTTGTTTTCCAGCTTGCTGGAATACGGCATCTGTTGTCCCTAAATACAGCTCAAAAATTCTGGAGAGCCATTTAACACGTCTAACAACTGTCCCATTAGTCTTCTTCCTATCACAAACAAGGTTTTTCAGTCTTTAAATAACAAACGCTTAATTTCTCATCTTAAATTTAATAACTTACTTTCTGATCATCATTTGACTTTATTCTTCTTGTTCTACATCTGATTTGATAGCAGTAATAACCAATAAATTTTATTATTCATTAGAGATAGGTAGAGAGGATGATAAAGAGATTGCTCTTAAAATTTCTAAAACTTTTGATAAAGTGTGGCATGCGGGTCTTCTCCATTTCTCAGCTTTCTTAATACGATGTAGCAGATATCATCTTTAAGATTATTGAATCCTACCTTACCAATTGTAGCATAGAAGTTTTCCTCGATGAACAGTACTCTTTTTCATATCCTGTAACTTCAGAAGTTTCTTAAGCTTTATCTATGGCCCTATATCTTTTTATTTTGTATCAACGATTATCTAAGTATTTTTGCATTTAAGGTGGCATTGTTTGCTAATGATACTACCATTTATTCTTGTTTTAATAAGTATCCGTCACTCTCTGATTTCTACGAAGGGACACTAAAACTTGAAAAGGATCTCACTTCTGTACAGCACGGGTCTTACTGTAGCCATTATAATTTAATTTAGATAAAACACAATTTTTTTTAGTTAATTGTTATTGCAATAATTTAGATCTTTATTTAATTATGACCAGTATTGTACTTGATGAGTCATCTACCCTTCATCTCCAAGGGTTAAATCTTACTTCCAATCTTTCTTGGAAACCATATATCAAATAAATAGCAAAATTAATATTTGCTAATGTTGCTTCTCTTTATTGTGCTCTACACTTTTTTACTCTGGACTCTATTCTTTATCTTTATAATCTCCAATCTGTCCTTGCATGGAATTGTTATATCTGAGGCGGATTTTCCAATGATGCCCTTTCTTTTTTAGACATGGTGCAAAAACAGATTGTAAACATAGTTAAACGTGCTTTTGCAACCAACCTCTAACCATAATTTACACATTGTTGTAACGTTGCTTCTCTTTCTCTTTTCCACAAATACTATAATGAACACTGCTCTAAAGAGCTAGCTTATTTAGTGCCATCTACTAAAGTTCAATCTTTTGTTACTCTTCACTCAATTAAGCTGCACCCTTTTTTTATGACTGTTACTAAGTGCTCCAAAAACTTGTATGTGAGTAGTTTTTTTCCAAGAACATCAGTCTTTGCAATTTGCCTTTTTCATCTTGTTTTTCTGATTCATATAATTTACAATCTTTTAAGCCGTTTGTAAATCGTTATCTTGCTCTATCAATTTCTTTTTTTTTTTTTTTTAGTAACTTTCAATTCTAATAGTTGTTGCTTGCAGAGGCGAATTTACAAAAAAATGAGGGGGAGGGGTTAATTCTTAAATAGTACCAACTGACTTTGTTAAATAAATAAAAAAAAAGGTCCTCAAAATTAACTTTTAGCCAACTGAATTGTGTCAAATACCCGGCTAGACGTCTAAATCATTTAAAAAAACCAAATAAAACTTGAAAATCACCTTCTTTGGGAGGGAAGGGGAATACCCCACACACCCTCCTTCCCCGTAAAATTGCTTCTGGTTGCTTGTAGTCTTGTTGAAAGCAAAGATGTTAAAAAAAAATTAGACGTCCAAGAGAAATTATATCTTAGCTTGCTTAAAAATGCAAAACATTTACTGGCGAATCAGATGGCAATAGATATATTTAAAGGAGAAGGATTTGTTGAATGTTAAAAGCGATTGATGAATGAAGTGTTTCTTTTTGTAAAAATCAAAAAATAGTAGATCATTGTAGCAAAGATCTACATACATACATACATATATATATATATATATATATATATATATATATATATATATATATATATATATATATATATATATATATATATATATATATATACATATATATATATATATATATATACATGTATATATATATATATATATATATATATATATATATATATATATATATATATATATATATATATATATATATATATATATATATATATATATATATATATATATATATATATATATATATATATATTATTGAAACAACAACAACAAAATATATATTTTCGTCAAATTTTACTATCATGTATTTACAATACTATACTATTAATAATATAAACACAACAATAATAATAATAATACCAACAATAACAATAATAATAATAAAATTAAAAATAATTATAAAAATAAATTTGACTTAAATTGCATTAGAAAAGATGGCACTAGAAAACCATTTTTTTAATTTATCTTTTGCTTTGATCTATTTAAATTGTTTTTTTTTTAATCAAGCTTAAATAAATACTTGAATAAAATTTTAATTTACATTAAGCTTGGTTTTAGATATTTTTTCTTGTGTATTAAAAAGATTTATTAATTTTTTTTTACAGATCTGATTCTAGTAGTAATTGTCTATTAAGCTCGTTTTCTATTTTTTTGAGTAGTGATAATGGTTTGGTAATGGATTAAGATTTCTAACAGCAACTGATATATATTTAAATCCCTTATTTTAAAGTCATTGTTCATTTATAGTTTTTCAGCATGTGCTTAAAGTATTCAAATGAGTTTTCATCATTAGAAAGTTTGTTAGTAGTTTCTGTGTCCACTCATTCTGAAGACTCAAGAAAACTAAGCGATGATCTTTTTAAGGAAGAAGCATTACATATATGTCAAGAATTCTTATGGTCTGGTTTTCTTTGCGTTCTTGCTCTTTCATCTGTGTTTTAAACAAGTTCAATGTTACTGCAGAACAATTGGTTCTTCCCTAAAATATATACTTATGCTTAATCTTAAAATTGAACCTCGTATTTTATCTGCATCATCAGATGTTCTGAATTTATTGTTTTGAAGGATCGAATTTTCCACTTCCATCTAAACACAATCATTATGTACATCTTGCTTGAAGCGTAAACTTTTATCTAAAAAATTAATTATGCTAAACAATTAACAACTACTATGTTTACAGATATATATAGTACCAATTAAAAAGCACCTATTTGTACAACTGCTGATTTATCTTTTTTATATGAACTTGATAACAACAAATTTACAACATCCTTTCTAGAGTTGTACCGGATATTTTTGCCGGATATACCATATACTGAACTTTTCTAAAGTACTATAAGTGTTTATGAAGAAAAAACAATTCTTAACATTCTACATTAAATAGTGTTCAAGATTTAAAAAAATAAAATCAGGAAAAAACTAGTATAACACAGGTATATGCATTAATTATGCATTGCTTCTAAAGTTAATTGAAGTTTAACCAAGAGTATCAAGCCGTCAAATATATAGAAATAATGCTCTTTCTTGTTTAACTTTATTTTGAGAAATCGTTAACCATATCACTTACCGATCACCTCCTATTTGGTTGCTAATGATGGTTTGGTTATTATTCCAGACAAAATGATGTCTTATGTTTCTAAGAAGATTGACTGGAAAAATTAAGTTTTAATCTTTTGTAAATTTTTGTTCAACAGATTTGCCATGTGCATTTTCTTTAAGCGCAGAACTTAATTTGTAGGAAAGCTTTTGGGTTCAAGAAAAAAACTTGTTTACCAGATAATATTTCAAATACTTTAAACAGTCTTCCTAACAATCAATTTGCAAACTAAAGAGATTGTCTTTGCATTCTATGAACATTGTCTGTAATCTCTTCTGCTTGCGAAAGATTATTTTTAGCTATGAGACGATGAAAAAACTACACACAAAGCATTATGTTATCAAAGAGAATAAACAGTCTTGCTTTGTTGCATTTTAACCAAGAGATAGTACCTAATGTTGAAAAAGTTATAGACTTATTTGCACTTACAAATCGTAGATTAAATTTTACAGATAAAAATTGCTATATATATATTTTTTTCATTATAATTCATTAAAAAAAAAAAAAAAATTTATTTGTTAAGTTGTAGGTTAACTTTTAATATTTTATGTTAAATGCTTTTTAAGTTGTTTTAAATTCTAATTAAAATTACTCTATATATAATTAGTTTACCTAATACCTAGTGTCTGGGCCATATTAGTAACAAAATCCTTTTTTTTATGAAATATAAATATAAATTTGAAGTATATATATTACAAATAGTTGTTCTTTCAACATATCACTTTAATTAAGTTAATTTGATTGAAAAAAAAAGCGAAAGTATTACTTTTTTAAAACAGTTTTATAGTTCAATATGATTTTTTTCTTATGTTAGATTTTATAAAACACATGAAGTAAAGCAAATTAAAATTATGAAAATAAAATTATTTTAATTAGGTTTTTTAATACAAAATAATATTTCAAGATTTTGAATCTAATATACTATTTTTTTTTCTCTTTAGTAACCTTAACACCTTCTATGGGTAAATAGGATTTTATCAGTTTTTAAATTAAAAAAATATATATGATTTTACTTTTTGAAGTACCGCATTTTTAATATTTTAATTAAGAGCATTATGTTTTATACAAATTTAAATATTATTCATTTTATTACGTATATATTTTTCTATCATTTTCTATTTTTTTAGTTCTACCTTTTTAAATGTTCTTCTCAGCGTCATTATTTTAGTTTACCTTGCTTAACTGTTAAATTATGGTATCAATTTAGTAAACTTTCATGACTTGAAATTTACTTTATTGATCATTAGCCAGCAGTTTAGGAAAAAAAAAGATAAATATACAATGATAAATTATAAATTTACATAAATAAGGTTTGGTCTCACTCATATAATTGAAAACTAGTCAACGGCGTGACACATAAAAAAAAGAAAAAAGAAAAAAAGGAAAGAAAGATAAGCAACAATAACAATAAAGAAGATTAAAAAAAAAAAAAAAAAAAGAAAAAGAAAAAGAGAAAAAGAAAGTTAAAAGTAATAATATTTATCAAAATAATAATAGTAACAATAATATGAATAAAAAAAAGTATAAAAAATAATACATGCAATATAACAACGTAAAAAAAATTATAAATGATAAAGCAATAGTAAGATAATTATAGTTTAGTTAATAATTATAAAATAAACAATTTAAAGAATAGTTATAACAATAAAGATAAAGTTACTGCAACTACTGAGCTACTTTGACTATCATTATAGGTAATAATATTAAGGCAACAAAAACAAAGATATAAATTATATAGTAATAACACTAATAAAAAGATTAGTAATAAAAATGTAAAGAATAATAATTACAATAAAAAAAATTAAAAATAAAAATATGTGTATTTAATTAAGTAATATGTTGAAGGAATAATAATAGAAGATAGCATTAATATTCTTTAGATATTTGCTCACATTAAAATTTCTTAATTAGATTTCTATTGAGAAGAAGAAAGTTAGTAACAAAAGGGTATTTAGTTAAAATCTTTTTTTTATAAAAGGTATTAATTGGTTCAGTGAGAAATACATTGATGTTTTATGAAGAGCTTGCCATACTTGACAGTATTGAAAAAAGAACGGTGCAAATTACCATTTATAGTAATACGAGTATAGTATTTATGTGTATCACTTGCTTTAATGAAAAAGTTGTTAAACGAACCCGGCAGATTATTTTGGAGAAAATCAAACACAAAAAGACAGTTGTAAAGCTTTATAAGGTCTTGAAATTGTAAGATTTTTAATTCAGAAAACCTTTTTTGGATATTAGATTGAATAGGAGAAAGTGTCACAATTCTTATGGAAGCACGTTGCAAACTGTTTATAAGATTTAATAGAAAACTTCCTTGTTGCCCCCAAACAACGCAACAATAGCTTAGATGGGGTGAAAACATGGAATAGTATATTGATACGAGGGTATGTTTAGGAACATAGTGTCGTATTAAAGATAACATACTATTGGCTCGAGAAAGTTTTTTATTTAATTGAATCATTTGATTATTCCAAGATAGATTTTTGTCGAGAAATACTCCGAGATATTTTATAAATTCAGAAGGAAAGATTCTTCTACCGTTAATTTTATTTTTAACATTATCATTACTAATTATTTTTTTTGGAGGGTAAAAAATAATGAATTCAGTTTTGTTGATATTTAGAGAGATACAATTACTATTTAACCAAAGACATAAATGATGGAGATCTGAATTAATTTTTTTACAAAGCTGAGTAAGTGATTTATTTATGCATAGAAGATTGGTATCATCAGCAAAAGGGTGAACCGTGGAATTGCTTATAGAGTGAAACAAGGCGTTTATATATATTAAAAACAGCAAAGGCCCATGAACAGAACCTTGGGGGAGACCATATTTAATATTTTTTTGGAGGATTCAAACCCATTAATGGAGACAAACTGGATACGATTTTCAATATATGATGAAAACCATTTATTAGCGATACCTCATATGCCATAGTAGTATAACTTTTTAATTAAAATCTTGTGGTCGACCGTGTCAAAAGCTTTTTGGAAATCAATAAAGACGCCACAAGCAAATGAACCACTATCGATTGCACCACAAATCATTTCAGTAATGCTAATAAGAGCATGGGAAGTAGAGTATTTTAAATGAAATCCAAACTGGCGGCCATACAAGCACTCAGAGTTATCAAGAAAATGGTAGATACAAGAATACATTAATTTTTCAAGAAATTTCCTGATATTAGATAATAATGATATTCGTCTATAGTTATTACAGTCAAGTTTTAAGCCCTTTTTATGAATTGGTTTAACAGATGTTGTTTTAAAAATGTTAGGAAATATACCTGTAACGAATGCGAGGTTAAATAGTTTAGAAAGTAATGGAGAAATATCCCAAACAAGAAATTTAAGAATAAAGGTTGGAATGCTATACGGACCAGAAGCCTTGCCTTTATTTAGAGAAAGAATAATAGATAAAATTTCATTTTCATCAGTAGGTTTAATGAATATAGATTCAAGGTTTGGTGTTTTTAAATAGTTATAGAAATTAGTATGAGATGAGTGAATGTTTTTTTGCAATTTGTCAGGTATTGAAATGAAGAACGAGTTGAATTTTTACGATATTTTGTTTGGATCATGTATAATGGTGTTATTTGAAGATATACAAAATGGATATGAGATATCTTCCGAACGAATATTCAAAAGCTTTCTAATGCCCTTCCACGTAGCCCTCAAACTATTGCTGTTACAAAAAAAATAATGGGAAAAATGTTTTTTTTGCTGCGTCGAATAAGTGTTACAAGTAAATTTCTATAGGTTTTGTAAGTTTTTTCAAGATTTAGTTTAATATTTAGAATTTTTGTTTTGAGAAATTTTTTCAATATCATATTACGTTTTTTTATTGAGGTCAAGAATGCTGGAGTAATCCATGGTTTAAAGCTCCGAGTTAAGCCACGGTTACTTAGTTTTTTTAGTGGTGCGTGTTTGTCTAAAAGAGAGTTAAAGCTACGGAAAAAGTCCTTATATAATTTGTTTGTATTACCATTAAAAAAATTAATTTCTTTATTCCAGTTTATCTGTAAGAAATCGTTTTTGAATTGATTACTATCAAGTTTCTTGAAATTTCGAAGGAAAATATTGCTTTTACGAAAATAATTTTTTTTGCTTTTAAAAGATGGAAAAATTAGAAACTGTGGCAAATTATCCGATATTCTAATAGTTAGATTGCCGGAGAAAATATCTTTAGAAATTGAGTTATAAAATATATTATTAATTAAAGTTCTTGAGTGATTTGTAATTCTTGTCGGTAAGGATATAAAAGGAAGAAAGTTGTTAGAGGTAATGGTGTTTAAATGGAACTATCTGAGTTTGCTTTAATAAGATCTATATTAAAGTCACCCATTAAAAAGATGGTTTTATTCTTCTCAAGGGAAAGTTTTTCAAATAAAACAGCTTGATATAAAAAGTTAAATTCATCAACTTCCATATTAGGATAGCGATAGATACATCCTACTATGATATTAGACTTTTTAGGGAACATGATTTCAACAAACACTGACTCTAGGAATTGGGGTTTATACATAAATAAATCATTTCTAAGTTTATAAATTAGTTTTTCAGAAATATAAATTAAAGCTCCTCCAAATGATGTTTTAGTTGGAGTATGTTCATAAACATATCCATTAAGATTTATAGAAACTGTCGGTAGTAAATCATATTTCAGCTTGGATTCCGTTATTCCGTTAACGCTAAATTCATAGCTAATTAGATGAAGAAGTGAATTTAATTAATCAAAATGTTTAACTAATGAAGCAATGTTCAAATGAAGAAGAGAAAAACAATTATTTGTGATTTTTGAAGAGTTAAAATTTTTAATATCTATATATTTACAATTAATTGGATTGTCAACTCCGTTCATATCATCATCGTCGTTATTATTTAGTTGATAAGAGAAAAAGTTATTAAGTTGATTGAAAATATTAGGTTCTAGAGAGGTAGGAAAGAGTGAAAGGTCATTTGGGAGTTCATTGAGATGTAGTATACTATCAATTGACGATTAAAGGCGAAGCTCATTTTCCGATATAGAACAAAAAGGAAAGATACTAATGTGGCATGTTATACAAAGCCAAAAATTGATGGAAGAGTTTATTGATGATCTAAAATCAATTTTATCCAGAGAACATTTATTATGGAATGAACTTAAACAGTATTTACATTGAAACGAAAGATGATTAGCACAAATATGTCTATTACAAATTTTACAAAGTTGAGACATTATAGTAGAAACTTGTTTATAAAGTATGCTATAGATATAAATAAGATTATTAGTAAGTTAAACAACAATAAAATAGCAATAGAGAATAAACTAAAATATAAAAAATAACGATAATTAAGAAAATAATATAGGCAATACGAATACTAATAAATACTAATAATAAAATAATGAATACAAGAATAATAATAATAATCACAACAATAATAACAATAATGACAGTAATACAAATAGCTGCAGTAGCAATATGTAATAAAAATAAAATTATGAATACTGTAATTATAATCAACGCTCAATAATAAAAAGAACGATAATAAAACTAATAACATAATTAATTTATAATATGTATAAGTAAAAAATATATAGGTAAAAAAAAGAAAAGGAAACGAATAAGCTAAACAAGAAATAAAAAAAGAAAAAAAAGTAAAAAAAAAATACAAACCAATTTCAAATATTAGCGAAAAAAATAATGCTTTTTCAACTTCTTTCCGACTTTAAACTTCTATCTTTCAAACTTTAAACTTCTTTCAGACTTTCTTTGAGACTAGTTTTTTCTTTCAAATGATTTTAAAAGTTAATAATAAAAAAAGTTTTTTTTAAAAATTCGAATTTCTTTAATACTTTTTGTTTCTTTATAGTATGTATTTTGCTGCTCAAATTCTTATCACTTTTTTAAATTTATATTATTGGCATTAATATCAAATACCTTAATCTTCAATTAAATTTATAAATTTTCTTTTTTTATTCAAATGATTTACTACTTTTTTCTTTTTTCTTTTCTTTTTTTTTTTCCTTTTCTTTTTTATTATCCGTTACACATCCACCTTCCGCAAAAACCTTGTAATGAATGAATGTAGTGTAATGAAAAGTAAATTGCAAAATGTCCGTTATTTATACATAACTGAGACAAATATTAGTAAAACAATAACAATCAAACAAAAAAATTAAAACAAATCCTAAAGTTACTTGATTGTAACCAAATTTTACCGTTATATACTTGTTAAAAATGTGTATATAGTTGTCAAAGTTGACATTATATACACATTTTTCCTTGTTGGGTAATAAAAACACAAGAAGTGTTACGCTGATTAAATATCTCAAATTTCATATAAAATTTATTGACGACGTTCAGAAAAAAGTCTTTAATCCAGAAGTTTATTATAACGAAAAAAATTATTAACATATTAATAATATAGTCTGTGTACATTTTTTATTTAATTACTGTCTTTGGTAAACAAAATATCATCGTTGCAAATATCATCAAAGGCGTTATTGCCAGAATTATCATTGCCAATAAATTCAACTGCATTATAAGCCTTCTTTGGTGCCCGACTAGGTATGTATATTACACTGGCTTCTGCCTTGACTGCTGCCTTGACTGCTGCCTTGACTGCTGCCTTGACTGCTGCCTTGACTGCTGCCTTGACTGCTGCCTTGACTGCTGCCTTGACTGCTTGCTTCTGCCGAAACTGCTTCGCGTTTCGCATGCATTGGCATTTCTTTTAATTGATCCCCGAGCGCCTCTGTCACCTTATGAGCGTTAATGCGTTTTTGCAATAATAGCTGCAGAGAATCTTTAAGTTATAAAAATAAAATTTATATTTTTAAAAGAATAGAATCGATAAAAAAAAATTTATATATCTAATTATACAATTATTGAAATCACATTAGCATAACAGTATAGCTTTTTTTGACAAAATAAATGAAAAATTACGGCATGGCTAGGTTATACATATAGAAATCAAACAAATTTACCTATTATGGTTGGAAGAATACTTGGGCTAATACTCCTTTTCCCCTTTTTTCCATTCCAGCTATATAGAGACCAAATTGAGCTGGGTGCCAGGGCCAACAACATTTTAGCAAGCTTGCCAAACAGATTTTGTGATGCAAGTGTGACATTCGACAAAGATTCAATCTTCAATTTGATACATAGGCATAATATTAGTTAAAATTTGAAGTAGAAAAAACTAACTGCATTCATTTAGCTAGAGAACTATAGCTTTAAATAAAGATTATTTTAAATTAACATTACCATTGACTGACGCTCACAATCAATTAAATGCAGCCAATAATGAGGTGACTATCAAGCTCGTCTGCAGTTGTGCTAAATTTTAAAGCTTCCAAAAGATTATTAATAGCAGATTTATTGTTGCTTAGACCAACCACCATGTTCATGAGGGTATTTTAGCTATCCTCGATCCAAATGATGCTGGTGAATATTTTTTAAGACCATGCTGCAATAGTAAAATAAAATTAGGGAAGTGGGGGCATATTTGCATATGGAGGCACCACGTTTTTTAACATTTCCCTTTTGAAAAATGTTATCTAATATGGCGAAAAACATACCACGCGTTGGTAAAACAGTTTCTTTCATTTCTCATGTCAAAAAAGTGCTTGATGCGTTTCTGAGAAATTGTGCATAGTAACGTTTATTTTGATTAAAATATTTTTTTACATCATATTTTTCCAGAACATTTTTTAACAACGCTAATAGCACATATATTTAACACTAAAATTTTTAATTTTAGTGTTAAATATATGTGTTATTAGCGTTGTTTCATCAAGTAAAAACTATTTTTGATACCAACATTAATTTCACTAAGTATACTTTTTGTGTAATAAAATTTTCAAAAGCCGTTATATTTTTTTCCTATATGCAACAATTATGTCTTTAACCTTATATCATCATTTTGATTGCTGTTATAAATACTACGTATCTTAACAATCTTTTTGTCTAAAAGCAAAACGATACGTTTTGGTTTTTCATTTGACAACAAAAATGTTTTAAAATAACATTTAACGTAATATGAAATCTTTGTAGTTTTGTTATAAAAAATACATGATAATAATTTACAAAAAATTACAGGTTTTCAAGCAATTGATTATAGCTGCCTTAAATTTTTACCCTTATTAAGCACTTTATTTCCAGCTTGTTGCAATGGAAGACATAGTGATTTAATCTATTGTCTTATAAATTGCATAAAATTTTTCGATTAAAAACAACTAAAAATATCAACACACACAAATGCTTTACAGGCATCAACATTATGAAGCATAAAATAAGCATTCATGGTAATAATTTCACAATCAAAAAGAAGTGCTGAGTTTGTAATAAATGTTTTAACTAGGTCTTCATAATAATTGTTTAAAGAAATGCTCGATATTGGATGACAAAGCATTTTAAATATTGTTGATAACAACAATTTGGATATGTTCTTATGGAAATATTCTTTATACACAAAACGTTGCAATAAAAACGGTTCACACAATAAGGTTTCATACTATATGCTTTTCACATATTTTGGTGATTCCTACTACGTGATTTTTTGGGAAATTTAAAAAGAGTACAGTCATAACTCATTGATATATAGGTGTTTATACTTTTAATATCACTTACACTTTGACAATCCGACACAATTGACCACTTAGTAAAATTTCTCAAAAACACATCAATACTCTTTTACAACAAAGGTGCATACAATCAAAATGAAAAAAGTTAATTATATCAAGATGTGCAATTGATTCAAAAGGTAACATTTTGTGATGATATTCTTCTAGACGTCTATTCCTAAAGAAATCATTAATTCTTAAGGTAGATTCACCTTCATATATTCTGCTATGTTTAAAATTTTTTTCTTTTATTTTACATCTATCACAACCAAATAAGCAGTTTGTCCTTTTACATATTTCAAGAGTGATTTTGCAGTCATATCGCAATAGTAAAATGAAAATTTGACGTAATTAGTAATTTCTTCAAAAACAAAACTGAATTAAAAAAAAAAAAATATTTCATTTATTAAATCAAATGTAAATTCTTGATATGATTTTGGTTTATTTTTGCCATAATACAACCTAACTAAAAATACTGAATTGCTGATCTTATCAATGGCAGCTGTAATAGGCCAAAATCCAACTATCGTGCTCTTAAACAAAGGTAAATTATTAATACCAATATTCAATTTAAATAGATTATTGTCACTAATTAAACCAGTTTGCTTCAAAATAGAAATGAGTTGACATAAACCATTTTGAACACAAAATGACAGTATTTGCCAGGAAAAGTATCACGTAAGTTAGAAGAAATTGCTTTTTTAAAGATATTACCAGTGTTTGTGGATCTCTGGGTCATTTAGGGTAATGAATAATTGTTTTTTCTAAAATAAATTTTTTATTGGCATACTTTGACCAGTTTTGATTCCAAAATCTTTTAAAGATTTGCTCACACTAGCAACATTATAACTTTCACCATCAGTAGATACATCGATAGCAGATACTCATAATGATGAGTCAATCAGCTGATCGATGCTTGTATCTGATATATTACCTTCTGAATTATAATTAGCAATATCTTTTTTGAATAGTTAATAGGCGTTGCTTCAATTCGGTCTTCCGCCAATAAATTGTTGCTACTAGAAATAATTTTATTTATTAAAAGAGTCATTGGGTGCGCTAAAGAATTGTCCAAAAACATTCTGTTGCACTTTTTTAATAATTTTTGACGCTTTCTTTTTGTTGAACGATCCATTTTAAATTGTAACTAAAATATATATATATATATATCAAACCTAAGAAAACAAAAATTCAAAAATCTTATAAAATTTACTCGAACTGGACTCAAAAACCAGCTACTATAAAGGAATTCATGCATCCGTGAAAGCCTCAAGAAAGAATAACCAAAAATTATTTAAGAGTAAGAGTTTGTTAAAAATTATTTAAGATGCCCAGTCGGGGTGTTAAAAAATCTTTTTTTAACGCGAATAAACAAGGAGCCAAATTTGTAGCAAGTATAAAAAAAATACAATTACAAAAAAAAAGTTCCAAAAATTTTGTTGACATTTACCTTCCATTATTTAATGGCTTCCATTGTTTAATACACTAACATCTAAAGCGTCCTATTGAAGCCTTATCATCAAAATCAGTATAAATAATCTACTTCTATATCAAGCCGCATTCACGATTACACAGGACGTCCTTGGACGTCCATTGTACGTACAGTTTAGGTTCACATTTGTCCAAGTCAAAAATTGTACGTCTAAGGACGTCAAATAGGCGCCCAAAAACGTCCAACCCAGTAGGAAAAAAGACATCTTTAGACGAATAAAAGACGTCTTTTTTATAACTTGTTATGTCTTTTTATAATCAAACTTGTTATGTCTTTTTATAATCAGCCTGAATAAAGACGTGGAAAGACGTCTTTTAAAAAGACGTCGAAAAGACGACAATTTATATAATAAAGTAATATATTATGTAAAATATACATAATATAAATGCTTAAATATATTATAATATATATATATATATATATGTATCTATATATATATATATATATATATATATATATATATATATATATATATATATATATATATATATATATATATATATATATATATATATATATATATATATATATATATATATATATATATATATATATATATATATATATATATAAATATATATATATATATATTATAACATATATAACTATATATATAATTTAGTTATATATATATATATATATATATATATATATATATATATATATATATATATATATATATATATATATATATATATATATATATATGTATATATACTATAACATATATAATTATATATATATATATATTATAGTATATATATATATATATATATATATGTATATATATATATATATATATATATATATATATATATATACATATATATATATATATATATATATATATATATATATATATATATATATATATATATATATACATATATATATATACTATAACATATATAACTATATATATAATATAGTATATATATATATATATATATATATATATATATATATATATATATATATATATATATATATATATATGTATATATACAAATGTACATATATATGTGTGTATATATATATATATATATATATATATATATATATATATATATATATATATATATATATATATATATATATATTTATATATTACTTACTACACTTACTAAAGCGTGTTTTGTAAGCATTTGCTCACTTTTTCTGCATACCTTAAGCTATACCGTTTTTTTCGAAAAAGAAGAAGAAAAAACGAAGAATGATGAATGAAACGATTGCTTCCCCATCCCAAACCCTCAGTCGATATAGCAGCACTCCACTGCGAGTCAGGCTATTTATCAGTCGATGAATGTACTGAAGCCCCAAGCAGCAGGCTATTTTAGTATGACGTCAGATTGCTTACCTTAGTACGCAATACTATTTGTATATATATATATGTATATATATATATATATATATATATATATATATATATATATAAACATATATATATATATATATATATCCATATAATATATATGTGTATATATATTTAATCAAGTTTTTATTTTTGATTTATCAGTTTTGCGAAAGATTAATGTTAAAGATAAAGAGAGAGTGGCTAGTCCAAAACTAAAGATAAGTGGATTAAAAAAACCATTTGAATATGGTGATGAGGATGACATACCACACCCACGCTGAACCAGATTTTAGTTTGATGAAATGAAATAGGCTTGTGTCATACCTTTTTAAAATTGTTAGAACCATACCATTAAGTGAAAGTTAGTGAAAAAAACTATAAAACTAATCTTTAAAAAATATTTGGATTTATACAGGTGTCAAAACGGTTCCTAAACTTTGGCGGCCCTCTGGTTGATCATGAGACCAACCTGAGGAGAGGAAAACAACTGATTTACTGTTTTATATTTTGTTAAATAATATAACTAGTTATTAGTTGCCCCTTCTAGATGGTCTGAAAAACAACCCAAGGGGCACCAAAGTTCATCACCTATTTTGACCCGTGTGTATATAATTATTAAAATTTATAAATTTGTATATAATTATTAAAATTTATAGTTTATAAAGAACTAATAATATATTTTACTTTAAACAAAATATCAAAAATCACTTTATCAATCTAGTCAAATATTTTTTCATTAAAAAAATAAAATAAAAAAGCATACAAATACTGTACAGTAGTTTTATACTGAACAATAGTTTTATACTGAACAATACAAAACAGACCACAACTCATCATTACCACATGAGTAATCAAACTTCTTAATTTTTCATATTTTCATTTTGCTTTAACTTTAAAAATTGAAGTATAATAAACAACGCTTGTAAGTAATGTTATATGGTATTTAATAAGGAACCTATATTCTGTAATAGTCAGCATTTATATTTTTATTATATAATGTTATATTTGTTTAGTGTGTTTAACACATTTTTTAAAG
>NC_061158.1:48030596-48099094 GCF_022113875.1 Hydra vulgaris | reverse complement strand
TTTTTGAAACGTCGCTTTTTTATAATTTTTTTTATAAAACTTAGTCACATTTTTTATATAAAGTGACAACTTACTATTAATGATTGTTTAATAAGGTAACAAATGTTCTCCGATTTATCAAAGAGTATATATAATTTTTACTTCTATACTTATGTCTTACTTAGTGTGCTGGATTGAGGAGATGGGGGTAGGGAGGGGGAGAGTGTTGAGGAAATGTTGAGAATTTTTTAAACGAGTTTCAAAAATGAAAACTGTTTAAGAAATTCTCAACAATTTGTGGATACAGCAAGACTATGGGAAATCGATCAGAACGAGGTTCAGGTCTTATTGATTTTGTTAATTTGTACCCTTTGGTCCCGATAATAGAACCAATCATTATACTAGTTGAAAGATTAAGAAACAACCAGAGCTTTATATCTTAATTATCTTTTGAAGAAATTAGGCTACTTTTAGAAGTTTGTCTTTCTCATTGCTATTTTTTATATGAAAATGATATGCATGAGCTTGAAAACTCCGGACCAATTAGGTTAGCTCTTATGGTGGTAGTTGCTGATTGTTTTTTACAATATCATGAAAGTAACGCTCTTTCATTGGCGCTTAACAATAACATCCATGTGAAATCATTTAAAAGATATGTCGATGATATACATTCAAGGTTCCAGGTAGAAGCGCAATAGATGCGCAAAAGTTTTTAGATCTACCTAACAAACAACACAAAAATATTCAATACACAATGGAATCTGCTGACTTAACCAATACCTTAAACTATCTTGATGTTTCAGTTACCAACAATAAAACCGGTACATATAGTTTTAAAATACATCGCAAAAATGCAATCACAAACGTTCAAATTAAACCGAACTCGTGCCATGACCCTAAAATTATCAATGGTGTCTTTATTGGTTTCGTCCATAGAGCATTACGTTTATGCACAATAAAAAACATTGACGATGAGTTGTCATTTCTTATCGATGTATTTGTAAAAAACGGCTATGAGAGGAAAAGTCTGGAAAAACTAGTTAAGTTTACCAAAGAAAGTCTTAACAACAACAACAACAAAAAAGATCTCTCAAAAAATCAACATTTCCTAAAGTCTTTAAAAAGAACTATGTCTTTACCCTGGATCCCTGGGATCAGTCCTAAGTTATGAAGAGCTTTTAAAAAAGCAGGATAAGCACCAGTGTTTAAATCTCCAAAATTCCAAAAATAAACCAACACTACCAGTTAATTCCTTTCCCGGTGTTTACAAATTAAAGTGCTCTTGTAGCAAATGTTATGTTGGTGAAACTGGACTAAAGATATTGTCTCGGATATGCCAGCATCAAACAAGTGCACAACAAGGTAAAGGGGAAAATTCAGCTGTAGCTGAACATTCCAAAATTTGCCAAGGAAATTCAACTGGAATTTTCGCAATACGTTAAAAATCGAAACAAATAGTTTTAATAGGAAAGTTAGAGAAGCCTTGGAAATACAACTCAACGAAAGTACCTTTCGCGACAATGGTCTTAATCGAGATGATGGCGATTATGTGACGACGTCATTTTGGAAACCCATGTTTAAATTCTTTTTTTTTTTTTTTTTTTTTTTTTTTTTTTTTTTTTTTTTAAGTGAATCTAATTTATTAGATAAAATCCTTAATTACACTATTTGTCAAACATTAAAAAATACACGCATCATTTGCATACAAATTGCAACAT
Organism: Hydra vulgaris; assembly: GCF_022113875.1. Lineage (NCBI taxonomy): Eukaryota > Metazoa > Cnidaria > Hydrozoa > Anthoathecata > Hydridae > Hydra > Hydra vulgaris. The sequence goes on along the minus strand of NC_061158.1, from coordinate 48,097,397 downwards.
TAAAATAACGTGTAAACTAAAAAAATTAAACTGTTACAAAAACACATGTAAGACTCTGTTGAAAACTCAAAAAATCAGAAAAAAAAGACATCAACCTGCAAATTTGTCGAACTGTCATTGAGACGAGTGCTAGAACAGAGGAAAGTTGTTTTCATTTGCAAATTATAGTTTACCCACTCCCGAAACCCCAAAAAATTCGAAAATTTGCGTCAAAATTTATTGATGCCTTTTTTTTTTTTTTTTTTTTTTTTTTATAAAATAGTATTTATTTACAATTATAAAAAATACATTATCTCAACATGTTAAAAATTAAAGTTTTACAATATATATATTCGTTTTACAATGAGTTGATTTTCTTTTTCAAAAACGTTAACAGAAGCTATAATAATAATAAAATAAAATAATAATAATACAAGTGTTGCCGTATATATATATATAGTTTTTTCTTTTCATATTTTTTAATTTTTTTTTTTTTTTTTTTTTTTTTCTTTTTCCTTTTTTTTTTTTTTTTTTTTTTTTCCATATATTTTATAAATTTTTTTTTTTTTTTTTTCTTTTTTTTTTTGTATTTTATATTTTTTTGTGTTTTTCGATTTTATATTTTTTTTGTATTTTTGTTTTTTAGATAGAAAGGCATTGTGCGGAAAAAAGTCGAAAGTTTAGAAAAGTTAAAGAGGAAGGTAATTTAAAGAGAATTCAAGAAGTTTTTATTAAAAAGGAAGGAAATTATAACAAAATAAAAGCAAAAAAAAAATTCAATACTTTTACACCAACACCACATTACGTACACTACAGAAAAACGTATAATAAGGGGAATTATAGCTCATAAAATAATGGCTGGCAGTGATTTTCGAATTATAAATAATAATATTTTGTTGTAAAAATAATAATACGTAGAGAAGTGGAAAACGTCACTAAACATATAGTTCTTTTTGAGCTAGGGTGTCAGTTTAGCTCATATGTTTAGTTTCAGTCTTCTGTTCTCTACTTGACATATTATATTTTTAACACAGAAAAATTGACAAAAAATGTCCGTAGTGTTTCTACGGACATGATAATTATATATTTTAAGGTAATGATATTTCTTTAATATATTCTATTTGTTTAAATTCTTACGTCACAAAAAACTCACTTAAATAACTCTCTTAAAAAGAAGCTCTTGCAAAGAACATTAATTTAAACAGTTTTTATATAATATAGCGGTTTTGTTTTTTTATAACGGTTTTATATACTTGATAACGAGGGTATCCATATTCCCTCGAAATATCGTAAAAATAAATATAATTTTTGCAAATAGAAATCAATCTATGAAAAGAAGTTTTATTTTAAAATATTTATACAAATAAAATCTATTCAAGATGTCAACATTTAATATATATATATATATATATATATATATATATATATATATATATATATATATATATATATATATATATATATATATATATATATATATATATATATATATATATATATATATACATATATATATATATATATATATATATATATATATATCAATTTTTAATATAACTATAATGATAATAATATTGTATAATGCAGGTTGTTGACTAATGGTTTATAATCAAAATTTAATATGGCTGGTGGTAAGAATAATGAGAAGTTTGAAGGAACAAACATTTGTAAGGCTGTTACTGGTAAGTCAAGTGTAAATTATATATTTTTAAAAATCAGAGTTCGTTGCTTTGATATTGTTTTATTTTTAACTTTTTTATGTATTTAATGCAAATTACTAAGGCAATACCTTTTTTTATAGAGAGCGTCATGTCAATTAAAGCGACTGCTACAGTTGCCGAAATAAGAAAAGGAATAATGACTTTAATAAAATATGCAATCGACAGATCGAACGGTGGTGATCGGTGAAAAACAACATTCATACGTTTTCCTAATTGTTCTGGAACTATTGTTAAATAAAACTTTTTTTTTCAAACATTTTATTTTATTTGCATTGTATATAAAGTCCCTTGAAGCAATTTAGTTGTATCTGATTAGTTTACATAAAATATTATATTCTTTGTGCAAATTATTGCTTTTTTATTGTGTTATTTTATTGCAATTAAAGTCGGGTAAATTTTTTAGTTGTTTGGATTTTAACCAAAATAAAAAACAAAAATCAACGTTGAATTTAGTTGTTTCAACGTTGTTCTAACGTCGTATCAACTACGTATCAACCGAATATCACCTATTTAAAGTTGAAATATTATTGATATGTAGTCGATATGACGTTAGAACAACATTGAAACAACGTAATCATCGACGTTTTTTTAACGTCGTAGTTTTCAACGTCGGATTTTATTTCCAATTCAACTAAATTTCAACGTTGTTTCAACGTGGAATATGGTTGGTTTGCGACGTTGTTTTAACGTTATTTCAACGTCATTGTGCCTGCTGGGAAACTGGGAAAAAACCGGATCCGCTCCGTTTAACCTTTTTATTATCTTTTTGCCAAAAGTTTCAAATTTAATTTGTTTAAATTTTATTTGAGTAAATTTCTTAAAGCAAAATTGTTTTGTTTTAAAAATTAAATTAGTATTCATTCTTGAATAAATTTGATATAAAACGAATCGACTAATTTAAATAGGGACAAGGGCAAAGAGTGTTCATACATCGACTGCGTATTGTTTCATGTACCTCAAAGTAATGTTTTTCTACTGCATTGAAATCTATGTTATAGTCAAAAAAGTTGCAAAGAAAACTTGAGAATAAAAATGTTTTTATATGCCGTCTATGGATATATTAACGATTAACGTCGCTTAAAAGATTCAAAAGAAGTTTCTTTTTAAATCGAACCCACTAGCAATCTAATTTAGCTATTATATATATATAGGGTTTACATGCAATGTTTTATATATATAAAAAAAAAGAAAAATTTTAAAATAATTAAAATAATTGAAACTTATAATACAATAAAACAACAGAAAAAGACGAATACTGAAACTTTTTAGTCCCTGTATTTATCCGCATAGATTAATTAGGTGACCTAATTAACTGTATGTTTTCAACCTATTGCACCTCCTAACATTGAGTAAACTTCCGTCCGCTTTCTATATGCCATCTTTCAAATACGACTACTTCTGTCTTTTACTCTAACATATCTTCGTTCTTCGTAAACTCACTTTACACTTGGTACGTAGAGCAGGTTATGACGCTATTAAATAGCTCAACTTGTCTTTGCGGTGCTTGGTAATGCTGCCTCCAAATGGCAGTTAGATGAGGAAGATAAACCACAATACTAATTTATAATATAATTAGATTGGATTGCTGTTGGGTCTTATTTAAAAAAGATTGTTTTTTAAACTTATAAATTTAATTGCTTTAGACCAAATAAAACGTAATGTAATCAAATATAGATTTTTTGACGTGATGTTACGTCTTAGTTTACCCTTAAGGTGAGTTTCCACTTATCGATTTTTTCACGGGAACGGGAAAGGGAAGGGGAAAATAATCACGTGGGCATGCGTATTATAAGTTTTAATTTGTCCGAAGTAAAACTGCGCATGCTCAACTGATTATTTTTCCCTTTCCTATCCCGTTCCCGTAGAAAAACGGATGAGTGGAAACTCACCTTTATTAAGATGTACTGCTATAATTATAATTTCCATGGTTTTTTTTAACTTGTAAGTTTAAAAAAACGAAACTAGTATTTTTTTAAACTTTTAACAGTACAAAAAAATTTGTTCAATTTATTTAAAAACAAATTTGCCACGAAAAAAACGCTTCAGTTTGCGAAGTTGCAATTAATTAATTGCAACTGTAGCCAATTGAGTTTTTTAACAAAAAAATAGTCTTTGTAATTTTTTTTTAGTTACTAATGTCTCGACGAACGCTCGAGACAGTAACTAAAAAAAATTTTTTTTTTAGTTACTAATGTCTCGACGAATTGTTGAATACTATAGCTCACAAATGACTAACGGTATTTTACAAATTTGTTTATTTAAAAATATTGTAAATGCATTTAATACATTTGTCCAGAACAATGTAAAAAAAAGTCTTTTTTAAAAAAAATATCCCTCAAGCAATCTAATTCCTTAGTTTTTACTTATTTTTTAATTTTATTTACTTATTTTACTTTTTATTTACTTATTTTTACTGTAACCCATCACTACCTATTGTAAGGTAATAAATTAAAAAATAATTACGCGTCACAAATATAATTTTTTTTACGTGTGTTTTTTTATCAATTGAGACGTAACGTTATGTTAAAAATATCCACCTTTGAGACGTTGTTTAGTTACGTCTCGAATCTAGATTTAGTTACATTAGGTTACGCCTTATTTGGTTACACTTTAAAAAGTTAAAAAAAAAAAGCAATTGAGATCATCTTTAATTGAAAAAAAAAATGATGTAAACATTCTACAATTACTTCTTTTTTTTTTTATATAATTTTTTTTTTTTTTTAATAAAAGATGACATTTAGCAATACGGCAATATAAAACACTTACTACATAATCAAATTTATTTACTTAATATTTAATTAAAAGTTAGAGAATGTAACCTTGTTACCAATTGTAACTGATTGAGACGTAACGTAACTTCAAAATGCTATAGGGGAGGTAAGTGATAACTGTTCACCAGCCGCATTGCAAACTTGTTTACATTGTTTACCGATGTTTACGATTAATATTTATGTTATTACTATATTGTCTTACTACTATATTGTATATTATTATGTTATTACTATATTATATCTTTCATGAAAATATATATAAGTTTTGTTATATAAATGGTAATAGTACGTTGCATGTCTATTTAGATTTTAATTATTTTTAGAATTGTTTCGGAAATAATGTAGGAAAGAGTGGGGCACCATGACACACTTTTGGTTTTTACTTCGTACAATTTTTTTTGATACGCTTTTTTTTTAGGCGATAAGTTTAATTTGTAGAAAAAATTTATTACAACAAAATAAATTCAATAAATTACCAAAATATAACTAGTTAAACTTGTGAGACTAGTGAAAGTAGAATTATAAATTTGTTTCAAGGTGCCGGTATTAACGTTTAAAGTATTAACGATCAATCAAAAACTGAGCTAAGAAAGTAGCTAAAAGTAGAAAGATTTTTTGTTGTGACTGTTTTGTCATAAATTAATTACACCGTGTATTAAATTTTGAGTATTATAGTATTTTTTTTACCTTTATTTTTTTCCTCTAATTGATCTAAATTAGTATAACCCTATGTAAATTGATCTAAATTAGTGTAAAAAAGACTGTCTGAAATAATTAGTGCATTAGACTTAGTTAAACAGCAAGAATGCGTTTTGGTGTGTGGAGCTAGAGATAGTAGCTACTTTGAGCAGTGATAGTATTTTTTATATACGACAAATTTCCACAATGGGAGAGAGGCTAAAGCTTGGCAGATTAAGCACGTCCCATGGTTCGTGTCCGTTTTAGCGTCCATAATGAAACACTATTTTAGCCTTTTTGTTACAGAGTTTTTAACAAGTGGTTTATTTTAAATTTTTTGAATCCTTTAAATTTGTCTCTTCTACAAACTAGGGGTAAATTTAAGTTACCCCCTCATTTAAAGGAGGCTTCCTTCTCCCGCCCCCGTCCCTTCTATACCTAGAAGCCCTAACATTTCTTGACTGACTTCTTTAAAAAGCTAAACACGCGCCTGGCAAAAAGTATAGATGTATTTCCAGCCTGGAATGAAATTCAATTGTTCCGAAACTCTATCACTCGATTGATAACAAATTATCTTCGAGATCCTTTAGTTGGTGTCTATGCAAGTTTTATTGAATCTACCAAAATTACTATGGAGAGAATTTTGAAGCTTGAGAATATTTCCGTTTCTTCTAGAGAAAACATCCTCATACTAGAAGTAAAATTCGGTTACGATGGAAGTAGTGGACACAAAATTTACAACTAACAGTACAATATTAACACAAGCAACATAATTATGGCAATGTTTTGTCCACTTAAATTTTTAAATCATGATAGTATTGCATTGTGAGAACAGCAATACCCTAACTCAGAGTCTACTCAAAGGCCCTTTATGATTCAAATGCGGAAAGAGTCAATTGAAAATATTCAATCTCTTTCTTTTTTTAACTAAGACATACAGTTTCAGAAGTAACGAATTATTGCTGAGCATAATAAAAATGATTACCATGTTAACATAAACATTATCACTCATAGTTTAGGCAGAAAGACTTCAAAAACTTATCAAGGTTTCGGAGGTTCATATTATGATATTTGTGAAAAAAAAGATCATAATATGAACCTCCTTTTAAAAAAATAATGTGAAAATATACAAACAGTTTAAGATGGTTTTATCATAAACAGGGATGTTAAATCCATGCAAAAAATATTTCTCAACGTAAAATAAGACGGGATTATTTTGAAAAAAAAAAGGATTACGACATTCGACACGGTCAAACAACAAGTCCAATTGCATGTTGAAATATTAGGTCCATTCAAGTTTTATATGCTTTGCTCAGGAGCTTTGATAATTTTATGAAAGTAGTTGTCCATATGGCGTCAGGTGTGATTTGGAAAGAATTTAAGATGAACAAAAACACAGCATTGCTGAAAAAAGAAAAAGCAAGACTACAAGAAATAATCCGAGTTAAAACAGGAATAAAATGTGATTTTTCAAGAGGGGAATACAACAACTGGAAATGTTCCCAGAAAACTTTTACCTATTTTTACAAAAGTTTTACAAAAGAGGGGAATACAACAACTTGAGATGTTCTCAGAAGAAGTTTGTAAAAGCTTGTATAAATTTTTACAAAATTTTACAAAAGAGGGGAATACAACAACTGGAAATGTTCCCAGAAAACATTTACATATTAATGTATTGCGAAAGTTATTCACAGATCATTTATCAAGTCAAACCGACTGCTATACGAACAAAACAGGAGCTAAACATTAAACAAACTATTGAGCTATACGAACAAAACAGGAGCTAAACATCTCACTTCTACAAAAACTTTATTGGGTAAGTATAACTCCAATACTGAACAAAATATTTTTTCAGCTAGGAGTTAATAGAAATAAATGATTCCACCGGTTTGAAATCATGGAGTGAAGAAGGAATGGAAGCTAATAATAAGCGTCTCAGATACTTCAGGGAAAAACTATCAAAATTGGTTATTATGGAAGACTGTTTCAAAAGACTTTCGCTGAGGTCTGACCCATTAGTTGCAGAGGAACGGAGCAAAAGGCGGTTATTTTGCAAAAACTGCTTAGATAGAGGGCATTCTAAACGCTCATGTATGTCAAAAGCGCATCAGCTGACAATCTTTTTGTTTGTAAATAAAATACTTTTGTACCATATGTGTAATTGCTATTTTTTTAAAATGAAATTCTTGGACTTTAGCCTTAAGATGGCAATTTTAAATCTAATTTTTTTCAAAAACCGCTAATGGGGTCAACTTAAGCAGTGCAGCAAATGAAAGCATTTTACTTAGTTATTTAGAGATCATATAAGGTTTAGTGTGACGCCATTAACGGTTCTTTAGATAATGACTGAAATGCTCAAAAACTGCAGCCAAACTATGTATAAAAATTCACAGTTTTTATACAACTTTCATAAAAATTATCCAATTTTCTAACTGAAATACTATTATTATTAGCAAGAAAAATGTTTTTTTTATGTAGGCGCTTTATCCCTAATAAATAAATAATAATATTTCAAGTTTTAGATCAATAATGTTTTTTTTTTCACCATTATAATCAAAACCTCTGTTGAGTTTTAAAGTTCTTTTTTTTTTTTCCAAATAGTTCAAGTTTGCATGGCTGTATCTTTTTAAATAGACAAAAATTTTAACTTTTATTTTTTCAGCTTAAATCTGCAAGCTATTTAAATATATAAAAACTAAGTTAATTATTAATTTCAAAAAAGCAAAAATATCTTACTCATGACCACCATTTAAACCACTGTGTTTTGGAGAGGGAATAGTAGTGATTTTAACCGTAATTTGGCGAAAAGGTTTGGCATAAATATAAGCCGTGAAAGTATTTGTTATCAAATTAAAACTTTGGCCGAAAAAAAGCAGTCTCATTTGAAAAGTGATTTAAATGGAAAATTGATTTTTTTGAGGAGCAAAATGATGTTTACTTTGATGAAATTTTAAAAAACATAAACACAATTTTTTTTAACATTGTGGTGTCCACACACTTTAATTTGCTGTCACCAATCTAATGAAAGACTCTATAATCAAAACAATTCCTAAACGCATGCGCAAGGTTGTAAATGCGTATCGTGCTCCAATTCCAATAGAACTTGGCACCAATAGAACATACGAGACCTTTTATAGTAATTACGTCAGATATTTTTTAATATATACATAAATCAAATTTACATGTTTTTTTTCATAAAATAATTTTTTTTAATTTTCATTTTCTTTATTTCGAGATTTAAAAAATTCTTTAATATAGGTGGCAGTTATAAACAACGTAACTTGATGGTCATACACGTTCAAAATGCTCGAGCGTCTTTTACAATTCCGTGAACAACTGGAGGTAAAATATCCAAAAGGGAAGTTTTTTGTACAATCATATCAGTTAAAACAAATGAAGGAATTAGAAATTTTCTTTGAAAAGCCTGCCATTGCAATGTTAAAGCTTTAGTACGAGGATATCACTACTGGACACTTTGTTTATGTTTGGGAACTGTTAAAAGAACATTTGATTAAGGGCTATTGAAAGAAGTCTGCCTCCGCTCAAGCCGTAAAATATTAATGTAAACTAGGAAGGCAATCCTTATAAGAAATTATTATTATTTTTATTTTTTTGTGGAGCGGTGTTTGCAGACATACACTTTCAATGTCTTCTTATAGAAGAGCAACAGATATTTGTTTTCATAAATGTTTTTGGCAGCGTGTTGGGTTAACAAATTTTACATTTTATTTCTTATATTACAAGTATAAATTCATTTAAAAATTTTTATTTCAGAGCATTTCTAAATGCAAAATAAATACAGAACAATTGTTATTTTAAATCTTTCAAAATTGTATATAATTGCTGCTGACACTGTGTGGATAATTCACAAAAAACCATAGAAACACAAGTTTGGAGTTCTTAGATTAGAGGAAACCTTTATAGCATTTTCTTCAGACAACTCGGATTATAATATTGAAGACTAGTCTCCAAAAATAAAAATTTTAAAAAGAACGGCTAGAAAAAAAACCCAGAAATCAAGTTAAGATGTTTTTTTAAAGTATAGGGATAGAGGAACAAGAACTTAAAGGCACGCTTCAAAGTCTTCCTTATTTAGAACAAAGTACCATACAATATAACTAAAGATGTCCCAGGAAAAAAGTTCTATAGAATTTTATATAAACTTTTGAAATATATGGCCTGTAGAAATTCTATAGAATTCTATTGAATTTCTATAGAATCTCTTTTAATTTCTATAGAAATTTCTATAGAATTTTTTTTTATAGAAATATTAAATATTTCTTTAGAATTTTTTTTTTATAGAAATTTCTATAACTTTTTTTTTTTGAAGAAAAAAAGTTTTATAACAAGTTCTATAGAAATTAATAGATATTCTATAAAGTTTCTATAGGCCATATGTTTCAAAAGTGTATAGAAGATTCTATAGAACTTTTTTTCCTGGGGTTGCATCAATTTATAATACATTAAATAACTAAGATTAACAAAAGTTTTTAATAATAGGATTGCAATTGCTTTGTATCGTGCAAAAAAAAATCACATAAGTGTTATTTTGCTTCACATTAAAAATGTTGAGTTAAAGTTAAAATTTTTATATTACGTGTTAAAATCAAGTTCAGGGACCGCGGCCCTCGGCAAGATATCGAAAAATCACCTTTATTTGATATTGTTTTTGGTATATTAAAGTTATTATTTGAGTATTTAGTTTAGTATTTGTGGTTTAAAGAAAAAAAGTAAGTTTGGAAAACGCTTTCTAGCATTTTTAAACTTAAACATAAAATGAATTTTGTTAAGAAAATTTATTTCATAGACATTAGGCACTCCCATTTCTTTTAGTAGTGGTCTGTTTCATACATGATACAAACAATTTTAGATGTTTTATTTTCTATTACTTTGATATGATTACTCCAGCTAATATGTTCATTGCGAGTTAAGCCCAAAAACTTAATTGAATATTTTCGTTTAAGTTTAGTTTTATCAATTAGAAAATAGATAAAAAAGTAGTTTTATGGGGAGGGTTTCAGATTTTGTTCATTTTGTAAAAAGAGTATATTTACTTTTTTCAAAATATTTGTATGGCTAAAGAATACTTGCGTATCATCAGCAGAAATAGCAAATTTTAGTATGTTAGAAGATAAGCAGATATTGTTAATGTAAACGAGGAATAATAATGGACCAAGAATTATTCCTCGTGGAACCCTACAAGTAATACTTTTAAGTTGTGTTACAGTATTGTTATATGATAAAGCTTATATCTGATTATTAAAGTAAGAGTGAAACCATTTTAAATTATTATTTCTTGTTCCATAAGTATACAGTTTTTTACAAAAAATCTCGAGATGAAATTTGTCAAACGCTTTTTAAAGATCAAGAAATTATTTAAGAGTGTATTTATTACTGTCGAATCCATTTAAAATTTCGTTAACAAGTTTGGCTACCGCGTGTTCTGTTGAATGATGTTGAATGATGTTAAAAACCATAATGGTTACTATTTAGTAGGTAGTGATTTACTAGATAGTTTTATGCAAACATATGTCAGTTCATATATACTTACAATACCAAAAAATCTGTTTTATATTCTATCTACAAATTGCGTTAGATATAACAAATATTGCATTTACAACGCATAATGCCCATCAGACTTTTCGTCTGTTGGGCATTATGCGTTCTAATATTTTTGAAAACACATTGTAAAATAGAAATAGGTCTGTAGTTAGAAGCAATCGAATTATCTCCACTTTTAATTATAGAAACAACTTTAGCTAGCTTTAGCTGATCAGGAAATATCCCATTTTTTATAGACACATTACAGGTATGTAGAAAGGGATATTCAATATTACGGTAGACATTTTTTACAACGTTCACGCTAATGTCATCTAGTGCTGGACTTTGGTTTGGGTGTATGCTATTTAATACATTTTTAAGTTCATCCGGAGTTATATCAAGCTCGTTCATGACTGAGTCTTTTTTTTCTAGATACGATTTAAAACATTTTTTTCCAGGAATTTCGTTATAAGCTGGTTTTTCCCCAATTTTTAAAGAATAATTATTAAATTTCTCTGCAATATCAATTTTCTTATTGACTACAGTATCATTCTCATCTGTTTTTAAATACTGCTAGAACACATAGATGGCGTCTTGATTAAATTATAGAAGGAGATAACTGTATTGTTTCTTAAGCTTTTTTTCATCCGAAGGTATTCTTTTTATTCAAAAGGTTGTGCATATATGTACAACCTTTATATGTAACAACATATATGCGCAACATAGGGTTGTACATATATTTTGTAACATGTATGATAATATTTTACTTTATAATATAAACAAAGTTTTTAAATGCAATTTTTATTATATCTTACGCAGTTTGTAGCTAGAATATAAAACAGATTTTTTGGTATTGTATGTATATATGAACTGACATATGTTTGCATGTACGCGCGCGAGTGTGTGTGTGCGTGCGTGTATAATAAAATAAAAGTAGAACAAATTAAATATAGTTAGTTAATTTTTTTCCTTTTTTTTTATCACTTTAGTTTTTTTTTTTTTTTAATTTTTGTCGGCTGAACTTTTCAGTTATATTAACGGGGCTAGATGATAAGACCTCGTCTTCTGCCAGCCCTGGTTCGCCCGGTTCGCCCGGTACCCCCGGTACCCTCGGTCGAAACCTTTTTTATGTTATTATGTTGTAAATTGTAATGTTTTTTAAAAAGAAGCAACAATAATGACCAAAAAAAAAAACTTTCATAAAAAGTTTTCTGTTTTTTTTTGTGTTATAAAATTTTAAAAACATGCAAGGAGTATTGCTCCATTGACTGAAAAAATAGGTAAAACATGCAAACAGATTTGCTTTTTACTGTAAAACAAGTTCGAAGTTTTGCTTTATTAACTATCTTATAGCCTACTGCTACGATTGAATGCTGCTACATTGATTACCTTATAGCCTGCTGATAGAAGGAAGAACCGGTATTTTGAATGAGGGTTTGGCTAAGGCAAGCAGTTTATCTTTTTTTTTTTTGAACTTTATTTAAGTTTCTAAATATTTTCTGGTTTAGTTATTTATATTATATTATATTTACTTATATATATATATATATATATATATATATATATATATATATATATATATATATATATATATATATATATATATATATATATATATATATATATATATATATATATATATATATATATATATATATATATATATATATATATATATATATATATATATATATATTTATAAAGATATATCAATTTTAGTTTAAATTAAAAAAGATATATAAAGTTTAAAAAAAATAATATTCAATTATAAAAAAATTTATTACGTATGATACAGCATAACTTTTAACGCGAGTCTAGTCATCAATCTCCACATCATCCTCAACATTCACCTTTACCTTTACCTCCACCTTCTTCACATTTACCTCCGCCTTCACTTCCACCCCTCCACATCCTCTACAAGGCCCTGCATCTTAAACCCATTCTGTTGCAAAATTGGTATTGGTTATTAATTCCATGTTTAAGTCTTGGTAAAATTTTTTATCACGATAAATTCGGTGATAAGATCTAGGAAGTAAATTCGAATATAACCCTGCTCCACGTAATATGTACATAGAATTTAAGTTTAAACTTGATGGAGAATCATTATAAATACCATTTTGTGGTGCTGGTCTGGGTTGGCAGAGAACAAATAAGACAGCAATAGATATACCAACGCATAAACATTGTGGTACATCTTTTAAGTCTTTAGATAAAGAAATAAATCCTGAGCTCAAATTTACAGTAATCGAATTGTTTATAATAAACTCTAAACCTAATTCACATGACTTCACATTTACGAAAGTTGATTCTACTCCGTTTAACATAAACAATTGAACATCTAGCTTTCCACGTTTTGCATTTACGACGGATTTCGAGTATTTAAAACCTTTCCAACAAGCTTTTATTAAACCCCAGTCTTTCATTGTTCCCCGTATTAACATTGCTCTTTCAAAACGAGGATCTAAAGTAAAACTTTTATACAAATTTGAGACTTGTTTTTTAGTGGGAAGTGATGAGCTATCTACAGAGTGTGAAGTTGCAATTATTTTTCCAAAATTATCGCGAATTTCTATAACAGATAATGGAGGATCTTTTGAATGTATAACTTTCCAAGTTAAACGATTACTATCATCGGCTTTTAAGAAATTTTTTGTGTATTCACATTTAAGATTTGAAAAAGTATGAAAATCTAAACTCGGGAACAACATTGGGAAAGAATTAATTGCATCTTTCAGTTGCGATTGAAAAACTTTGTAGTTTCCTTTTGTATAAAATATATTTTCTTCAAATCTTTCATAATTGTTCAAAAATGACGATACTTTAAACGTTATTGATTCTTTATTTGATTGGCATTTTAAATCAATTATATAATACATTTTATCCCATCGTAAATGAGTGATTTTACCAGAAAACTCTTTTGATATTGAAGGGTAATTGCAAACGATATCAACATCATAAACTAAATCTGATATTAAATAAAAAGATGCCTCTCCTGGAAATCAAATAAAGCTCACAGTAATCTCAATAACAAAAATTCTAATAAATATAATAGTAATATAGCAGTAATACTAATAACAACAGTAAAAATAGTAAAAGTATTAACAGTAACAATAATAACCAAAACCTTGTATTTTGTACCTAAAGTATGAACAACTTGAAGTGCTCCATTAGAGGTTGTGTACTTTTTGCAAAACTCTGCAACTTTGTTCGCATTATTTTTTACAGTTATTTTAACAACAACATCAAGATTAATGACGTCTAGAACACCAATTAACGAAACACCGTTTATGGAAAAGGATTTAAAATGAAATGATGATCCCCAACGCTATTAGAGTAAAGACAACAACAAATTAAAATATGGTAAAAACAGTATCAATAACACACTAGAATTTTATAGTTAGATTTAAAAAATAATTTTGGTTATATGATAATTGTATAAATAATACCTGAGTAGCAAATAATATTTGCACAATATTGTTTACAGTATGAAAACTGTATTAACAATATTGTACCAATATTGTTCATTACTCGTGTAATTAATATCATAGTATGTAATTAAATTATTTAAAACAAAATATTTACTTAAAAATATATAGATAAAAAAGTTAAATGCTTTTGTTAAATAGGACTTTTCATATCTTATGTCCTGATACCGTCATTGGTACTTTTTCTTATGATAAGTATATATAAATATATATATATATATATATATATATATATATATATATATATATATATATATATATATATATATATATATATATATATATATATATATATATATATATATATATATATATATATATATAAACTATGCTAGTGTATTCTACAAATAGAGTGTTCAATGTTCTTAAAGAACAGAGTAATAATAATTTAGTAAAACCACTTATATAATTTTTGTGTTCTTCAAAAGCATGTTTCGCCATCAGTAGTTTCATCAGGAAGCTTCCTGATGAACCTACTGATGGTAAAACATGCTGTTGAAGAGCACAAAAATTAGATATGTGTTTTTACTAAATTATATATATATTTAAATATATATATATATATATATATATATATATATATATATATATATATATATATATATATATATATATATATATATATATATATATATATATATATATATATATATATATATATATATATATATATATATATATATATATATATAGATAGATAGATAGATAGATAGATAGATAGATAGATAGATAGATAGATAAATATATCGTGAATCTCCCTTTTGTAATTTAGTGAGAGTTTAATTAAACTTTTTGTATTCTTTTTAACTTAACTATTAAATAAAAAAGTTAACTGTTAAGATAAGAAGAATAAAATAAGTTTAATAAGTTAATTTATAACAAGTTATAACGTTTCAATAAATTTACAAGATGGAAAGTTTTTAGAATTTAATGAGTTTATTTATAACAAATTTAGTGAGTTTATTTATAACAAATTTAATAAGTTTATTTGTAACAAATTTAATAAGATTATTTATAACAAATTTATTAAGTTTATTTAAAACGAATTTAATAAGTTTTTTTATAACAAATTTAAAAAATTAATAAGAAACAAAAAAATTTTAACTCATTTTTGAAAAAAATTCTCTTAAGCAAAAATGTCCAAATTAGTTATTAAGCCCTCTTCAATGGAATATTGCTTTTTTCCTATAAATTGTTTTACCTTCATTATCGTCCTAATTTCATGATTTTCTCCTCAGTTAATGTGTAAGTCCCACTTTTTCAATAAATTTACAAAATGGAAAGTTTTTAGAATTTCTAAAAAGCAGTTTAAAAAATTGAACTCAAATGGGCAAAATCTTAAGAAAAAAATGTTTTGTCTTTTTTAGTCCAATTGATGAAAACGTGTATTTTTTAACAGATTTTTAAAGGCTGTTATAAAAAATTTTTTTTTGCATTTTGACAATTTAATCTATAATGGAGAAACTCTACACAGCAAGTCATTAGAAAAAAATTTCTTTAATAATATTGAAAAATTATTTTACATTGCTTTGAAACTTAACTTTACATTTATCTTTTAAGACTAATTTGTATTTTACTAACTGTTTTACATAGCTTCAAAACTAAATTTAAGATTTTAAGTTTCAAAATTATATCTAAAGTCTTTTAATTAAAATTTATATATTAAATATTTATATATTAAATAACCACAATTTCACAACTGTGGTCATATGCTTTTCCTTCAAAACTAAATATTTTTTGAATAAATGTCACATAGATAACAAAAGATAATTGAAATACTCAAAAAAAAAAGTTTTTGCTTAACTTAAAATTGCTGAACGTGTATGCAAACTATTTTTACTTTTCCATGTGTTTTTAAAATATTAGATTACTATTTACAATGAGTTAAAGCTCTAATACGGCCACTTTTTAATGCATATTTTTCAAAAAAAACTTTCAAGTGGAACACTAAAACAATCAAAACATTTTCAATACAATTAATACCATCATTAAGACTTATGATAGCAGAACACACACCAATTGTAAGTATTTTTTTGCTACAGTAACTAGATTTAGGACAGCGTGTGCAAATAATTCCATTTAAACACTCAATCACATTTAGCTCATGGTCAAGGAAGCATTATTTTAGCGAGAGTCTTGACTTAATTCCTGAAACAATTTTTTTTTTTAGTTAGAGTATAAATGAAGTTAGATATGGTCATAAGCAACTCTAGAATTAAAATGAGAGCAGAAATTTAAAAGTGCCGACTGCTTTCTGAAAAAAAAGGTACTTAAAACTAAAAGTCTTAAAACTAAAAGAAAAAAAAAGGTACTTAAAACTAAAAAAAGGTACTTAAAACTAAAAGTCACTTCACTAAGTTGTGTCAAATGCCCAAATAGTTGACTATGTTGCTTAGAAAACTATTAATAATTTGAAATTCGCATGCTTTGGGGTTTATAACAACTCCTCCACTAACACAAAGTTGCATCTAGATAAGGCTAAGAGAATAAAAGTAGTTAAGCTATTAAGTCAGAAAATAGAGCAATAAAGATATATACAGAATAGAGATATACAAAAAACAGTGATAGATATAACGAGGTTTAATTAGTTTGTTCTGCTTTCCAATTTTTTTTTACGCGCGAGTGTATGTGTGCGTGCTTGAAAACGTGTATGCTCACGTTTATTTACACTGTGTTTACCCTTGAATAATTCAATCATTCTAAATTGTTTAATTATTTAAATCGATACACTTTGCTTAATAGAAAAAATATATAAATTAAATAAAAGTTATACGAATAGTAAATAAATTAACAGATATAATAAAGCTTACTTTTAAAATCAATCGACTGTAATAGTACTTTTCTATATTCAAATTGGGTATTAGAGGTTCGCCACGATACATTCCACCGTTAATTGTATAATTTGACGAATACTTCTGCCATAACTCTTTTGTTTCGTTCATTTTATTTTGAAGTTGAGTCCCTTCACTTCTATCAAAACCAGTATCATCGTGATTAAGAGGTTCTCCCAAAATTGATTTCATATCAACATTATAATATAACACATGCTGCTGATGACCATGCCAAACTAAATCATTGTCATAGCATGGCACAACGACCGTTTGTCGATGGTCACGTTTTATGGAAAGCATAATAAAATAGCGTTTCACCGCATTTTCCAAAAAATTGACGTCTCTGAAATGCGGAAACAAAACGTTATAGCTGAAAATTTTGTGACGTTGAGCAGCAGATACAATATCATATGAGCATTTAAATGGTTCAGTAGATATAAGTAAAGGATTTATATCAGATAAGTCAACTTGATAGTCTACATTAGGATATTCTTCTGACCAGTATTTTAGTGAAATACTATGAGTATCTAGAGCTAAGAACATAGGAACATGATCAATAACTTTATTAACAAGCTTTTTACAATCTTTGTTGTATGCTGCTGGATTTAGTATATGCAAATGCCAAACCCATTCAATATCTAGTGGAGCAATTACAGCTTGATCGTACTTTGCAAGAAGAGGTAGCCAGTAATTTTCATAACGGTATAACGCATTTTTTAACACGTTTTTACAATACAAAGCAGGATATTTGTCAACAAGACGAAGAAAATCATACTCAGCTTGAGCTGTTTTAACCAAATTGATATTTGATTGAAGTGTTATGCTTGGTATATTACCCATAACTTAAAGAATTTCACGCAAAAAGGCTTTTATTTTTTTACCGTTTCTTTCCGTGCTTTCGGTAACTATTAGAATTAAAATTAAAAGCAACACAAAAAAATAAAATTTATAACAAATCGAAAAAACAATTATAATAAAACACAAACTTTAAAGAATATTTACTAAATAAAAACGTTATTAAAACGTTTATGAAACCGAAACTTCTTAAGTATTAAATAGCTATCATGGTCTGAAATAAAATTTTTGAAATAGCTTAAATTACAATTTTTTAAAATTATGACAAAAAAGCCAGTAGCAAAAAAAAAAGTACAATAAAAAAGATATTAAAATATTTTGAAAAATGTTAACAATTTTTAAAATAGTAACTATTATGTGAAAAGAAATATTTTATAGCGGTTCAATTCTGAATTTTTTCATTCAATAAGCAAATTTTCTTAACTTTAAGCTTGAATTTATTGGAGGTAGAGTTTAATATCTAAAATATAAAATAATCATTATAATAATTATTGAAGCATTTTTTGTTGGCATGCTAGCGTTGCTATGGACTCATAAGTAGCTTTGGTTCTTGCTAATTTACTTATAAGTTCTTTTAAAAAAAAAAATTGCCTAATATCATTCAATGGAGTCAAGCGAGTATTTTAAAAAAAAAAATGCTGAAAACTTTTTGGCCGCATTTCTATCTATAGAATCATTTCTATCTAAAAACGCATTCCAGTTTCTTTACTATATCAATAAAATTCATTATTTTTACCATAAAAATGGTAAAGGATTTTTTTTGATCATTGATATACGCAAGGTAAACAATTCAGGTCTTGATACTTTTGTAGTTTCATCTCTTTTTCTCACAAGGTAAGTATATATAAATGTATAATTGATAAAACCTTTAAAATTAATAATACTAAACTTTTTTATATTTTCATTAATAAACTTTTTAATATTTTCAAAAGAAATGTGTATCCGTCTTGGCTTATACACAATTGATAATTCTTATCTTACCAAAAAATTATTTCTTCGAATCATTATAATAATCTGAATCCAAAAAACAAGAAGTAATAAAAACAAAAAGTTTTTTTTTTACCTCTTTCCATAACTTTGTTATGTTTTTACTAAAGAATCCTCATTCTGTAGAGTTCAAATCATGCGTTCTTTATAAGTTTGTATGTGCAGCATGCACGAAATAACACAATTATTTGACAATTATGTACAAATATATATATATATATATATATATATATATATATATATATATATATATATATATATATATATATATATATATATATATATATATATATATATATATATATATATATATGTATATATATATATATATATATATATATATATATATATATATATATATATATATATATATATATATATATATACATATATATATATGCATATATATAAATAGAGAAAAATATCTACAAAATATTTATTAAAAAACCCAATCACTTCTGGGCTAATACTTATATAGCAATAAGTATTAGCCCGGAATTCTAATTGTTAGTTATAATGCAGATGCTTTATCATCTATGTTAACATAGGTATTTATGTATTTACCACTATCTAATATATGTATCTAATGTGAATGCAAATCTATACTTATTACCTGTTATGCGACTAAAGTAAAAGTGACAAATGCCTTTATAATCAGTTTACAATATAAAAAATGCAGTAAAGCGTAAAAATATTTTTTCCTAGAGATTAGTTAACAATATTATAAATAAGATTATAAACTTCAATTGCTTTTTTTGAAGCTATTTTTAGTTTGTTTAAAACATTTTTACATACCATTCGTTTTTGGAAAGATCAAAAGCATTCTCATAGTAAAGTTTATGAACAAAAAATTATTTCTAAATGTAAACAGTCATTTACATTTGTAAATAGTTTTTATTTGAAAAGGGATTATATTTTAATGGCACTCATGAAGTTGCGCTTAGGTCAGTGCCGGATTAACCCCTAGGCAAATAAGGCACATGCCTTAAGGCCAGCAAAAAATTCAGGCCAAAAAAAAATGTATACATAAATTTTTATTTATGTCTTATCTTTATTGATGAAATTATTATAATTATTCCAATTATTATACACATTTTGTTCATATATAAATTTTACGATGTCAAAAATTGTAACTAATTCATTCTTATAAGTGATAATTTTTTTCTTCTAAAATATCGATTTGAAATATTTTGAATAGAATATTCGATAACATTTGTTTTAAACGGTGAAACTCCTTCGTAAACAATAACAAAACGTAGTAATAAAATTAAAGGTTTTAGCAAATTAATTTACTTTTAGATATAACTATTGTTATAAAATTGTAATCCTTTAAATTTATTAGCAGGTTTAAAGAAGAAAAAAGCATCTCATTTACTGCAGAAAGAACTGAGTGTAGCTTTTTTGTTCAAAATGCCATGTTTTAAATGTTTCTATCAAAACATATTTGTCAAATACTTTATTTAATATAATATGTAATATAATATATATAATATTTAATATAATATGGATTAGATCCATGGGTCTCAACTATACTGAGTGACTTTCATTTTGACTTTCACTAACAACATTATTATCTGTATATATGTATAATTTTTTATCATATATATAAAAACCAATATGTTTAATCATTATTATATCACATATCTAATTTACATATTCTAATTAATATTGTTTTAATTTATAAATTAGTTCTTGCTATAACATAGAAAACGTATTAACACTATACATGTAGAACTTCAGTTCTGTGACCTAGGGGTATAAGAAGCAGATCATTAATAAGTCAAAAAATCAATCCCAGTAAGTAATTTGCATAAATTTTTGAGCACCATGCTCCTGAAATAAACGAAAACTAAGTCCTTCACTTATAGGAATTTTTAATGAATTTGACGCTCTCATCATTATTGTTAGATTTTTGCTGTAATTATTATTTTAATTGAGCAAAATACAAATTATGATCTTTACAAGTTGAGTCTTTGTCTATTTATTGATAGATTACCTCTCTTTAACAGCACAGTGAAATGTTTTTGGGTTATATGTGGGTGCATTCTAGTAATCCCATCATCTGAATTCACAATTGGTGTTTATTATGGTAGTTCAAAACCAAATTCATTAAATGACTTTCTTCTAGTATACTGGTAGTTTGATTTTAAGTTATTATTTCGAATATCAAAATCTATATTATATATCGGTTTTGTATGTTCTTATCATGCAGTTCACAAGAAATCAATTTTTAAATTTTTACATCAACTTATGATATGACTTTATGAATCAATTATTTTTAAATCAAATAATTATGCTATTGAATACATAAAAAATGTTTTTAAAGATTACTTTTACGTTTTACTTTTAGACTAATGTCGACACGTAAAGGTGGTTGGGAACGAGCGAAGGAGTTAGAGAAGAAAATTCATGATGAAGATAAGCTGTTAAAGAAAATACCCAAAATCAATACATTTTTCACTACCACGAACAAAGTTGATGCTACTAATAATATTACTCTCAATTTCCCACCATTCTCATCAACATCTCAGGTAGGTATTGATCACAAGAAAGAGGCTGCAAAAATTGCATTTGAATTTGGACATGCTGAAAAATTTAAATAATGTAGTTTTTTGCCTAATAAATATTATTTTTTAAATTTTACTATTCTTCTTTTTGTGGGAAAGTCCGTATTATCTGTATTTTCAGGCCACTTATTAAAATGTGCCTAAGGGCCAACAAAGCCTTAATCCGGATCTTAGCGTAACTAAGAAACTAAAAAAAAACAAAAAAAAAACTCTGAATAAGTGATGGCTTAAATATAAAAAGGACCGGAAATAGTAAGAATTAAAGTTAAATCATAGTTTAAATGACCATTTTTTATTTACTTAATAGAAAAATGTGCAAGTTTTTAAACAATAATTGTTGTAATAAATAATAATATAAATTAATCAACTTTTGTAATCAACAAACTAGCTTCATAAAATGCCTGATAACATTATCAATTATATTACCCAGGAGCATATAAATAAAATTATATTACCCAAGAGCAATTTATATTATTAAATAACTATTGATATTTATGGATGAGAATTATTTTTAAGACTGTTAATTCAGCTGACCAATTTACACAACACTACAAACGTCGTACAGTGGGGTATTTGATTAATTTAGGCAGCCAAAAAGTTAATTTTTAAAAATTGTCAATAAAAAAAATAAAAGATATTCAAAAATAACTGAATAGTCATTGTCACCGCTTATAACTAATACTTAATATAACGCTGTTGCTGCTGCTGTAAGCCATTCATGCACGTTTACACGGAGTTTTAGTATAAATAGAATTTAGCATGCTTTTTCTCTTAATACTTTTGACCCCGCGATGAGGTACTCTTAAATCTTTATGAGCTGGTAATATCTGTCTAATCAGTAATAAGATCAAAAACCTTTCTTCATCAGCTTTATTAGTGATAAGATCGACAATTTTTATTTCATAATTTCTGTAGTAAAGGATGAACCTTATGTTATTTTTGAATTCGTAAAGTAACTTTTGAAGTGAGGAAATTTATTTAATGCATTATAATAATAACACAATTCAAGTTCTTTGTTAATTGTATCTAAAGTATATACTTATTATATATTACACTTTATATATTTATTATACAAAATCATATTTCAGAAATATATTATCAGATAAATATTATTTCAGATAAATATTATTTCAAAAAATCAAGCGCAGTGGTTAGAGCGCTTGCTTTATAAGCAGGAGATTCATGTTCGAAACGAGCTTTAGACATATTTCATGCCACGGTAAGAAGGCGTGAACTTTCTGGTTAAATGAACTTCCGCGGTACTCCTTGACAACACCGATAGGGTTTTTTGGAGCACCTAAAATAACTTATCAAATTTTTGCTTATGTTCTTTGACGTATTATTACTGTTAATCTGTAATTTTTAAATTAGTAGACGATGATGACTGCAGAAGACGTTGCTCTTTTTAAATGTCAAGAGATCAAACACTTGATAAAGTTAGTTTTTATCTCCAAAATCCTTGCATCTCACACAATCAATTCTATGTTACATGTTAAGGAACACGATAGTTTAATACCTTATTTTAAAGAAGTTAAAAAAAAATCTGTTTGCTTTTATAATATAAAAAACAAGATCTTTGATCGTTTGTTTATCGAAGTTGTTAAACATTTATTACGAGGTATATAATAAAAGTTTAGTTTATTTAGTATTAATATTTGTTTAATGATTAAACAAATATTACAAAAATAGGTTGTATTTGTAAAGTTTCTAATTTATATATTTTTCTTAATTTTTATATTTATTTATATTTATGTGTTATTTATTATGTGTTTATATGTGTTAAGGTTAAATTGGTTTATATTTTGTAAGTGTGTAAATATCTTTTATATATGAAGTGTTTTTATGTCTGTGATGTGTTATAATGTTATGTGTTTAGTTTTTAGGTGTTTATTATATTATTTGCATGGTTTCAAGTTATTGTGGCTTGGCTAAGTTTACAGTAAGAGTGTTGATCTTGTTAGCCAAGTGGTTTACTTTGCTTTAATGTGACTTGGCTTTGTTAAAACCAAGAATGTTTTCATGCCAGTAAAATGGTGTACTGTCATGGTAAAACACATAAACTAAATCTGTATGTAGTTAGTATATTCATAAAATGTGGTAAAAAAATATTGTAAGAATGTGTTTAAAAGAAATCGTCGCGTTGGTTTGACTAGGTTCTAACTGATCCGCGAATAGTTTTGAGCAAATCAATGTTAAAAATTGTTACGTTCCTCCCATCAAAATTTATTAAAATTCATCGATAATATTTTTTACTCATGATAACATAAGTATTTGCTATAAGTATTACTATTTTTTATTAAAAAATGTTTCACTCTTTATAGAAAAATGAATACCCCCAAAACGCAGTTAGAACCTTGTCATAGTGAAATAATCATATTCTTACTATGACAAGGTTCTAACTGTTGTTATAACGGTAGTTAGAAACATGTTAGTTACTTTGAAACTTTGTGACTGAAGCAATAATATAATAAAAAGCTAATTTTCATAAATTAGATTATTGTTTCAGTCACAAAACAAGGTTACAACAATTTTTTTACTCATTTTTTATTTTTTTTATACTACATTTTTTTGGTACATTTTAAAACCATAACGTTAAGTACAGGGTTAAAACGCTTAAAAGTTTTTCATATTTATTTTATAGGTGAAGAATAACTCGATAGTATTCTCTGTCCTCGAGAGGAATAAACGGAAATCCAGCTTTAATATCTTTTTTTTTTAAGTCTTCAAGTTCCTTTGTACTATTTTGAATCTTTGGTTTTACATTCAAAATAGTGGAAGTTGATGGACTTGTTGCTGCATTCATTCTGTTAGGTTTTTCATTGAACTTGACATTTGCACAGTTCATAGGTTCATTGCGATCATGGCTAGATTTGAAATGTATAATATGAGATGTTTATCAATCCAATTGGACTATAAAAATCAGTTTTCCTCATGAGCTTTTCGATTTCGCTATGAGCATGATTCACCTCTTGGACGCATGAATGACCTGGAACGGAATATTTCATAGTGATTGAGTTGATGTTAGGATTGTCTCTTAAAAAATGTAACATAGCATTTGATAATATACTGTTCCGATTTTGAGAAACGCAGGAGTCAGACCAAGTAATTAAATCACTGAAGTCGTTTTCCTCTGCCACATCACTCAAAATTTTGCAAAAGGCACTGGCAAGATCATTGCCGCTTCTTCCCGCCATTGATTTAGTCCATAATGCACAATACACTTTTTTGGTTGTTGAAAAATAGGCTGTCAAATTATACACGCTGTGCTTTTTCAGATAAAAAAGGAAACTAATTTCTGCATGCGGAGTCAAAATAACATTTTGAAGGTCAAAAAGTAAAACAGGACAATTTTAATCCTTTTTCTCTTCAGAACGTATATCTCTCATTTCTTTTTTAAAAACTTGATGTCTTTCAAAGTCTTCTCTCAATTTTTCAAACATAGTATCAGTGTTTTCAGCAACTTTAAATTTCTCACTAAGGTCACATCTACCTTTTTTGGGAATGTGAAAACTAAGATTGAATTCGGTGGAGAAAGTATGGTAGTACATAGATTTTTTTACTGGCTCAATATTTTCGTTTATACGTTTCTCTTTGTAAAGACTATACATTTTTGAAACATTAAGGTGTGACTCAAGGTACTCTCTATTGGTACTTACACGACAATAATGTGACTCAACTGTTGGAAAAGATTTTATGTGATCCCTAGCTGAGTTGGCATCACTATGCGGTGTACGTTTGCCTTTCATGATTTTATCTCGTAGATCTTGTGCAGGAGTATTTGTTTTAATATTTTTGGTGTTGTGAGCTGTGTAAACTGGCTTTTGTGAAACGGACAGTGTAGTTAAGTAGAATGTTTTGGAAACACGGACTTTTTCACCTTTTACATGAAAAAAATATCTATAGGCGTACTTCCTTTTTGAAAAAACTTGTTTTTCAGCGTGGTCATCAGTTTCTTTATTTGCAGTATCACTATCATTGTTTTCCTCGTGGTTTCTTTTTGGTCTAGCAGTGGTTGTGCGATTAGTCAAATAAACAAAGAAATGCCTCTTTTCAGTAGCTGAATTTAAGGCATAAAATGATGAAAAAATATCGATTTTCTCATCTTCTGATATTTTCTTAGCACATTCGTACCAACAGTTTGCCAGACAGTTTTTTTTTTTTTTTGAATAATCTTATTTGGTACTTGTTTTCCTCTTCGACTTGTATAATTTTTACCAGCTTGATGTGCCTTTTTTTTTTATTACATCCCCAGCTTTCAGGTTTAGATATTCGTTTTCGGAATTTTTTCTTAAACGTTTGTTAAACTTGATCCCTAGAAGAGTATTATTACTTAGTCGATAATAGTATCTCTAGTATATAATCATATACTAATTAAATCGTTCTTAAATGATTAAATAGGTTCACTTTGTATATAATAGTAGATTTTAATGTTGAAATCACTTTTTAGATGAAATTTTTATTAAAAAAACAAATCATAAATGAAAAAAAATGTATATTTAAGATTTAGAGGGTGATCGAGGGGGAACACTACATATTTGGCTTACTTGTTTGTCACTAATTCAGCATCATTCGTAGGTTGTACATTCATGTCTATCTCAGAACTTTTTTCAGTTTGTACTACATAAACATTATTGGCATTGTTTCCAGAAGCTTCTTCAACAATATTTTGTTTAGAATCTTGTGCAGTTCTGGAACATTCTAGTGCAGTTCTGGAACATTCTAGTGCAGTTCTGGTTAAATTAAAGCGCCTCTTCTTCCTGTTTAAATATCAAAAAGTAAAAATCTTTTAAAAAAACTTTTCAAAAGCTTATAAATTTAGCTATTTTAATATGTAAATGCATGGCCAAAGTTACACAAAAAAGTTATATTAGGTTACTAACCGTATACTTAATTCATAGCAGTCTTCGTCGCTTTCACTAGTTGGAGCTACAAATTCGTCACTATCATAACTGCTTTCTTTATTAAATACCACTCTTTCCATTTTCTGTTGACATTTTACTTAAAACGAAAATAATAACTTTTCAAATTGTTTTTTTTTTTACTTTCAAATCATTTTTAAAATCTTTCTTTAACTACGCAGCCTGGTTTTTATTATTGATACAATAATGTTTTATTACAAGTTGTTTAATTTTTAATATTACTGTTATATTTGATTTAACAATTAAAAATAAGTTACTTTGTAAAATCAACGTTCTAAAGTGCACATAAATCGACTAACCGTTGTAGATAAGTGAAGAAAAATGAACAGGTATTGACTTACTTTTTGGGATAGACACTGCAAATATAGTTAGATCGACTTACCGTAAGGGAATGGCGCGGCAAATTGTACTTGCATTGACTGTGAAAAGTTTGTAAATTTATTAATGCATAAACATCATTATTTTAAAAAATTTTAGCTCATAAATCCCCTTTTTATTTTGAATAATAATAGTTATTTCTATGCTAATCGAAACCAGAATTTTGTTTTTCAATGTTACAGGTGTCAATTTGAGTAAAGCTACAGAATGTTATAAAAAAGATTTTTTTTAAATGTCAAATAATAGCTTTAATGATGTTTTATTCTACATCGGTGTAAGAATTTTTTTATATGATTTTTTATCATAATAATTAGTTAATAAAAACCAGCAAGAGATTATGCAGTTATTGTTAGTTAGAACCTTGTCAAACTAAACATCATTTAACTAATGTTGCAGACAGAACTTAGGCATATTAGCAGTTTGCTTGTTTTACTCTATATCGCTGTAAATTTCAGTTTATTTTGTTCATTAAAATAGTCTAATAAATTGATAAAGTCGATTTTGGCAAAAATGTCAGTTAGAACCTTGTCAAACCAACGCGACGAAATGTTGAAAAGATATATAGTTTTAAAAGATATATAACTATAGATGTATAGTTTTTAATTTCTATAATTTTTTTAATATTATTGATTTTAATTAAATTATACTGGAAAGATATATCCTTCATTAAATATTTATAAACAGTTACTTTTTAAGTAAATTTTGTTTCAAATATATATACTCTTTTCTTTTTTGTTAACAAGTTACGCTTTTTTTAATAAATAATTTTTGTTAAATACCAGGCTTCCTTTTAATAATAGCTTCTCCCCATTTAAGCATTTAAAATTTTCTATTTTTCTTCATAAAATACGTTCAACTTAAATTTATTGTTTTTTTATATAGATAAGTATACAAAGTGTTATAACATAAGTTTTAGTAACTCTCATGAAATTTTCAGGATTATTTGTATAGAGAATATTTTCTTCATAATAGTATTTATTATTGTCCTTTTTTTTAAAAAAAAAGTACAGTAATACAATGCAGAAAAATGTGTGTATGTATATATATATACATACATACACACATTTTTCTGCATTGTTTTTTTGTACTTTTTTTCTTTAGAGTGTTAAATATGTTTAAAAAAAATTAAAATAGTTGAAGAAGTTTTAATAATTTCATGTTTTTTCACTTAAGGCAAACATGATTTTTTTAGAGAGAATTTAAATTATAAATTTTGTATTTACTTATTTATTTATTACTTATTTATTATTTATTTATTCTTGCACTAACTGATCTGACCCGTAAAAATACGGGTCTTAGTGAGTCTATACCACACTGACCTTTTCTATACTTTTTCCCTATGATATTTTTTTTGTTTTTGTTTATAAGTGAAATTTAGCGTTACGTAATTTATGGACAATCCCTAATCTAAATGTTATAACGGGGGTGTGGTAAAATAGCATAAAAACTCTAAATTTCCTTATTATATCAAATAATTAAAACTCTTAATTGCTTTTAAAAATGTTTATTAGCTAATTGAATCCGTAAAAAAAGGGTCTTTGTAAGTCTATTCCACACCGACCATTTCTATACTTTTTTAAATATATATCCTAACTTTCATGTCTAGTAACACACCTTTCTGTAAACGTAGGTCTTATAATAGGTTTATAAAACTGTTTGTTTTTCTCCTAAAGTCTATTTCTCATATATATATATATATATATATATATATATATATATATATATATATATATATATATATATATATATATATATATATATATATATATATATATATATATATATATATATATATATATATATATATATATATATATATATATATATATATATATATATATATTTATATATATATATATATATATATATATATATATATATATATATATATATATATATATATATATATATCGACCAAATCAATCAGACATCACAAAGTTAATTATATCTATGACATAGGTGACTATAATGCCATAAGTGAAGGCCTAAAAGCAATCAATTGGCCGAACTTATTCACAAATAAATCAGCAGATGAAAGCTTTGAATTATTTAAAAACATTTACATTTTATTGGTTGAACATCACATTCCCAAATATAATATGTCTTTTAATTTTAAAAAACGTGATCCAAAATGGTTTAATTCTTCTATTAAAGCGGCAACTAATGAAAAATTTAGACTATTTATGAAATTACGCTGTTCTTCAAGCAAATTTAAAGATAGTATTCGAGTCTTGTACAACAAACAAAATCGTCTGGTGAAAAAGCTTGTTGCTGATGCTGTACTAAAGTATGAGAGTGAAGTCATTTCCGCTTGTAAGTCCTGTCCAAAAAAGTTTTATTCTTATATAAACAGCCAAAAAACTTGTAAAAGTGAAATTCGATCTTTTTTTGACCACGATGGAGTGCAATTAGTAGATAATATGTCTATTGCAAATTGCTTAAATAATCACTTTTTTAAAGCTTTTTCATTACCTGAAACTCACTCCAAAGCTCCTGATTTTCCTCGAAGAACCGAAATAGTTTGCTCACCAGTTTCTAGCTCCTTGTTCAATTGTTGCAATATTGAAAAACTTTTATCTGCTCTTGACTCTTCAAAAGGCACTGGTAATGATGGAATCCATCCTAGAGTGCTAAAAATGTGCTCTAAAGAATTCAGTGTGCCTCTCTTTCTCCTGTTTATCAAATCGTTTGATTCTGGACAAGTACCGTCTGGTTGGAAACTGGCTAATATAACGCCAATATTTAAAAAGGATCAGCGTACTGATCCTGGAAATTACAGGCCTATTTCCCTCACCTCAGCAATTGGAAAAGTAATGGAGAAAATAATGCGTGATGTCATGACTGAACACCTAGTTAAGCATAATCTATTATCTTGCCATCAACACGGTTTTGTCAAATCTAGATCGTGTGTCACAAATCTTCTTGAAGTAATGGATATTATTACCAAAGCTTTAAGTGACAACTGTGCTGCATTGCTCATTTTGTTAGATTTTGCCAAAGCTTTTGATCGTGTATCACATCTTCTGCTTTATCACAAACTGGCTGGCTATGGTTTTAGCAATAATATTCTTGTCTGGCTCAAAGACTTTCTTGAAAATAGGAAACAGCGGGTTGTTCTAGGAAATTTCTCTTCCGAATGGAAGGATGTCCATAGTGGTGTACCTCAAGGATCTGTCAAAGGTCCTCTTCTTTTTTTGATCTTTATTAACGACATGCCAGAATTAGTCAAAAATAATTGCAAACTCTTTGCTGATGATAGCCAGTTGGTTGCCAAAATAAAAACAGTTACGGACTTGGCTTTAGTTTAAAATGATATTGATATGATATGTAATTGGTCAAGACTTTGGTGCATGGAACTTAGCATAAATAAATGCAAGGTTCTAAAGTTCCGTGGTGGTTCCACTGACATCAATATCCCCTTGACAATGTTAGATAAAAATGGCAGTCAAATTCCTATTGAAGATGTATCCGTTGAAAGAACATTGGGTGTTCTGATACATAATAAACTAAAATGGTCAGATCAGATTAGTGATGCCACTCTCAAAGCTAATTCTATACTTGGGATACTCAAAAGAACTTTTAAAAAATGGAATCCAACTATGTTCGTGAAGCTCTATACAGCATATGTAAGACCGATATTGGAGTATTGTGCACCAAATTGGTTCCCTTTTCTTCTAAAAGACATTAAAAAGTTAGAGTCGGTCCAACGTAGAGCTACCAAACTCGTTCCACAATTTCGCAGCTTGAATTACAAGAAACGATTAGCATATCTTGGTCTCAGCTCATTAGCTGAACGTCGAACAAGAGGAGATGTAGTTCAATTTTTTAAAATTTACAAAAAATTAAATATTGTTAACTGGCAACAGCAGATTAACAGAGCAAGTGCACTCCTATGTGATGGTCCTGCAGGTCATCTTTGTGGTGCCAAGCATAAAATTGATCGAGAATTATCGAAAAACTCTCAAAGACATAACTTCTTTAGAAACCGAGTGGTGTCATCATGGAACGCTTTGCCTGCTTCGGTAGTTGCTGCAAATTCAGTTGATCGTTTCAAAAACAATTATGACAAATGGAATCGTTCTATCTCACGTCGGTCTACTATAGTCGGGTCTCGTTAGACACTCGGCTCATAGAAGTCAAGCTTCTATTGTAGAATTACTATAATAATAATAATAATAATAATAATAATAATAATAATATATATATATATATATATATATATATATATATATATATATATATATATATATATATATATATATATATATATATATATATATATATATATATATATATATATATATATATGTATATATATATATATATGTATATATATATATATATATATATATATATATATATATATATATATATATATATATATATATATATATATATATATATTTATATATATATATATATAAAGTCTATTTCTCATATATATATATATATATATATATATATATATATATATATATAAATATGTAAGCACTCAAGATAAATAATTTTAAAATATAATGACAACGAAACATTTCTCGAAAGGTAAGTAAAATTTTAACTCTCTAAATAAAATAATCTTTATTTTGCAAAGCAATTGAGGATCAGTAAAACGGGTCATGGGGAGCTAGGTATATCAAATAAATTATTTTATCTTTTTTTCAGCATAAAACACAAACAGAACAAATTCATGTATGTCATGCACTTGGCATTAGAACCGATAATATTGGGTTTACATAATTTAATAAAATGTAATAGTAAACTGCAAAATAAGGTAACGAAGTGAAAATTATTCAAATTACTAATTACAACAGCTTGAATTGCAATTTGTTTAAACAGCTTGTAGAGAATGGTATGAAGATTGATGATTATTCTTCTTTGCCTTTGGAAAATGATCAACTCTTTTAAAACTTTTAAATTAGATAAACCTAAAAATGGAAAAAATTATTATTGATAACACTGACTGATAACATTATTGATAGCACATTTATATGTATTATGTTAATTCATTTGGTAAAATAAAAAATACAAAAATACGTAACAAAATTGCATATTAAACAATCAATAAGACACTTACTTTGAGAGATTTTTTTGAGAAATTCTTATCCAGCTAGCACACATACGTTGTTAAAACATTAGAACAATATCGCGCGTATCGTTGGCCCAACCTCGGCTGCCAACATTGTTTTTATATCATTATGGTTACAAATGCGACGTCGCCAACAACTAAAAACCAATATTGATAAAACGTTTATTTAACGTTTTATTTTATACGTTGGCCCAACGTTGCATTTTTAGTTTGCAAAACGTTGTGTTTTACGTTGTATTTGCGTTGATTCAGCGTTGAATTTTAATTGGCAAAACGTTGTATTCACTATTATTCAAAACTAAATTTTCATTAAATTCTATTTTCTATATATATATACATATATATATATATATATATATATATATATATATATATATATATATATATATATATATATATATATATATATATATATATATATATATATATATATATATATATATATATATATATATATATATATATATATATATATATATATATATGTGTGTGTGTGTGTGTGTGTGTGAAATAAATCGTGTTTATAAATAAGAGAACTGGAGCAAGCAGAAGACATAAATTGTCTTATTATCAAGCCCCATCATAAAATTTACATTAAAAAATCGTCAGTTAATATAAAAAATGAAGAGTAGCTAAGTGCATAACAAGAATTTTAAAAACGTTAGTTACAATATAACTAATAACATAATATAAATATTAGTGTTGAAATATAACGCATTATATCAAAGATTAACAATAATTTAAAAGTATTAAAGTTTTTTAACAAAAAATTAAATTAGATTAAAATTGCAACAAAAGAGAAGAAGTGTCAATAACTGTTTTTTTAGATAGTTTATATTATTTGTGTATTATTTTTAAAAGGGATATTTTAAATCAAAGTCTTTTTGTAATAAGAGATTCTTAGATTCTTTTGTGAATTTGTCCAAATAGATGTGTTGAACATTATTATTTTTTGTGATAAATTTTGAAAAATGTCTCCATAGAAACGCTCCGCGGTATTGGATTTTGTAAGAATTTAGTTTTGAAGGTTCACATTGAAAAGTTCTGTGGGCACCAAATATAATCCTGCATGCATGTTTTTGCTTACTATGAAGTTTTTTCAACTTACCAAAGTTAGTACTACCACATACAATATTGCAGTAAGAGATAAAACTATGAATAAATGAAAAGTATGTTTTTTTCAGAGAAGAGGTGTTAAGATATGGTTTAGTTTTATATAATATATAAATGTTTCTTGATATTTTATATTCTATATATTTTATATGTGGTTTCCATGACAAATTTTCATTTATTATTACTCCTAGAAAATTAACAATTGGTTCCCTTTTAATAAATGTTTTATTGATTAGGAGATTGGGTAATTTTAGAGGAGCATCATCACCTTTACTAGGTTTAAAAAATAAAATAAATTTAGTTTTTTCTCATTTAACGAAAGCCTATTGCTTGTAAACCAATCGTTTATTTTGAATAGTTCTTCATTAAATATATTAAAGAGAGCTTCTATATCTTTGTTGGAATAAAAAAGATTGGAATCATCTGCAAGCGATATAACATTTAAAATATTTGATGCTAAGTATAAATCATTTATATACAATAAAAATAATAATGGCTCTAAGATTGAATCTTGGGGCACACCACATGTAATGTGTTTTTCTTTTTCTTTTTTATTATAAATAATACATTGTGACCTGTTTGCTAGGTAGTCTTCAAACCAAAGAAAATTTTTATTCTTTATTCCATATAGTTCTATTTTTTTATCAGTATCTTATAGTTAACAGTGTCAAAGGCAAAGACAGATCAATAAAAACTCCAAGAGTAAAATAGTCATTATTGAATGTATCCGATACATGATTTATTAGTTCAATTACAGCATGGTTTGTTGAGTTATCTTTTTGAAATCCAAATTGTTTACTGTACAACAAACTTTTTAACATCAAATAGTTGTAAAGTCTGTTGTACATAATTCGTTCCAATAATTTTGAGAAGCATCGTAAAACGGAAATAGGTCTGTAGTTGTAAATATTAGTTTCGTCACCAGATTTAAAAATGGGAGTGATTATGGCAACTTTAAATTTTTTTGGCACAACATCTAGCTTTAATGAAAGATCAAAAATATGAAAAAATGACGATTCAATGATATCGAAGACTGACTTAACAACATTCACACTAGTTTTGTCAATGCCCGCCCTTTTATTACTTTTAAGACTGTTTAAAGCATTCCTTATTTCGCTTAGATTTAAATTAGATTCTTCCATAATAGAATTACATGGTTTAATATAAGATTCAAACTTTGTGGTACTTGACGGAATTATTTTTATCGTAAATCATTTCCCCATTAATTAAAAGCTTTTGTGGGAGATTATTTTTTTCACATTTATTTTTACCAATTATTTCTTTAATTATATTCCACGTTTTTTTAGTGTCACCGTTAGTTTTTTTTCAACAACTTTGCATAATAAATTTTTTTTGAGTGTTTTTTGTTTTTTTCAAATAAGTTTTTATAGTTTTTGTAGTTTATTTCATTTTTATATGTTTTATGTCTTAAATATTTATCATTATTTGATTTTATTAATTCCTTGGTCATCCAGGGGTTTAAAAGAGACTTGGATTTTATAACAACTTTTTTAATAGGAAATGCTATGTTATACTGTTTACAGAACTGCGCTAAAAATAGCTCATATGCAGTATGGACTTTATGGGATTTTAAAATAACATTCAAATTGATATTTTATGTTAAAAGAGTTCGAAAACATAATAAGGAGTTTTCATTGATCTGTGTAGTAGTTTATCACCTCCGCCTGATTTATCACCTCCCCCCATAGAAAACTCAAAACGAGATTGCGCTTTTAGTTTATAGCTGTTAGAATTGTACCTAAGACGTCCGTTTAGCGCAATAAACTTTAACAACAACAACTTAAAGGAAAAACAAGATCAACAATTCTAGAAATAAAATTTACTCGGTCTGTTGTGATGTTCCAATTCCATATTTTTGAAAGGTAACTAGAGAAAAAAACAATAGCGATATAAATTATACTATAATAATATATTATTAATTTTTAAAACTATAAATTAACTAGTTATGTATTTTTGTTGTAAATACTTGAGGATTTGAACTATATGTGACTGATTTATCACCTCCCCCTAGTAAATTACTTGTCTTACATCTGGTTTATCACCTTACCCCTAGTAAATCACTAAGCTTGAGATTGTGTGACAAAGGTATTTAGAGATAGTGATAGAAATTATACAACCACAAATTTAATAGTTATGTATTTTTGTTGTAAATACTTTAGAATTTGTTTTATATGTGGCTGATTTATCACCCCCCCCCCCCTTCGTAAATTACTTGTCTTACGTCTGATTTATCACCTCCCCCTTTGTAAAAAGGTAATGCATTATATATATATATATATATATATATATATATATATATATATATATATATATATATATATATATATATATATATATATATATATATATATATATATATATATATATATATATGTATATATATAAATCTGTTTTTTTATAAATTAATAATTTTTGCTTTATTTTCTAGATAATATTTATGTTTAGTTCATGTTATGTTTAGTTATGATCTTCATAAAACGCAACGCAAACACTGGTGGATGAAACAAAAAAGGATTCATTATTAAAATAATAACTTAAGAACGTTATATACTCCATAAAAAACAGTTTGATTTGTTGTAAAACGTGATTACTACCGGTAGCGAATGTTTTCTGTTCTCTCAAAGAATTCATTGTTCGGAAATTTACGAATGTTACGATGTATAATATTATATTAATTAGAAAATACTTAGTATGTTTTGATATAGTTTGTATAACTATATACATTATATTGAAGAAAATTTTTTTTGAAAAACGTTATATAGAACTAATTGATATAAATTAAGGAAAAAATACATTTTTATATTATTATGGTTGTTGTGCAATTTGTTTTAAATAAAATTGATAGAAAATGTAAGAGTATAGACATTAAAAGATAGTCTATACGCGCCTGACAGCTCCGGCTTAGGTTTCGAGTTGTTTGAACTTATGGCTCTCACGGCTGTTTCACTCAATATAAAAGCGAGCTTGACGTCACAAGAATTTTTGTCTTTAAAAAAAAAAAAGAACTTCCGCATAAAAAGTATAAAAAACTTTAAATTAATAGTATTTTTTTTTTCTATCAACGATTTAATCTTGCAATTAAAAATATATATAAAAAAAAAAACTATTTCTTCTTTAAATAAATATTTACATGAAACGAAATAAAAATAAACATTGTTAAAATATTTTAAATGATTTTGTATCACTTTTCTATTTTTTGCGTAATTTACGGAAAACCTGTCTTGGGCCAATCAAGATTTGATAATTTAAGCTGCATGCTTGATAATTGAAATTTTACATACTTATAAACGAAT
Organism: Hydra vulgaris; assembly: GCF_022113875.1. Taxonomy (NCBI): domain Eukaryota; kingdom Metazoa; phylum Cnidaria; class Hydrozoa; order Anthoathecata; family Hydridae; genus Hydra; species Hydra vulgaris. The sequence continues at coordinate 48,061,172 of NC_061158.1, read as the reverse complement.
GTCTATTTTACCAGATTTTTGGAGGGCATGGATAAAAAAAAATTGTTTAAGTTAGTTTTTTTAGCATTATTATTTTTGTTTTTACTTGTTTTATTTGAAAAACATTTAATTTTTGTTATGCCCTCCAAATTATTGAAATTTCAACCCTCTATGCACATGAAAATCAAAAAAATTATTTTCTGTATTTCTAACTAAAACGTCTCCAACCTTGGCAAATTTTGTTGCTTTTAGCAATTACATGCGTAAAATTTTTGTTTATGTTTTAAAGCAATGACGTAACTTTAAATGCGTAACTTCCCAATTCACTATGTAATTAAATTTATTAAAACAGCTTTTTTAGCGAGACAAGTTTTAGTGTATAAATAAAAATAACTTTGGCGGTTTTTTTTCTCTCGTGGCTAATCTACAAACATCAGATAAGTTGTTTAATCTGATATCTGTTATTGATATCTGATATCTACTCTGATATCTATTGCATACTTGTTATTTGTCAATAATTGTTATTTGATTTTATTTGTTTGTTTTATATTTGTATTACGAAGTTTATTTATCACTATGCATTCTTGTGAAAGGGAGATACTAATACTATACATTGGATGCTTAAAAGCTTAAGCTTTAAATTTTTAGGCATTTTTTAACATTTAAGTATAATTTTTTTGTTTTTTTAATAGTCCAACAATGTGTACATTTAATAATAAATATTGAAAATATATTCTTTCTGAGTTTTTTTTTGATAAAAAGTAACATCAAATTACTAATATTTAGCCAAGTTCAACATTTGCCGCGTTTATTCTAAAATTAAAGAAGTTTTTTAATGTATCTGTGAAAGTCATCAAATAAAACATTTTATTGGTGTTTTTATTCTTTTTACAGAACAAAATTATCTCTAATGTTTCAAAAGTTATAAAAGTTTTAGTAACACCCCCCCCCCTTACGTAAATATTTTCAAAAAATAACAAGAAGCTGTAAAGCTCGCTTGAAACAGCCGTGCTCTAGCTCCTAAGTTTTTTTTGGCTAAGTATTCCATAACGTATGGCTCTGAATATTAAGTTTTTTTCTCCAGCTCCGGTTTATTTAATTATATTTTAAAAGTTTAAACTAAATATTTGACGTATGAAAACGTTATAAATCGGTTGAAAATAAAATAGATAAGACTATATTTGGTTGAAAATAATTCAGACCCTACTAGGACATCTAAAAGTTTTGTAGAACAAATTAGTAGCTCGGGGTTTTTGTAGATCTAACACCAGCCGAGATCTAACACGAGCTGAGAAGCTAGCAGATTTTGAAAGGCTCAGGCTCTTGCTTCTTTTGCCTTTTCCAGCTTCGGCTATTATACCTTAGAATCCTTTTAAAAACTTCTGGTTCAAGCGCCCATACTTCGTCTTATCCGGCTCTGGCGTATTAGTACTTCTTTGACTTAATAAAATGGCTAACATATATTCGTAAATTACTTGTAATTTGGACATTTTAATATCCAATAAATTTTCAAAATTAAACGGTAAATTTTACCTTGGCAACACCATGCCAAATGTAATTGTGGTAATTTCAGCCCGCGCCTTTTTAAGTGCATTAAAAAACAAAGCATACGACCAATTTACCTCTATTGACATAGCCCACAAAAAAAGTTTTTGCATGCGTTTGTAGTTGCTATTGCGGTAAACCCACGCCTTTATATATATATAATAAAAACTTTTCACTGTTTGAAAAAAATCTGTTGTTAAGTTCTATCAATGATGATCAACATTGAAAAAAAAGAAAAGTATTTCGAAAATATATTTCAATACTTATCAGAAAAGATTTATCCGACTGATTTTCAGAAAAATGAAAAACGAAGCCTTAGAGATTTATCTCGAAGTTACTCTGTGCAAGGTAATTTAATTTCAGAACATTTAGTTAAATAAATATATCGTTCCAAGCTACACAAAAAATTTAATATTTTCTTTAAGATGGAAAGCTAAAACGGAAAGTCACGCTCTACAGAAACTCATATCTCGCGGATGTACTCTTTTGTAAACAAGAACAAGTAAAGATATTTTCAGAAGAACACGGAAGCCCTTTGGGAGGTCATTGTGGTGAAACAAAGTCAAAGTCAAAAGTTATGGAAAAATATTTTTGGCCAAACATGACAAAGGATATTGTAAAATGGGTAGGTAATCAGCAATTACACAAATAAATCAGTTGAAATTTTGAAACTGAATAAAAGTTGCATTTTTCTGAACAGGTAAAGGAATGCAAAGTATGTCATAAATATCGAGTACACTTCTTTCATCAGTAGAGCCGTTACGCTCAATTAAGGTAAGAATGCTTTTTATAAGTATAATAAAAACAGTCTATATCAGGCTTTCTCAGGAAACGCGTGCGGTCGCACGCCTTGAATGACCACGCATGTTTGTTTTTTTGTTGTTAACTTGGCCACGATTTTATTGCATATAATATATGCAATAAAATCGTGAATGACCACGCATCTTTGTTTTTCTGTTGTTAACTTGGCCACGATTTTATTGCATATAATATATGCAAAAAAATCGTGGCCAAGTTAACAACAAAAATACAAACATGCGTGGTCATTCAAAGCGTGCGACCGCACGCGTTTCCTGAGAAAGCCTGCTATATATAAATATATATATATATATATATATATATATATATATATATATATATATATATATATATATATATATATATATATATATATATATATATATATATATATATATATATATATATATATATATATATATATATATATATATATACATATATATATATATATATATATATATATATATATATATATATATATATATATATATATATATATATATATATATATATATACATATATATACATATATATATATATATATATATATATATATATATATATATATATATATATATATATATATATATATATATATATATATATATATATATATATATGTTTGTTTTTTTTAAAACAATGTATATTCATTTAGACCGATGCAATTACACATTAAATAATACTTATCTTTTTATTAACGTTTATTTAAGTAATAACTAATTGATATTCTATAATACTACAATAATACTCTCTTAATCTAGAAATAATTTATATTTATTATACAATAGTATATATTTACTATACTTTCTGAATGTTCGCTGACATAAAATAAAAATGAAACAATAACATGATTCAATGTTGGTTTATATGTAATAAAATATTTTAGACAACTCGAGTATGGGAAATTGTAGGTATAGATTTTGCAGGACCCTTTACGGAAACAACGATGGGCAACAAATACTTTTTAAGTTGCACTGATTTGTTTTCTAATTGGCCGGTTGCATATGCTTTACCAAATAAAGAAGCTGTCACTGTTGCAAAAGCAATTATTCAGTTAGTAACAACTTTTGGATTTCTTTCGGCAATACTTTCAGACAACGGAACTGAGTTTTGCAACCAGGTAAAAAAAAGATATGGTCATATTTTGTAAAATTTAATGCGACTGTTTATTGATTATGTATATTGTAATGTATGCGAATATTGTTATAGTATGTTTATTATAATTTTATTTTGCATTTCATCACTTTTGTTAAATATAAATGCGTTTTCCACTGTAGAAAATTAAGGAAACTGGTTAATGAAAATCAAACAAATTGGGACGAATATCTTGCTGTTATTTTATACCCACTGCGAGTGGAGAGACAACAATCTACGAAAGTATCCCCGTTTGAAATAATGTTTGGCAGTCGATCACCTGTTTGTACTAGTGACTTTGAAGAAGTAAAACTGTTTTTTATTATAAATTCATACATTAAAAATGTTTGCATTAATTACACTGGATCAATAACGAGTTTATGTATCAATTTAGAACAAAACGTTAGTGGAAGCGACAGTTGAAGATATAACGAGAGAAATGGAAGAAAGAAAACTTCAAATTAAAAATCTCACAAGTTTGGTTTATAAGGTTCGATTGCAAAGACCTTATCCTAAATTATATATATAAAATAATATAATTTATATATATATAAATTATATATATAAAATCAATCCTCTAATTAGCTATAATAATTAATAAATAATAATAAAAGAATTTAAAAAGTTAGTAAAATTGTTTTGTTTTAGAACAATACAGATGCTCAAAACAAACAAAACCTACACTACGATAAAAGAGTATTAAAATGTACAAAAATAGTAAAGGAGTCCATCGGTGTCGAAGATAAAGTATTGTTACTTGACATAAGAGGTCTACGTTCAAAAGACGCCGCATTCAAGCCACGCTTTAAGGGACCGTTGACTGTATCCCATGTAACGCAATGTGGGAACTTTAGGTTAAAAGACGACAACGGTGTGCAAATATCGGGGTCGCACAAAAAAATACATGTAAAAAAGTTCAATGTAAAAGGTAAAATGAATATGTTTTTTTAAGTAGTCATTTTTTTGTTTCATTGCTAGTTAGCTAGAGATTTAGGTGTTATGCAATTCTGTTATGGAACTTTTTTTTAGATGATGTCAGTTATAGATTTGGCTAATAACGATATTTCGATCGACAGAACACAGAGTAATTATCAATTTATGCCGCATATACATAGTTTATTTAATTTAAAAAGTTAAAATTAATAGTTTTTTTTTTTAGAGGTTGCTGATTGAAAGGTACAAAGGGCAAAGATAGCCAAAGGTCAGGGAACAAACAACAAAGTTTCAAAGGACGCAAAATCCGATGAAAAAGGTCAAAGTTGTGTTATCGAAAACAGTGAAGGTATATCGACTATAGTAGCTTTGCATCTTAAGTGAGCAAAATTGAAAATTTTTGTTTTTTAAATGAAGATTATTGTTTATTATAATGGTTATTTGTAAAAATTAGTAACAATAAATTTAATTCCATTACATTTTAGGATTTGGAATAATTGAATGCCTTACAAATCTAAAACCAGTTTAAGCAATAATGGGTTTATTTAATGAAATGGGGGACAGAAAAATATATCACTACTTGCTGAAAGAAACTCTAACTGATTGTCTAAGTGATGAAATAGTTTACATTTATCTGAGGTTACTTGCGAGCAAACAAGATAAGGTAAGATTTATTCAAAATGACGCAGTTATGTATTAAAATTATTTTATTGTGTAACAAATCTATAAAATAAAATCCTCAATTGTTAACCGGTTTACAACACTTTGTTTTTATAAAATAAACATTGCAAGGTAAGTAACAATACTTCGTAAATAAAGTTTTTTTTTTTACATGTAAGAATGCAATTGAAGTACTAGCACCAGCCGAATTGCTGTCGTTGGAAAAGTTACCAAAAAAACTGCTTTGATTTGAAGGAAATATATGGTATTAAACAGTGTCACTGAAAAAAAAATTAAATATAAACTTTATTGAATCATTTAAAGCTTTAATTGAAGTATAAACATTGACACAAAAAGGTGAATAGTTTGAAATATTTTCCCCCTTTATTTGCGTAAATTTATGCACATATGGACGTTGGTGCAAAGGCTGGGTGCAAGTATTATAAAGAACCATTTAACATAATATTTGGGACAGGACAAAATATATTTTACATAGTCACCTAATTGTGTCACTTTTTATTTATAACAATTGCAGCCTATAAATAAATATCATATTTATATGCAGGATGAGTTAGTTATTCAAACTAGATATAATTATGTGCAATGTTGTTGCAAAACATCATTGGACGCTTACAGTAAGTCAAACTTTCCTAACTCCTCATTAAACAAGATTTATGGTATATTACATCAAAATGAATGAATGAGATGGGTTATAAGCAATAAATAAATATAAATATAATATATATAACAACATATAAATAACATAAACAATACAAATCATTATTATATAAAAATAATATAATTGCATTTATTTATAAATATAAAACGAACATGAAATTCAAGTGAAACAATAGTATCATTGCAATATTATAAATACCTGTTCCAGATAATCAAACCAAAGGAAAAATGCTTGTATTATATAAATCCTCTGGGTGAACTATTACCTACATTACAAAAAGAACAAATAAAATGGAAGTATGACATTATTCAATGAGCAACGCATTTATTTAATAAAATTTAATGTTGTTCTTAAAAATTGATCTTGTTCAATTTCAGTAGCTATTTGAAACAGAGATATGGAATTTCAGAAACATTTAAAATACTGACATTGGCACATGCACTGCAAAAAGATAGCATTTCATGTGGAGTCTTTTGTCTTAAAGTAACAATAAATACTTGATTTTTTATTTCGTTCTATTTTATTTATTTTTAAGTTTCTTACCAAATAGATATAATTATTATTTACTTGTTTTTTGCTATAAAAACTTGTTACAAAGATATCTTTGTTTCTGCATTACTTGCGTTAACAGTGAACTGGTTTAAAGTAGCAGCCGTTTAGCTCAATATATAAAATAGCAGTCGTTTAGCTCAAGTGGTAGAATGTTTGTCTCAGACTCTAGCAATCTGGGTTTCAAAACCCAACTCCGGACAAGTCTTTATAAATCAATTAGGAAGGAGGTGTGAACTTCTCACTGCTTCTCCCCGATGCTCTGTGATAAGACCGTAAAGACTTCTTAGGGCACCTAAAACAAATTAAAAATAAAGTCACAACAAATCCATCTAATCATCAGATTTTCTGTTCTTTCCAAAAGAAGGACATCATAAACCTTAATTGTCTATGTTTCACTTAAATGCTTAATAATAATCTGAGCACATGTGGTATATATCTCTCCTTTCTACTTTAATGAAGCACCTCTTTCTGCTAGTAGTAAAGATAATTCTCTTAACATAGCCCAGGCACTTCCTACACACTCCACATGATCACTTCCCAGTATTTACTTTTTGCTCATTCTTGACTTTAAAATCCATAACTTTTATCTTATTCTTGTTTACCTGAAGCCCTTTTGCATCCATTTCCTCTGTATCTGTCTACAATTAGGCATAAATCATTAGTATAGAACAGCTCTCATGACAAACCAACTCAGCATTCTTTGGAAATAAAACAATAATAAAAAATGAAGTATTGATTACTGAACCATGATGTACAACAAAATTAACTCTCCATCTTTTCTTTATGGAAAATTATAAATTCCCCTTTTTTTTAAGTGGCTCAATACGTCCGTATTGAGCCACTTAAAAAAAACAGACGTATTGAGCCACTTAAAAAAAACAGACGTATTGAGCCACTTAAAAAAAAGGGAAATTTATAATTTTCCATAAAGAAAAGATGGAGAGTTAATTTTGTTGTACATCATGGTTCAGTAATCACTACTTCATTTTTTATTATTGTTTTATTTCCAAAGAATGCTGAGTTGGTTTGTCATGAGAGCTGTTTTATACTAACTGTTTAATAAATTACTTATTATATTAATAACAAGAGTTTTATAACAAAACATAACAATTATTATAAAATATAACAAAAAGCAGAGGAGGTTTGTTATGTACTTAGTTAACTAAAAATTAGAAATGAAATTGTAAACAATTATAACAATAGACAAAACTTAATCTCAGGTCAAAAGAATTGAAAAGATGTTCTATGTCGCCTATGCGGAAAAGAAAAAAGACCAAAAACACATAAAAAACAAATATTAGACAAATGGGTATAAAATTTAAATTACAAAAATATCAATAATCTTATAATCATATTATGAAACAACTACTATATATGATTTATTTAGAGATTAAGTGTGATAAATGCTTACCAAGTCGATGGTATCATATGGACTGTATTCCAATTTATTTACTTGCGCAAACATTTCTCCTTAAAACAAACAAGTAGTAAATGTTGAAATAAAGTTGCATAACTATAACATCTTTAATATAAAAACGGTTTTTAACTTGATTTTAATAGTAACTTAGACAGCATTATTTTAATATTTTTTCATAAAATATTCTTATTTCTTATTTGATTCTAGTAAATCCAAAATTCTTTTATCAATATTTTATATTTTTGTATTGCAGTTAAAAGAAACAAAGAAGAATTTGTAAAAAAATATATGTATCATGTTTATTACTGTAAATATAAAATTATACAAATGTGTTGTTCAGAATCCTTTCTTTTTATTCCTCTTCAGTAAACTACATCTCTTTTATAAAGTGATTTCATTAAGATCTGTTTAAATAAAATAAAACAATAAAATTTTATAAAAATTACTGCAGAAAAAAAAAACATTCATGAACAATAAGGTATCTCAAAAAAAAAACATTTGAAAAACCAATGTGTGGAAAATTAAAATTATTATCAAAATGTATACCTAGTTGATAGCAAAAGTTTCAGCTCTTCAAATCAAAGCTAAGGTTAAAAAGATGTTTTAAGGCAATATCCCTGTATATTAAATAGGCACTTTGCCTAAGGATATCGCATAAAAACACCTTCTTTACAATAGAGTTAAAATGGAAAGATAAAACTTGATTTAAAAATGATAAAAACACTTTCGCAAAATACCATTGTCACAGTTTACTAGGGTGGAGTGATAAATCAGACGTAAGACAAGTAATTTACTAAGGAGGAAGTGATAAATCAGTTACATATAAAACAAATCCTAAAGTGTTTACAACAAAAATACATAACTAATTAATTTATAGTTGTATAACTTGTATCACTATCGCTCAATACCATTGTCACATAATCTCAAGCTTAGTGATTTACTAGGGGGGAGGTGATAAATCAGCCACATATAAAACAAATTCTAAAGTATTTACAACAAAAATACATAACTATTAAATTTATGGTTGTATAATTTCTATCACTATCTCTAAATACCATTGTCACACAATCTCAAGCTTAATGATTTACTAGGGGTAAGGTGATAAACCAGATGTAAGACAAGTAATTTACTAGGGGGAGGTGATAAATCAGTCACATATAGTTCAAATCCTCAAGTATTTACAACAAAAATACATAACTAGTTAATTTATAGTTACAAATTATAGTATATTTTATATCGCTATTGTTTTTTCTTTAATTACCTTTCAAAATATGGAGTTGGAACATCACAACAGTAAATTTTATTTCTAGAATTGTTGATTTTGTTTTTCCTTTAAGTTGTTGTTGTTGAAGTTTATTGCGCCAAACGGACGTCCCACAGTGAGTCCAAATCGCGAAAAAGTGGCCAAAATATTTTTCCGAGTTTTTCTTTTTATCAAAAGCAGTTTTTTTATACTAATCTTATTTAAACTCAAAAAAAAATTCTTTTTCTGTAAAGCAAGTTGAAATTAAATTGTTTTCGAAAAATATTTATGCTAAAGTGTACAAGAGTTTGTTTGCAAGATTATTCAAGCGTTTTCTTTGTTGATGATTAAGCATGAAAGGATTAGAACTTTGAAACATAATTGAGGAAGTTGGTATTAATCATGTGGGTTTGCAATCTGTTTTAGAAGCTGAAGTGAGAAAAAAAATGATCACATATGAAGAACTGTCCGATGTGGAACTCTCAGAAAAAATTACACTTTTTATTCTGAAATTTAGAGTAAAGTATACAAAGCAAAATCGTAAATTTGCAAGACTAACTAAACAAGAAGTACCCTGGTTAGAGGGCGAGTTGTTTCAGAATAAAAAAGCTGAACTTGATTTAGCTTTAAAAGCCGGTAGACCAGAAAAAAAATGGACAGAGTGTTCATTAAGAACAAATAGAAGGAAAGTTTCAAGGTAGTTTTAACTTTATTTTTAAAATTAATTATTGTGTTTCTTTTAAAAAACATGCGACTTTAAAAACAAGTTAAATTTTTATATATATATATATATATATATATATATATATATATATATATATATATATATATATATATATATATACATATATATATATATATATATATATATATAAATATATATATAATAAAAATCTAAGTAAGGCAGGTAAGGCTCTGTAGCCATGGTGAAAACAAATCAAATTAGAAAAAGAAAATTTTTATATAAGATCCCTTTTAAATGTGATTAAAGGTAGGAGGTGCTCTTAAACCTTCTATGGTAATCATTCTAGTGATATGGTAAAAATACTCAGTCCTTGTATATAACAGTTTAAGGTTGGAAGGATATTTATTTGTAAAAGTTTGCTTCACGTTTTCCATAGCATCATTTTAGTTAAGAAATGATATTAAGGAAAGCTGTTTAAGTGACTTAAAAAAATGAGTTGAGTTTGAGTCAACTCATTTTTTTAAGCGACTTAAAAAAATGAGTTGAGTAACCTTTGTGAAAATTTGCATTATCATAATGAAAACACTTTAATCAATAATGATTATGTTTTTTTAGATTGGCTAAAACCCATTCAACTAAAGAGTTAGCAGAAGCTGCTGTTGTAAGTGCTAAATCAAGTCCTGAAAAATTGGATTTGGGAATGTTTTCTCAAGTTCAAACAAGCAAAACAAAAAAAAAGGATAAACATCAGCCAACTATGATGTCTGCAGAACAAGCTTTATCACTTAAAATTCATTGTGATTTGAGTGATTCGCAATATCAGATTATTCGAAACTTATCTCTGATGCAAAATGATGACATTTATCCCCTGTTAAAAACAATCCTATAATCAAAAGTAGATGGTTACCCAGAGCGTTTGCATATTACAGAAACATCTGCAAAGTGTAGTTTAAAGGGCATGGTTAACCATACTTTGTCCCGAATTTTACAACTTTTGAAAAGCATGGTTCCATAAAAATTAAAATTGTTGTTGACTTAACTATGCTTGATGGAAAATCGGTAAATGCTGTCATGGCTTTGAATTCATCGCAATCGCACAATGTTTGTTTTGCAAAGCCAAGCGATATGAACAATCTAGTAAAAATCAGAATGTTTACTCCTGATGAAAAGTCTCTTAAAATAGGAATATCTACATTACATTGTTGGGTGAAACTGTTTGAGTATGTTCTACACTTAGGATATAAAATGAAAATTAAAAAATATCAGGCATACATGTAAAATTTCGAAAAAAAATGCAATCGAAAACCAATATCATTATCTGAAATTGCAAAGTGATCCAATAGTGTCATCAATCTGCTTTAAAATTACTAAATCCATTGGTGCTGTTAACTTAGATTCCGAAGTTATATAATATATATATATATATATATATATATATATATATATATATATATATATATATATATATATATATATATATATATATATATATATATATATATATATATATATATATATATATATATATATATATATATATATATATATATATATATATATATATATAAATATATATATATATATATATTATATATATATACTTATATATATATATACATATATATATATATATATATATATATATATATATATATATATATATATATATATATATATAAGTATATGTATAAGTATATATATATATAATACATATATATATATATATATATATATATATATATATATATATATATATAATATATATATATATATATATATATACACACACAAAAAAGCTAAGAAAACATTTAAAAAATCATTCTTCAAGCAACAATTTTAAAACTTCGGAATTTAAGTTAACAGCAACATATAATATAGGTTTTAAACATTTTCTTAAAATTTAAATATTTCAAGTCAAAAAAAATGCTAATATGAAGTTTTGTATCTTTCATTTTCTTTCCCTTCCCTCCCCCCTTCCTCCCCGGCTCAACTAGTGTCTATAATTAACATTTTATTGAAGTGAAGCAATTTCGAGCAGCTAAAAAATTATTTGTTTTGTGCCTAATACATTCATAATGATGTTATAGAAATTAAGAAGGGGTGAAAAGTGGACATTTAAAGTTTTTTCAGTATTTGTGACCATAAAAATACACATTTTAAAAGTTTTAAACTCTTCTTTAAAAACACAAAATCAAAAGCTAAAAAAATCGAGTTATTGCTTTTTTTTTATTATTGAAACAGTAATTATAATATCATAAGAAAATAAAATAAAAAAGTTTGTCAACGTTGCAATGATACAAAAAAATAACTAACTCAAAAAAATTTAAAAAATTCTTGAAATTTTTTTTAATTATTAAGCGCTTAACGTTACTCGCAAAACTTGTAAAACTCGTAATAAAAGTTCTGCAAAATATGTTTTCCAGTAATTGGGCAAATATCCTTTCTAAATTATAAAAAAATTAATAACATTGAAATAGTTTTTAAAATCGACTTTTGGCCACTTTTTTATGATTTGGACTCATAGTGCGTCGTAGGTACAATTCTAACAGCTATAAACTAAAAGCGCAATCTCGTTTTGAGTTTTTTAATGGGGGAGTTGATAAATCAGGCGGAGGTGATAAACTACTACATCTGTCGTGTTAAGATTGTAGTGTTAGAAGGGACCTTATTTAAGGTTATGTTATCAGTAATTAAGAATATTGGAAAGTCATCAGTTAAATCAGTTTTGATTATGCCTGTTCCTAAACGGCTGTTTTAAAAATTGTTAGTAGTTATATTATCAAGTAGTGACGATTAGGTTTTAGTTATTCTCGTTGACTTATTTATTGTTGGTATTAGGTTATATTCTGTAAGAGTATCTAAAAAATGTTGAACATTTGCATTTGAAGCATAATTTAGTAAATTTAAGTTAAATTCACCAGCTAAGTAAACATGTTTCCTTGTTATGCTAGTTTTGGTTGAAAAACTGCTTAAATAAGTTTAAAATTTTGTTAAATTACCAATTGGTTGTCTATAAATAGAATTAGTTACAATATTTTTGGTGGTTTTGTTTATAATTTCTTTGCACAATGACTCACAATCAGTTTCATTATTATTGAGGTCAGGACGTAGAACAAAGCTAATTGATTTGTGGACAAAATTACTTATACCACCAGCAGCATAGTTAAAGGTGAGTTTTCACTCATCCGTTTTTCTACGGGAAAGGGAAAGGGAACGGAAAAACAATCACGTGAGCATGCGCAGTTTTCTTTCGGACAAATAAAAACTCTTATTACGCATGCTCACGTAATTATTTTTTCCCTTCCTATCCCGTTCCTGTTGAAAAACGGATGAGTGGAAACTCGCCTTAAAACGTGGTTGTTGAACTGATACATAATTACCTAACTCAAAGTTTGAATTTTTTTCGTTGGTTTCAAGCCAAGTTTCTATGGTATTTATTTTGGTAATTATTTTAAATTCGTGGTTTAGTTGATGCAGTAAAAGTTTGAGATTTTCAAATTTTTGATAAAACTTCGAATGTTTACATTTAAAATAGAAAATGTATTTTTGTTATGATAGAGATATGGAGTAGATTCAGAAATTGAATAATACTCGGTTTTTAAATTTTTTCCATTAAAATAGTTATCATCACTAGCATTCTCATCATTTAAATTAAGTGAAAAATTGGCCTCCATTTTTAAGGAAAAATTAATATAATTAAACAAAGTAATATATAAAAAAAGTAAAATATAATTGTAGAATAAATAAATTAAAAAGAAATATTTTTACTTTTGTTTGCAGCCCAATCCCGAATAACCAACTTATCGTAAGAGATAAACGCATATTTCCCAGCCGCTTGTTCAACCTTCATCTGTTCCCGTAGAGCTTTCCTAAATTTGACAGTTTTGGCGCAAAAGTCTTCGTAAATATAAGTATTTTTACCTTTTAATTGAGATGTTTTGTTTTTTTAATTTCAACTTTATCTTTATAATCTAACAGTTTTACTACAATTGTTCTTGGTTTGCTCATATCTTCTGGCCAGTTCTATGAGCTCTTTCAATTCGAATATTTGTTAATCCCAAATGCTCTTCAAAAACTTTACTGACTGACACTGTCAATCCACGTTTCATTTTCGCTTTCTTTTAATCCGTCAACCCTTAAACTGTTTCTGCGAGATCAATCCTGCATCTCTTTTAGTTTACTTTTTATTTTAGCATAGTCGGAAATATGATTTAGCTTATCGATGCCAGATGTATGTTTTTTTTCCTGAAAAGCAATTGCTTTCTTAGTTTTTTCTTCAAAAAGATGTTCGTAAAAGTTTAAGCTTCGTTTGATTTCTTCTCCATCTTTTTCTAATGTCTTTATATGTCTTTTACTTGATCCATTGTAATAGCCATAATTAACCAATATGTTAATATATAAAAATATTTATTTATTTATAATTGTTTATTTCAAAAATTCCAAAGTTTTTTTTTTTTTTAAATTTCACGCTGCAGAAACACGTCCGTTCACCACAAAAAAAAAAAAAAAAAAAAAAAAAAAAGATATATATATATTCCAAAACATGCCGTGGTAACTTTGATTGACTAAATCCTAAGACCTTGGCAGTCGTTCAAGAATACAAGATACGAAAAATTAGAGAATCTCTGGAGATTAACAAAGCGAAAGTTCGATGTGAGATAGGTATTGGGGAAGGTGTTCTAAATCAAGATGACGGAGATAAGGTTAAAACAAGAACTTGAACACCCATTTTGACAAAAATTTAACTGACATCATTATTATATTTAATTGGTTTTTATATTTGAGGCTTTTTAATGTCTTCTTTTTAAACGGTTTGTTTTTATGTTATTTTGTAACGTTTTTTTATTATTACCTGATGACGCTGACCACAATAGGTCAGCGAAATATCGTTGATATATTTTTAAATCAATATATATTTAAAAATAGTTATACGCTGCCTTTTTATTAAAATCAACTTATATATATATATATATATATATATATATATATATATATATATATATATATATATATATATATATATATATATATATATATATATATATATATATATATATATATATATATATATATATATATATATATATATATATATATATATATATATATATATATATATATATATATCGTATAACAAGAAATGACTTTTAAAGATATATATATATATATATATATATATATATATATATATATATATATATATATATATATATATATATATATATATATATATATATATATATAATATATATATATTTATATATGTATATATATATATACAATGTATATTATACATATATGTATATATATATATATATATATATATATATATATATATATATATATATATATATATATATATTTATATATATATATATATATATATATTTTTTTTTTTTTGTTTTTTTATTTTTATTTTTTTTCGTCATTTGACACATTTTACAATGTTAACCTTATATTTAAATAAATTTATACAAATGCAAGCTGACTAGGGCAAGTAGAAGACAAAATGTCTTATAATCAAGCCCCTTCGTGATAATTAAAAAAAAAAAAAATTTTACAATTTCCAATAATATATAAAAGAGTGAAATTAAAAAAAGTTTAAAAAACAAATTGAAAAAACCAAAAAGTTTAAAAAAAATTTTCAAGTTTGACAAAACTAAAATGTTTTGAAAAAATAATTTACAAATCCGTACATATGCGTATACATAACCAATAAACCTCATTAGGGCTGTTCAGTATGCTAATTTGTTTTCAGAACATAGCTGATTAAAGTTTTTCCCATTCAACTATCATATTGTGGTTCAAAAATATTTTTTACTAAATTTTATTATTTGCCCTGAAAGTCGCTCAAAGCCTAAACATTTGACAGGTCCCTAATATTATTGAAAAAAAAATTCTTTAAAAATATGTCAACTTGGTACTCAAAAGAAGCAAAATCATTTAAAAATTTCAAAAACAAAAAGTATTTTTTATAAAAAAAATAACATTAGGTTTTTTTGAATAACAACTACGGTTTTTAAACGAAAAATGAAAAAAAGGTAATATTTAAAACACTTTTAATAACAAGTTTTTTTAAGTTGTTTTTTATAAAAAATGAATCTAATTTTTAAAGTTTTTATAAAATTTTGTTTCTTTTGAGTACCAAGTTGACATATTTTTAAATAATTTTTTTTTCAATAATATTAGAGACCTGTCAAATGTTTAGGGGCTTTGAGCGACTTTCAGGGCAAATAATAAAATTTAGTAAAAAATATTTTTGAACCACAATATGATAGTTGAATGGGAAAAACTTCAATTAGCTATGTTCTGAAAAGAAATTAGCACACTGAACAGATCTAAAACCTCATAATTTATATTTAAATATACAAAAGATATTTTGAATTGAAAAAGATTTCGAACATTTTATAGATTTAAGTTCATCTACTCCTATTGCTTTTTAAAACAAAATTAAAACAGACAAACAAAAAGAAACAAGACGAATATATATAACAAGGATATATGTATATATATATACATATACATATATACATATATACATATACACATATACACACACATACACACATATACATACATACATACACACACACACACACACACACACACACACACACACACACACACACACACACACACACACACACATATATATATATATATATATATATATATATATATACATATATACAAATTCACACGTGTATATATAAAAATATATATATACATACACACAAACACACACATTTACAAATATACAAGTACATAAACACATATACATGTATATATACTAACATATATATATATACATATATATATTATATATATATATATATATATATATATAATATATATATATATATATATACATACATAAATATATATACATATATATATATATATATATATATATATATATATATATATATATATATATATATATATATATATATATATATATATATATATATATGTATATATATATATATATATATATATATATATATATATATATATATATATATATATATATATATATATATATATATATATATATATATATATATATATATATATATATATATATATATATAGTGTAGGAATTATGTTAATATTTCCAGTAAGAGTGCTCAATACAGCGTTTTATATAATTAGTAGAGCAAATAATATAGTGAAAACTAAATAATTATTAAGATATATTTCAATTACATAACTAAAAGTTTTCACGCAATAGCGATCATCAGGTGTAACATCTGACGTTCGCTAATGCGTGTTACATCTGTTTACATCTGATTACATCTGTTACATCTAATGATCGCTATTGCGTGAAACTTTTAGTTATGTAATTGAAATATATCTTAATAATTATTTAGTTTTTTACTATATATATACATATATATATATATATATATATATATATATATATATATATAATATATATATATATATATATATATATATATGTATATATATATATATATATATTTATATATACATATATATATATACATATATATATATATATATATATATATATATACATATATATATATATATATATATATATATATATATATATATATATATATATATTTATACACATACACACACACATACATACATATATACATACATACATAGAACACACACATACATACATATATACATATATATTCATATATAGATATACACACACACACACACACACACACACACACACACACACACACACACACACACACACACACACACACACACACACACACACACACATATATATATATATATATATATATATATATATATATATATATATATATATATATATATATATATATATATATATATACAAACACATGCAAAATACATATATATATAAATATTTTTTTAAATAAAAAAATGAAAAAATGTACGTATTGTTTAAGTTTAGTAAGTGTTTTTTTTATAGCTCTTTTAAATATATCAATAGTCTTTTTTAAGTTTCAGATCATATTTTTTTTAGACTATCCGCAGTTTATTAGGACTAATTGTGTGAGCACTATCTTAATCGTGACACGAACGCAACAACGGTTTTTTAGTGTTTTTAGAATTATTTTTTTTATAAGTATTCCAAAAAGTTTATAAAATTTTTAAAAATCCAAAAAAAAGTTAAAGTGTATAACATGTGTGTACAATATTTAACTCACAAATATTTTGTAATTTCAAGATTCCAAATATATTTAAAAAAACTGCCCATGGAACGATTCAAACAACGGCTTAGATACTCAGAAGCTCAGCGCGCTAACCACTCGGTCATGTCGGTACGTTGACTACCAAAATTTAAAACTAAATAAAAAATTTTTTTTAACGCTCACTTTTTCTTATAAAGCAAAGCTGCGATTCTTTTTCGCCAATACCTCGGTTGCAATGGCTGCCAAGGGTTTTGTATTAAATACGCTCTAAGGAACACTATTAAAACTATTAAGTTCGACAATAATATATAGAGATTAAATGTTTCAAAAAGTTTCAATATTATGAAAGAGATTTTTGACGGAGGATTAAATTTTATTGTTTAATGCTAGAAGTATTAGCTGAGCAGACAGTAATTATAACCTTTTCAATTTACTTTGTTTATAAGTTCTTATCTGTAAAAACTTTGTAATTTTAAAAAAATTCTTTATATTATTTTTATGACTAAGTACTAATAATGTTTTGTCAATAACTCGATAGAAATATGTTATCTTTACATATTGCTATATTATTTTAAAACATGTAATTTAAATACGATTAAGAGGTAGAATAAAGTAGATAATTATATTATGCTCTGTTTTATGTGCTTATACTTTATTAAAGATAAGTTAAGAAAAAAAAATAAAAAACCAATTTTGAAATAAAAGTTCAACTTTTATTATATTAGGCATCATTTTTACACACTCCTTTGATGCTTAGTTATGTCTGATAATTTAATAAGTGAAATCATTACACTACGTTGAAATGAAAGAAACCAGGCTAGGTGAGATGAATTAAACCGTCGCCAAAATATAAGAGATGTGCTTAGGCTAGCTGAGCTAAATTAATGTCGAAATGAAAGAGATAAGCCTAGGTGAGCTAAGATAAAATTCTGTAGAAATAAAAGATATCAGGCTAGGCGAGAACTTAGTAAGTATAAATGCATCACATAGCAATAAATAATATTGCTAAACAATATAATAATAACTATAAAGAGTAACTACTTCAAAAATCAAATCATATTTGTCAGTATTGTGGTGCGAAGAAGTGTTTGAACAAAACTCATTTTTTGCTGCCATTAAGGAAAAGTTGTATTAGCTCCTCTTTCTCAATATTTACCATTTTTGATTAATTTAATGACAAGAAACCATGTTGATCATATTGTCAATCAAAATTTTTTAAACACCTAAGGAGTTCCCTTTTACGTTTTGCTGGCTTCAAAGCCAAAATAGTCTCTCCCTCAAATAATGGCCCTTTCTGTTTTAGGGTCTATGGGCAAACTTTGCATCAGGTTAGAAATTTAGGCCAGAAGAATTTTTTCTACACACATATTGTCAATTAAATATACATGATCCTAATTCAGTAATGTCATTTAGAATGGAGCAATCTGGTAATGATGGTTGTATAAATGAGTTAATGCTAATTTTTATTTTTTATTTTTATTTAGTCTTGCTTTTTTAAAAAGGAGTTGTTAATCTAAACTTGCAGTATAAATCTTGAAACTTTCGCAGAAGAAATATAGCCTCACAAAGTAAGTTTCTTATCTGTTTAGTCAAACTTTTAAGTTTTCAAAGAAAGAAATAATACATAACTAATTAATGTGTATTATGTGTATTAAATAAATAATTTTGTTTCATTTTTGACTCGAATTCCTTCTCTTATGACTAGTTTTCGAAATGTTCCTACATAGCAGGATTTAAGAAATGTTCTGAATGTTGATTGTATTCAAAAAACTAAAACTAAGTGTGACAATCTTCATACCATTTACTAAAAGCTATAAAATAATGAAACAATGTTTCATTAGTATTTTTAATTCTATTTTATGTTGAGTGTAATATTTTTTGAAATGTTTATATTTTTATATCATCTCAAGAAAAAAAATTTTTTTTTTTTTCTTAAGCAATTTTTATATTTTTTATCTTTGGAATTATTGTTTTGAATGTATATTTTGGCAATTTTTACTTTGTTTTTTATATTTCCATTTTTTTTATATATGAATAAAAACCATTTATGTTTCTATCACCTTCTGTACTAGAAGTTTACATTTGCATTAATTTTTAATGTCCAAATTTGCTTTTTAAATAAATTTAAATGACAGGGTAAAATATTACTATAGTCTAAGTTTCCAAAAACACCTAAATAAATGTTACGCAACTGTCTTATATGATAAGGTATTTTTTTTTATGTAAAAAATATTGAAGTAAATGTGTACAAAGTATAGTATTTTAATTGTAAAGAACATGATTAGAAATAGTCGGGTGTGGAAACGAAATACCACGAACCGCATTGTACGGGTTGTGGCAGCTAGTTGAATATTGAAAACGTAACCGTAAAAAGGTTAAAGAATAGTAAGTATCCTACATACATACAAAGTTGATCAAACTACTATTGTTTATGAGTTTTATTTCGGTCGCTCTTTTTTTAAGCAATTATCAGAAAAAATTATAGTTTAATTAAAATATATTTTTATTTTATTAATGATAAGTTCTAATGAAGTTAGAAAGATGATTATATTTAAAAAGTTTTATCTAGTATATTTATTTTTACATTTTATTAATTATTATACTTATTATAAAAAAGTGGGTTTTTTATAATAAGTATAATACTCTTTTTTTTTGCTTTTTTGCTTTTTGCCTTTTCTCTACAAGCTATAAGTTATTACAATACTTTTAAGAATTTTCAGGTATTTTTTTTAAATTAACAGATAGGCTAAGGTTTTGACTTCAATGATGCGTAAAAATCATTTGCCACTTTTGCTCGTTTTCGCTTTGTATTTGCTTTCTATTTTTTTGTAATTTTATACTTTTAAGCGTACAAGGAAAAGGCCAAGGGGTGTTGTTGTCTGTAATAAATAATAATAATGCGTTATTGTTTTTTTGTTTTTTTTTCATTTTCCTATGCTTTGTTGAAAATTTACAATTATCGCTAAATTATAAAATATTTTTTTAGTTAATTAAAATAAAACCTAAACTTTATGTTAAGGTATTTTTTGATTTTAAATGGAGTTTATCTTTGATTCGTCAGATGTCAGAGAAACGAACCGAAAAATGTTTTTGAATCTAATGCAGAGCCAAATAACGATAAACATAAAGAAAAAATTAAAAATTTTAAAACATTGCGTATTTGCAAAAAATAATTACTCAGACGAACAAATAAAAATCATAATTTATCGCAATTTAATTCTGAATTGAAATAATGATGGGCAATAGCAAACCGGGATAAAAAAAAAATTAATAAAAAATAGTAATTGACTTAAAGGAATTATTGTGATACCTACTTGGTGGGAAATCGGATAACGAATAGCTAGCTATAATCGTAACGATAAAGACAGCGATTTGGCCACGAGGATCGCTAGCTTTTTTAAGTTAGCCAAAAGCTATCGATATTTGTAAAGATAAAGACAGACATTTGGTTAAGAGGACAGCCAGCTTAATAAGCTTAAGACCCACTGGCTATTGTAGCTAGTGTCATATCGTAAAAAAGTCGTTGTAAAAAAAAATTTGATATGTACCGATCAACCAGCTATAGATTTGTAGATATTTTGTAGCTAGCTACATAGCTACGATATGTAGCTAGCGTCACATTGCTACAAAATCGCAATGTTTAAAGTTCGATTATCCTCACAATTATAATAGACTCAAAACTAAAAATCGAATTTTTAAAGATATTAAAGACATTAGGAAATAATAAAATAGGAAAAAAAATCGCTAGAAAATTGCTATATAGCTAGCTAGTCGCTCGCTAGTCGCTAGCTCATTTCCCACAGGTAAGGTACTGCATTTAGTGATATATTCCCCAAAAATTTTCAAAAAATCAAAAACGATTCTTAAACTGCTTTATGTATTTTAATGTATGGGGATTTCAAAAATCATAGTGGCTTTATCTAAAAATTTATTTAACTAGTGATTTTTTTTTATTTTTTTTTTAAGTAGTAAAAATATCAATTTTAAAAAGTCAATCTACTCCTAATAAGTAGCACATCTTGATAAATTACGACTGTTGCAAAAAAATTTAAATAAAGTTTACAGTTAAAAAGTTTTATGGCTTCTTGTTAGATTTAAAAACTATATAATGAAATAGACCGCTTTTAAATCATTTTTAGCTCAAAATTCTCTGCCAAAAGTTTTTTTTTAGTTTTAATCATTGTAAAAGTAGAAAGTCAAAACAAAACGAGCAGTAAAAAGAAAAAAGATTTTTAATGTAAAGGTGCCTTGCGGCAGTTAAGTTGTAAATATTGTAAATCTTGCCTCTTTAAGTGTTAATAATGTAGCCTTTGTTTATAATAAAACCGACGATCTCCAATACATCGAGTTCTTCTTATCACAAAGTTAAAGGTCTTTTCCACTCACCACCTGAAAGGAATTCTCATTTCAAAAACAAAGGTATGACTGTTCACAGAATAATTGACTGTTCACTTTTATCTGATAGTATAAATGTTTTGAGCTGCCCAACTTGTTTACAAATATAAATATAAGAATTTACATATGTAAGTAAAAGAATTTCTTGAGTGTGATAAATTTAATGCAATTCATATAAATATAAGAAGTTTACCAAAACATTTTGAAAATCTTTGCAATAGTTTTGAGGAAAATCTAACTATTTTTAGTGTAATATGCCTAACTGAAACTTGATGTAGTTCTAATTAGTTCCCGGTATTTTAAAGTTATTATATAGAGAAAACCAACGGTATTATATTAGGCATGACATGAGTATTTATGATGTCAATAAAGAGGTTTTAACGATAGAAATATTGATTTTTTTTTTTTTTTTTTTTTTTTTTTTTTTTTTTTGCCGTTTCATATATTTACAATATAGACATATTACATTTATAAAAATTGGCCGGAGCAAGAAGAAGACAATGACTGTCTTATCGCCGATTAATAAAGCTAAAAACATTGTGATTAGTTGTTGTTATCGCTTACCTACTAACAAAATTAAAACATGTAGTACATTTTTGCACAGTGATGTTAAAAATAAAATCAAGCACGAAAAAAAATTACTTTACATATTAGGTGATCTGAATTTAAATTGTTTTGAGTATCACGTCAAAAAAGAGATTAATGGGTTTTATGATGGCCTATTTGAAAATGGAGCAGTTCATCTAATAAACAAACCAACTAGATTTACTCAAACAACAACTTCCTTAATTGATAACATTATAACCAACAATATTTTTAATTATTCGCCTAAAAAAGGCATTATTAAAGTGATATATCTGATCATTTCCCTATTTTCTTTTCAATAGATATTTATGAGAAAATTTTATATAACGAAAAAAATCATTTAAAAAACAAATTTTTCATAATAAAAACCTAGAATCTTTTAAATATCAACTTTCTTTAGTGAATTGGAACATCATTAACTTTTCTGGAGACATTAATTTAATATAGAAATCTTTTTTTTAATTTTTTATGAAATTTATGACATTAATTTTCCCAAAGTGGAAACAAATTACAAACATAAAAAAATTAAATCGCCATGGATGGACACTTATACCATGTTCACACTAGCGATGTTCGGCGGAACATTATTCTGGAACAAATGTTCCTGGAACAAAATGTTCCACAAAATGTTACTTGTAGCGTTCACATGTAAAATTGGCTTGACGGTACATAAAAGAAAAAACGAGTAAAAAAACGGTAGGTAAAACTCGAATAAAAATTAGTGACAAACAGTTTGGCAAATACACATTGTTAATATAATTTATTAATTTTTAATATTTAAACATTTATTAGAGGTAAAACTAAATACAAATAACACTGAGGGTTTAGCTAGCTCAGAGTTAGACAATAAAAACCCAACCCAAAATACCCGCCATACAAAAGGTGACGTTGGAATTTTGTTATCCCGTTTTTTGGCTTTTATGGATAGGTCATATCTCCTTTAGTCGCTTTTGACGACACAGAATAGTAGTCCATCAGTGGTATAGTACCGAATAAACATATTATACATTAATATGTTACCCATGACCAGTTAAAACTAATCTCATTTTGTGTTCATACATATTTAATATTTATTTATTTAGGCACATTTGATAACCTCAAGGAAAGTAAGTAAATACATAACCATATTACAGCTAAAGCTTTAAATAATGAATAATATTATTACTACTTTACTTGTCCCTTTTATAAAGGTATTTAGCAATTGAGTCACGAACATTTTTTCCTGGTCCATTGTTCCCAGTTGTAGAAACTGTATTGGGTTGAGCTAGACTGTCATCATGATGATACATAAGCCATTCTATTATAATAATATCGTCATAATATTCACAAATGTTGTGAAGAGAGACGCAAGCATTAACAATTCTTGTAGCAAAGTTAATATCGCATTCCATACGTTTGCAAATTACACGGAATCGAGCTTTAACGCGCCCAAAAGCATTCTCAACTACTCTTCTGGCTCCGCAAAGTATTTTATTGAAATTTTTTTGAATTTCACTAAGCTCCAAATTTTCAGGATAAGGTTTTAACAAATGACGCGTTAAAGGATATGCTGAATCACCTATCAAACATAGTGGAACAAGAGAATCGCCCAGCTCTTTACAACATTTATCAAATAAACTTGATTATAAAATTGCTTTCAAAGAAGAATTCTGCAAAATACAGCTGTCATTATTTCTACCAGGCGATCCAACACTTGTATAAATGAAACCGTATTGACAATCTACAACGGAAAAAAGTACAATGGAATACCATCCTTTATAATTATAATAAGAAATTGCTTGATCTTTAGGGGCTAAAATAGGGATGTGGCATCCATCAACAGCTCCAACGCATTGTGGAAAACCAAGAATAGCTTCGAAATCTCTACTATGTTTATTTAAATTTTCCACTGACAATGGAAATTTAACATATTTAGGTAGCAAAATGTCATTAACAGCATTAATAAATTCATGAACAATTAAATTTGCTGTTGACTTTCCTATGTCAAAAAGGCTAGACACAACACGATACTCTATACATGAAGCTAGATAATGTAATGCAACTGCAACACGTTTTACTACTGAAATAGGTTCTCGCGTAGTTGTGGTAGTTTTGCCTAAATGTGGATGCAATTCATTAACTAGGAAATAAAATGTGTTACGATTTACTCGAAAATGCTCTTTAAATTCACATTCCTCCATTTGAGTAAAAATCTCATTAAACCATTGAGAACTTTTCGGCCTAACCCAAACTTTTCTTTCAATTAGATACCCTTGTTGATTTAACTTAAAGAAAGCTAAATCTAAATATAAAAATGTATGGGTGATTGATTCATCATTGATTAATGTTCTACTTCTTGATCGAAGTACGGCCAAAACGCCTTATATGTTTTTCCAATAGCTTTTTCCTTTACAGATGTCTCCCTAAAAAGCTATTAAAACTATATAAATATATTAAATAAATATAATACTTATTATATTACAATTCAAGGGAAATTAAAACACATTTTTAAAAATCATTTTGTTAGAATTGATACAGCATGATCTGTTAACAAAAACAAAAATGAAACATGTAATGCAATTTGTATAAATTAAAAACAAAACACGTCGGCAAAAAACATATCACTATAATTCATCTACAGGCCTGCTTCATATCGCAAAAAAAATTATTTGGTAAAAATACTAAATATTTATAGCATAGAGATACAAAAAAAGGTATTTATAAAATAACA
The DNA here is from genome assembly GCF_022113875.1 of Hydra vulgaris. Taxonomy (NCBI): domain Eukaryota; kingdom Metazoa; phylum Cnidaria; class Hydrozoa; order Anthoathecata; family Hydridae; genus Hydra; species Hydra vulgaris. The sequence goes on along the minus strand of NC_061158.1, from coordinate 48,035,682 downwards.
TGACAAATTTAGAAAATACCACCAGATATGCATTTTGATGCTTGAAATCACAAAATATTTTTATTTTACATAAAGTAAAAATTCCTTTGATAATAGTAATAAGGTAACATGAAAAAATATATATAAATAGAGCTTCATCTACAAGCTTGTACAATATTTCACTAACCATCTCTTTAGTTAAAACATTGAAAAACTTTATGAAATATATATTGCATAGAATTGTAAACAAGGTATACTGTTGAAAAAATGCTGACCTTTCAACTTTAACATAATTACTAAAAAGATATTTTGACTAATAGAACACCTTATTTTTTTGTTAAAAGTTTATAATGTTCTACTTGGGCTTTAGACACATCTACTTGGGCTTTAGATGCATTTTCAATTGCATCGCAAATACGCTCTAAAGCAACAACCTCTCTGATTCGTAGCTCTTGTGAACGGATTTGAACATCTAGACTTTTATTTGCTATTTTTAAGTATTCAGAAGTAAAATTTGTTTTTTTATTTTTTCTCACCGGTTCAGTTTTTGCTATTTTATTCAAAGTTTTTTTATCATCAGAGTTCCTTCGTTTATTGCAGCTGGATGTAGATTGAGTCAGTTCCTCATCAGGAATAGTGACAATTGATTGCACATCACTTGTATCATCCAAAGCTTCAATATTTAAAATACTGACAGTCTCCTTGCCATCTTCCATTGTGGCAATCTGTAAATAAAATATACAAATTAAAAAAATTACACATTTGAGAAATGATTATAAATCATGTTTCAATCAAAATTTATCTCTTGACTTTGAAAGACTTGACTTTCAAAAAGGATCTATTTAGACAATAGCATTTTACAAATTGATCTAGCCAATATTAAAAGATTCCTTTTATAATTCAAAAACTTTATATTATATGTTTTTGATCTTTATGTTTTAAGTCTGCCAAATGTTGCAAAACTAAGAGCCTCTTAAACTTTATTTTGTAGAAATAGTTAACATGCTTGTTTATATTACTTTAAAAAATATATAGCACTTTAAAATATACAACAATAAATTATACTAAACTTACCTGACCATCTTGAAAATCTTGAGTAGAAAAGTTTTGACTTTGAGATAAAAGATCATTGTCAAGGGAAGCTTCACCACCTATTATTTTGGCAACAATATTGTAAAACCACCATTTACTAGGAGCTCCTCCCGATGAACCAACTTGAAGTTTTTCTCGTCTATGAAAAATATACATAAATATAAGTAAATATAAGCACATCATTAACACCGTATAAGATCAATCAAATAACTTTAATGGACAAATTATTATTAACGAAATAATTATTAACAAAATTAACGAATTATTAACGAATAATAAAATAACAAATTATTAACAAAATAATTATCAACAAGCTGTAAATCTTCAATACTGAATAAGATTTAAGTAATTTTTAATATAACACTCAGTTACAAACTAAATTGCAATTAGATATTATTACACATGGTTAGTTTTGTAAAATACTTAGTAAGGTATCAAGTAAGGTGTCAGTAAGGTATCAAGTAAGGTGTCAGTAAGGTATCAAGTAAGGTATCAGTAAGGTATCAAGTAAGGTATCAGTAAGGTATCAAGTAAGGTATCAGTAAGGTATCAGTAAGGTATCAAGTAAGGTATCAATAAGGTATCAAACATTAAATGTAGAATATGTACATACCTAAATTGCTTCCTCAAATTACTAATTTTAGATTGAATTTGATAACCAGTTAACGGAGGTACGATATTAAATGTGTTTGAAAATTCAGCTGCCATTTGTTAGTAAATATTTGTGTTTCTTCTTACAAATGTTAATGCTTTGTAATTATCTTTCCATAAATCTAATAATACTCTTGTGTTAGCCATATTCTATAAAAATTTATTTAAAGGAGATGTGCAAAGACCAATATTTGTTGTGCTAGCGTCAATACACTATTTTTCTGAATGCTGAGACATTGTGTAAAATTAAAGTTTTACCTACTAAAAAGGATAAGTACATTGAATCTTGCAACAATAACAACAACAAAAAGAAGAGAAATAGTTAATAATAAAATTAAAGGTTAAACTTCATAATTGCTATAAATGTTATGGGCTTAAAATAACTTAATAATGTTATGGGCTTACTAAATAGTTTAATTAATTGCCAAAAACTGGTAGCCAAGAGAACAGAAACTTTCAGATGCTACTTTTACTTTTTTTTACTTTTCCATGCAATGTGATAATTATGTTATTTAATAACATCGATCTTTCAACACTATTGTTTATTTTTATTTTTAAATGTCAATAATTGTAGTACATTGTGGCAAAGATATAAGGTACAGTCATATCAATACAGTCAATCAATAATATATATTCTGAATAAAGGTCTTACTTTCACAATTATTCACAAACAGTAAATTAACTAATATTAAGTAAATACAGATTATTTATGAGGAAAATACTAATGATAATGTTCACAAATTAAAATAACAAGATAAGACAAAGCTAATACAATAACATATATATGACATATAAATAAAATATATGACAAAGCTCATATATAACAATATATACCAATAATAATATCATTAATAATATTAACATAAATAATAATAACAATGATGATAATAATGATAATAATATTAATAATTGTTATTGTTGTTATTGTTATCATTGTTATTACTATTATTATTCTATTATTATAATTATTATAATAATAACAATAATAATAATTATTATTATTATTATTATTATTATTATTATTATTATTATTATTATCACTGCTGGCAAGGCCAATGATAAACAACTCTGCTTATTAGTTCAAAGTTGAATTTTATAAATAAAATTACTATAAGTTTATTAAAAATGCATTAACAGCAATGCTTGCAAAGTATATAATTAAATAAAAACTATTAAACAATGAAAATAAAATATTCTTAACGCAAGTTAAATGTTAACTTGAATTATACTTCTTGTCAATTCAAATTAAAACTGATCTTATAAGAATAATACTGTCTTTGTAATGTTATATTTTAAGATTAAGTTTTTAAACACACATATATAACTTCTTTTTAAATTAATAATACACTAATAGTTAAATTTCTATTCTATTTATACAAATTTTAAATATCGTTAAAAATAACTTTGTGAAATTTGTGATGGTCAAATAATTGTTTTTTAAATAAATGCCCACCATCTGGTCTACTCATGATTGATCCCACACGAGTGGGATCGGAATTTTCTTGGTTGTATGAAATTACCACAAGTTTTTACTCAATGAATAAAGATATGAAATTATATTCGAAGAAATGTTTTGAACTCAATAAAAAAGATGGAAGGCAAAATGTTGAAAGGCAACATGTTGAAAGGCAAATAGTATATCGATAATCTTGTCTTGATATATGACCAAGACCAAGGACATGCAGAGATCAAGGACTAAAAACTCTGGTTAAGATGACAACAACTTTGTAAAAAAAATAGTTTGAGTTACTTTCACAACAAATTTGCATCTTGCAATGCATTTTTATTGAATCTTTTAGCTTATATGCATACGCTTATTTTAAAAATAGTTGAAAATAGGCACCATTTTTTATACAAAACCAAGAAAATGTTCCGGAACATTTATTTGTTCTGGGTTGGCGGGACGGTACAAAAGTTCTTCAAATGTTCCTTGATTTTTTGTTCCATTTGCGTTCACACGAGAGGATATTTGTTCATGTTTCATGTTCCACGGAATGTTCCATTAAATGTACCCTCGTGTGAACAGCCTATTAGGGTATTCTAAAATCTTCTAAAACTAAACAAAAACTTCATGTTAAATATTTAAAATCAAAAACAACTGAGAGTAAGACCATATATAAAAAACTACGTAAGACTATTTGAATGCCGAAGGAAAAATTCGAAAAAATTACACTATATAGTATAATGTTTTTGATTTAAATTTGTATCTTTCAAGTAAACTAGTGTAGTATTCTACACTAATTTACTTGAAAAATACAAATTTAACTCAAAACGCACTTGGCAACTAATAAACAAAATTACTGGTAACACCAAAAAAATATCGCAATCTTTGCCCTCAGTTATTAAAGTAGATGATAATTTTTTTCTGGATCAAAAAACAATTGCTTCCGAATTTAATAAATGTTTTGTTTCTGTAGGAACAAACCTAGCCGAAAAAATTCCGAACCCTAGAAAATTAATAAAGGTAACATATGACCCTCTAAACTCGTATCAAAACTTTTTTGAATTGTCTTTTAAAGAGTTTGAAAGTGCTTTTAAATTGTTAAAGTCAAATAAAGCAGTTGTTCCAGATGATGTCAATGGGATTGTTATTACAAATTGTTTCGACATTTTAAAAGACATACTTTTCCAAATTTTTAAATGCTCTTTTAATCAGGGAGTTTTTCCTGATGATTTAAAAATAGTAAAATTTTTTACAATACTTAAAGAAAGAGGAAAAACTAATATAAAACACTAACGTCCAATTTCTATCTTCTGTGTTTTTATTAAAATTTAAGAAAGAATTTTGTACAACAGAATATACAATCACTTTTTATCAAACAAATTATTATATAACATGCAATATGGATTTTAAAAAAATAACTCAACAGAGCATGCAATTATTCAGCTTACAAGAAGTACATCAGACTCATTTATTGATTTTAGCAAAAACTTTTGATACAAATGATCATAAAATTCTTGATAAAAAGTTAAAGTGTTATGGAATAACAGGCAATGTTTTAAAATGGTTGAAAAGTTATTTAAGTAATCGTAAACAATTTGTTTACGCCAATGAAACATTTTCATCAAATTTGTTAAATATTACATGTGGAGTTCCTCAAGGATCCATATAAGGACCTCTTTTGTTCCTTATTTATATAAATGATCTTTGCAAAGCCTCGGATTTAATAACAATTATGTTTGCTGATGAAACTAATTTATTTATGTCATACATAAGCATTCTTGCTCTATTTCATTACGTCAATATCGTGCCAATCAAATTATCTGACTGGTTTAAGACCAACAAATTATCTCTTAAAATTGGTAAAACTAAATGGATTCTTTTTCATCCTCTCATCAAAAAGCATAAACTGCCAATTAACAT
>NC_061158.1:48018096-48025596 GCF_022113875.1 Hydra vulgaris | reverse complement strand
TACACGATGTCAACACTAAAGATTAGTAATACCTATCTGAAATGGAAAGACCACATCACAACGATACCCAATAAAGTTTACTCAAACCTAGGTTCACTAAGGCGGACATTGATATCCTGGTAAATTGACTTGTCTTTATTAATGTTAGGTTGCACCTTACATCAAATAAAGAGAACATATTATTAATTTTTTATGCAAGAAAGTCTTTGCTTTTTAATAATGATCAAGTTTGGGTAAAGTGGTTTTTTTTATGTTTCCATGGGAGCGTTCGATGACGCAGAGGTTTCTGAACTTGTACGAACACTTCTTCTTTTTCAAGTTTCAAAACTTTATAACAAGGCCGAAACGTCATTTGGTTTAACCCTTCATTTGTCGAAAACGATAGTACCAACCTGGGCAAATGTTTTTTGAAATTAATTGACAAACATTTTTCTAAGAATAACACACTGCATAAAATCTTTAACCACTGTAAAAATTGTAACCCCTGCTAATCGTGATTCATCTCCTAATGAAAGATTCTACATACGTATAAGTCAGGCTCCTATTAAATCAAAGGTACGTTAATAACGTTAAATTATTTAACATCTCTAAATACAAAAATAATACTAAGCTCTCAAGGCATGCATGGAAGTTAAAAGAAGCTAATTTAGTTCCTATAGTTAAACTATAAATTCTCAGGCGATGTAAAACATATAATCCAACATACAAATCTTGTAAACTATGTCGCATCGAAAAATATGAAATTATAAATTATAAAAATACTAATCTATTGAATAAAAGAAATGAGATTGTTTCTACGTGCAAACATTGAAACAATCAATCAATATCAATCAATATACATATATATAAATAAATATATATATATATATTATATATATATATATATATATATATATATATATATATATATATATACATATATATATATATATATATATATATATATATATATATATATATATATATATATATATATATATACATATATATATATATATATATACATACATATATATAAATACATATATATATATATATATATATATATATATATATATATATATATATATATATATATATATATATATATATATATATACATATATATATATATATATATATATATATATATATATATATATATATATATATATATATATATATATATATTTCTGAAATAATTTTTCTTACATTTCAAGGTTGTTTACAAATAGTATAAACCAGGGTTATCCAACCGTTTTGCAGCCGGGGCCATTATTTTATTTTGATGACAACACGAGGGCCACAAGTTAAGAAAAAATATTTTGTTTAAACTTCAAATTAAAAACAACTAATTCAACTTCAATATTGTCAAAAAAAAATGTATTTAATGGGAAACTTAGCATTGTTTATTTTTACACAAATGATCTATGTCAGCTTTTATAGTGGACGGTGAAATCCGAAGTGTATCAGTGAGGTGTTCATCTTTAAATCTATGTTTCTGTTCTGATTTAACACGTTTCATTCATGAAAAAAATTGTTCACAGATGTAAGTGCTTCCAAAAAGAGGAAAATATTTCATAGCGTGTCTGCACAAATTTGGATAAACTTGTATTTTTTATAAAATTCATGTATTTTTTATAAAATTCTAGCAAATCAACATCCTTGTAACCTTCTTTCAAATCGTGATTGATTTGTATTTTTATCAATTCCATTTGAAATTCATCTCTTATTGTCTCAACTTTAATGGAAAATGGATGTGAAAATAAGTCTACTCATTCATTTCTTTATTAAAATCACAAAATCTTGTGTCAAATTCATCAATTACTTTTAAAATAAGATTAAAATATTTTTCATAGTCATCTGTGTTGGTATTTCTTTTTGACAATGTTTTAAAAAGGATTAGTGATTTTCGACTTAATTTTGAATTTCAAAACAAATGTTTTTACATTTTTATATAATTTACTAGTAAGTTGATCTTTACCCTGCAGCTTGATGTTTAATTCCATTAACATCTGAGTTATATCAATTAAAAATGCAAAATCATTCAGCCTGTCATTATTTTCAAGAAAGCTTGTGTCTTTATCTTTATTTTTAGATGCTATAACTCAGGTATTAATATCCAAAATCTTTTCAAATTTGCAGCTTGACGAAGCAATCCACAATCCTCAAACAATTGTTTGAACTGTCTGTGATTAAGGCCACAACTTTTTATAAAATTACCAGTTTGGATAACAATTTCCATGACTTGTTTCATATTTAATACATAACTGTTTTTGATGTATAATACAGTGATATGAAAGAATGTTGTGATTAACGGTTTTCTTAAATAATGCCACAAATCCGATATTTTTTCCTTTCATTGACCTTGCTCCATCTGTAGTGACATTAGAAAGTTTTGTTTCTGCCATATTAAACTTTAACGTTGTTTTTTTCACTTCAGAATAAATATCTTCTCCTTTAGTAGTGCCTTTCATGTGCCTGACATTCAACAGTTCCTCAATTATTTCAAAACTACTTGTTATAAATCTAAAAAAACAGCTAACTGAGCCGTATCACCTCTATCTGTTGATTCATAAAGTTCCAGACATTATGCTTCACACTTACATAGGTTTTCTGTTAATGCTAATTCAATATTCTTTGATAGATCCGCAACCTTTCTTGCAATTGTCTGGTGTGACTGAGATCTTCAACAAATTTTGTTTTTTAAGGGCATACCTCCTTACAAAACTGTTTTAAAGAGTTTTTTATTAAATCTCCAGTAGAAAAAGATTTACCACTTTTTGCAATATTTTCTGCAATTAAAAAACTTATTTTGGTAGTACTGTATAAGCTAATTACTTAACTTTTCATTATTGATTGTTGCCCGATATATTTTTTCTTTAGCCCTTGAATTTATTATAAGTTGCTGCACGTTTTATAGTATAATGTCTATTAACATTATACATTTACACACGGCAATTTTTTAAAACAAATGAGACACATAATTGAATTATTTTGGTCCATCACAAAAAATTCATTCGTCCAAGATGGGTTAAATAAACGACCTCCGTTTCCACATTTAGTTTCAGCTCTACTTCTTTTCTTAGCACTAGCAGAAGCCATATTTAAAAAAATCAATATAATTAAAGTTCCGTTAACCAAGTAGTCAATACCGTTTTAACCGGTTTTATTAAAAATAAGACGGTAGTTTAAACCGTATTGCAATAAATTTAAAGAAATCTGATTTTAAAAACTATATTAATAAACTGCCCTAATCCTGAACTACAGAAAAAATAGTTCTAAAAATATAATATTCATTTGATTTTAAAAGTTATGTATTGAAAACGCGGGCCATGGCAAAAGACAACGAGGGCCACGCGTTGAACAACCCTGGTACAAACTACTAATATCACGTATACACCTAATGATGAATAAAATAATAATAGTAATAATAATAAAGAATATATTTATAATAATAATGTTAAATAATAATAATAATAAATACATGATATTTTAACAATAGTAATAATAATATAGTAATTAAAATAATTTAAATAAATCAGTATAATTTTCCATTCAACAATTGTTTTTATATACAAAGATACAAACGGTAATCAACTGACAAAACGTAACAACTAACGATGACATAAAAAAAATCACTGCTAAAAAAAATTATAAAGATTTATTAAATATATTTTTCTTATAATATAATAACCGAAATATATTGCAAATAATATGACAGAGTAAATAAATAAAATATAAACAGAAAAACACTGAGAAAATCAAAACTAAAAAAAATTATAACAAACATTAGAAGCAAAACCAAAATTTACCCCAGTGAAAAAGCGCACACGGGATACGCGTGGGTTTTTTCCATATGTAACCCATGTGGGGATTATTATTTTCTCCCATGTGGGTTCCATATGGTAAATTTCACATAGGTTCCATATGGTAATTTCCACATGGGATACGCGTGGGCTTTTTCCATATGTAACACATGTGGGGATTATTATTTTGTCCCATGTGGGTTCCATATGGTAAATCCCACATGGGTTTCATATGGTAATTCCCACATGGGATAGGCGTGGGTTTTTTCCATATGTAACCCATGTGGGGATTAATATTTTGTCCAATGTGTTTTGTTTTTTTGTTGTAGTTTTTACATTCATGTTTCCACATGTGTGTGGTTAGGATTGCTCTCCATAGCGACATATAAATGCCGTTATGAAAGAGTTAAAGCAATCTTTTACAACCGTACGCCTTTCCTGACGTTAACATGCAGCAAGTTGTAGTAGATTACATGTTACCAGTAGCAGAATAACTCGACCTAACGGTCAACGTATCTGGGTTATATATGGTAAATCCTACACGAGTTATAGGTTGAAAATACCACATGTTTTATAGATTTTAAATGCCACTTATTCTAATTCAAATGCTATAAAAGTAGCGAATACCATATAAATGAAACATCGAAATTAATTATGGAAGCTTTCAGAGAGGTTTAAATTTATCTGGTATTAGCTACTTTATGCTATTTAGGATCAAATATATGCGATGTTCTCCACAAATAATGTAGGATTTACCATAAAATATTATAACAAAATTCTACAAAACTAAAAAAACGTATTGCAAAACGAATTTACATTTAAATAATAGCTATTAATAAATACATTGAAATAAATATGAAAAATATTATTTGTTGTTTTGTTATTTACACGCCTTTTGTCGATTCAATTGATAAAGCAAATTGCCTTGGCTCGCTTAATGCTAAGGTTTTTACCACATTAATAAAAAACTACTTTCTTCAAGCATTTCCTAAAATATATATATATATATATATATATATTCATCTACAAATATATATACAAATATCAATAATAACCTAAATCAACCTAAATTATATGGTTATTATAGATTAAAATAAGAAGAAGAACAACCGTAATTAAAAGCCTTATTAGTTAAGAGTAGTTTTAATTAAGAGCCAAATTGAAGTCATTAATGACTTCAACTAGGATTTTATTCCACACATAATTAGTTCTTAATTTATTACTTACGATGACTATTATATTAAGGATAATTTGACAAGAGCTTGTATCCGTTAATGAGAATCTAATTTGAGAAAAAGTGCTCAATTGGAAAAGTCATTACACAAAAAAATAAAACAAAACATGTAAGAACCGACTTTATAATAATGTACACATGAAGTGCAATAGACACTTGATGTAATAGTATCTTTACTTTTTCGTCACAAATATTATAATATTTTGAAACCATTCAACAAACATCTAAATTTCCATAAGTAAATTTATTCTTAAATCGTTGTTCTCGTATCCTACCTTGTTTTTCATATCATAATTTATTGTGGTATAAATTATATAACACATCTAAACAAAATTACTTAATTTGTGATTTTCGTATATATATATATATATAAATATATATATATATATATATATATATATTATATATATATATATATAAATATATATATATATATATATATATATATATATATATATAAATATATATATATATATATATATATATATATATATATATATATATATATATATATATATATATATATATATATATATATATATATATATATATATATATATATATATATATATATATATATATGTGTATATATATATATATATATATATATATACATATATTTATATATATATATTTATATATATATAAAACACCTTGATTACAAGACAAGATTTGGTATACTTGCACTAACTTCACTAAGTGACAAAAGAAAACGTGGTGACCTTATCCAAAAATTGAAAATTGAAAATAAAACTGAATTAATCAACTGGCATATTGACCCATTATACATTCCTCACGTCTATGGTCATCACAAACGCTTTCATCTTGAAAATATTAGCAACTGCCTCGTTCGACTTTTTCAACAATCGATTTGTAAAATACTTGGAATGCTCTGACGGATGATGTTATCAACGTCTCTATTATTGACAGTTTCGAAAAAAAACTAGACCAGCAACTCACAGTTACCACAGTGCATCATTTTCCGTGGCTATATATATATATATATATATATATATATATATATATATATATATATATATATATATATATATATATATATATATATATATATATCAGAGATATGACTTTTTTAACTTTTTATACAATTTGGACAACCCCATATTATTTTTGGATGAGTTTTTGGTATAAAACAATGAAGAAATGTTTATTTTCCTTCAAGTGTAAAAAAATGTCACGCCCCTCGGCTGAAATGTTTTTTAATACAATATAGATAGGAATATAATATACTATACATATTACATATGGGCCAGAAAACATAAGTTAAAGAAGTCATAACCCTCTATATATATTTTATTATAATATATTATTATATTATATATAATAAAATATATATAGACGGTTAATATATGTTATATATATATAATTTTAAATACATTTCAGACGTATGCATTACCACTTTATAATTTCTAGTTTTTCACTGCCGTGCCTAATTGTTTATTAATTAGTTTCAGATTTTTTTGTGCTGCTTTTAATTAAAACGGCATACAAATACTGCCAATCAATTGTTGAAAAAAATAAAGAGACTTATAAAAAAAATTTTGTGAAATTTCAAGATTCGCATAAAAGTAGACAGTTTCCTATGTTAGAAACATCCTTTCAAGAATATTCCAAAATGCCATTAAAAAGTGATATTGTTAGGAGGTTTAAGTATTTGTCTAGTACTGATGTGAAAGCCAAAAAGCAAAAGATAGATCTTATTTCAGAAGAAGTTATAAGTTTGTGTTAATAAATGGAAAAAGTTTGAAGTTAATAGATGGAAAATCTATCACTATTATTAATGCCATAGCTGATATTATAGATAATTTTAAACTATGGAATTCAATTAAAATGATTGTGACAGATACTAAAAATGTCAATACCGGAAAGAAAAATGGTGTTGTTGTAACACTTCAGGACATTTTTCAAAAAAAAAGGATTACAAAAACCTCAATTTGTACAATGTCAACATCATATCTTGGATAGAATACTTAGACTAGAAATGGAAGAAAAATTGGGAGAAAATCCGAACTCACCAAACATTAATTACTTTTTTACTAACAAGTTGTTAGAACATTATGAAACACTGAAGACAAGTTTTTATAATGGTACAGAAGAAATAAAAGACACAGGAGGATGGCGAGATGACATGAAGTTTCTGTTTCATCTGACGAGAACCTATCGATACTATGACCAAAATAAAATATTTCCTCATGTAAGATTTCAAAAAATCCCTAATATCAGTAATGCTCGGTGGAGTTCAAGAGCTATTTTAGCGTTGTTAGCTTACATTCTTATGCCAAAAACAAGAAACAAACTTGAATCTGTATGTACCTTTATTTCTTACAAGTAGGCAGACTTTTGGTTTGACGACCAAACCTATAAAGTAAACACTTATTCAGACCTTCATGAAGTTTTATTAAACAAAAAGAAACCTCTTGCTACATTTCCAAGTCATTGGAATCCAGAACCATCAGCAAT
>NC_061158.1:47905596-48015596 GCF_022113875.1 Hydra vulgaris | reverse complement strand
CAGTTTTTTTCAATTATTTTTTAATTTTTTATATTGGTTTGGTGAAAGAACCAATGAATTCTAATAATAATTTAATTTGCCTTTGTTATAATTACTTAAATTAAGTTTAACATTTATTTTAGCTACCAAAATGTTGTCAAAAACATTTTGGTAGCTAAAATAAATTCTTTGTGAAAAAAGGTTTAAAGCCCATGGAAATTCATAATGAAATGGTAAATGTGTTGGGTGATGATGCTCCTTCAAAAACAACAGTATGCAAATGGGCTGCGGAGTTTCAACGTGGGCGTTCAAGCCTTGAAGATGACCCTTGCTCTGGACGTCCAAAAAGTGCTACTACTGAAGAAACGATTAATGCTGTGCATGACATGGTTATGGGTGATAGACGATTGACCAAACGTGAAATTGCTGAGGCTGTGGGCATCTCAGATGAACGGGTATTACACATCTTGCACGATGAATTACGTCTGAGAAAGCTGTTGGCAAGATGGGTGCCGCATTTGCTAACTCTGGATCAGAAACGCACTCGAGTAAAACTTTCTCAAGAACATTTGGCCCGTTTTCAAAAGAATAAAACAGATTTTGTGCGTCGATTCGTAACCATGGATGAGACTTGGGTTTACAACTATGATCCGAAGCTGCGACAACAAACTGCAGAGTGGACAGAACCCGGTTGTTTAGCTCCGAAGCAAGTGAAGGCGTCAAAATCGTCAAAGAAGGTTATGGCATCAGTTTTTTGGGATGCGAAAGGAATTTTATTAATAGATTACCTTCAAACCGGTAAAACGATAACAGGTGAATATTATAAAAATCTTTTGGACCAGTTGGATAAAAAAATTCGTGAGAAAAGACCTGGTTTGCTGCATAAAAAAATCATTTATCACCAGGACAACGCACCTGCTCATATTTTATTATTTTTTACAACCTACTGTAAATATAATATCTCTAGAGTGATGCTAATTAAGTACTTGAAAAAGTTGAAAGATTATATTGCAAAATTAAATTGACCAAAAATTTTGACTTAAAAAAAGATTTTTCAATCTCTGTTTTATCTATTAATGATGCTTTTTCTGATGTTGCTTGTTTGTCACCTAATGGTTATTCTGTCCCCACTCCTATCCATAATAGTGAAACTGTTCCACATCAAGTGACTTTTTCTGTATCTTCCAATATAAACTTGCAATTTGCTAATGATGATTTTTTGTGCTCTGGTACCCCAACTTCTATTGGATACATCCCTTTAGGTAATGATTCTGAAAATTTTATTCTTGAAACTCAAGTTAACGAAAAGAATCTCCCAGTTTCCAATTTGCATAAAAAACTATCTATATTATCTGGTGATTTGATCTATCAAATAAAATAATACAAACGGAGATTAATTATCTCAAATTTCAGTATAGACAAATTAATCAAAGATGCAATGAATATAAAAGAAAATATCAAGCAATATTATCAAAATATAATGTCAGAAATGTCAACAAAAAAGAAGTTAGAAAGGATTGTAAGATTAACCAGTTATTGCAAATAAATTTAAAATTGGAAAAAGAACATGATTTGGCTAGGAAGCTTTCCCAATCAGATTGACAAAAGGCATGGTATTTCAAGAAAAAATTTGAAAGCACTGTTTCGAAAACAACTGATGAAACGAATGATTCAATCTTACAGGAATGTTTGAATTTGTACGTGTGTAAAGACCCTTTATCTCCTTGGTTATATCAAGATTATCAGTTAGGTCATTTTTAATTATATAGCCAAGGTATTTAAAAGATTTAACGAAAGCAATTCTATGTTGTGAACTACATGTAAACCACGAAAAACATAATGCATTTGAGAAATTTTATTTTTTTATTTAAAGGAAGCCGATCATAGTTTTCAAAAAGCAAAATTGCTTCTTTCCAATGTTGAAATGGTTAAAAAAAAACATGTATTTTTTTTAAACCATTTCTAGATCGGGGAGAAGCAATTTTGTTGTTAAGTAAAATTAACAACAGTGTGATCTGTCATCGAATATTTGAAGGAAGAAAAAAACTTTCTAAGATCATTCTTGTAGTTGTCATTTTTAGAAGGAAGTAACTGAGCCATATCAGTAAATTTTATCTCACCAAAATAATATTGTTCCTCGCCCAAAAACATATCTTCAAACCCTAATGTGTGTCAGATGAGGTTGTAACTGAAAAACTACCAGCCTCCTTAAAATTGTACTTTGTTTCATCTGCATAAAGAAAACCATGCCATCTGCATAAAGAACATTGTGCAAAATATTTAACATAACCTTTCTAACTTGAGCTATTGATAGAATGTTTATTTAACTAAAATGTTCAACAGCTAAAGATTTTTTTGGGAAATGTGACTTTTAAAATCCAGCCATTTTTTGTAGTACAGTTCTGATATTCTGATTTCTGATTCAACATTATTGACAGAAACATTTCTACTTAAGATGTCTTCTTAGACAGAGCAAATTTCCTCATTATATCTACCTACTTCTAAAACATCGATTACTTTGTTTTCAAAATCGTCAACTCTTTCCTTAAGCTTTTCTATAAGATTTTCAAAGTAATTCAAACGTTCCTAAGATTGAATTATTCGTGTCATCAGTTGTTTTCAAAACAGTGTTTTCAAAATTGTTTTTATTTACCATGCTTTTTGTTGACCTGATTGGGAACGCTTTCTAGCCAAATCAAGTTCTTTTTCCAAATTTAAATTTAGTTGCAACAATTGGTTAGTCTCACAATCCTTTCTAACATCTCTTTTTTTTTGACTTCTTGGACATTATATTTTGATAAAATCGCTTTTTTTTTCTTTTATATTCATTACATCTTGTCTATTTAAAAATTCAAGATGCTTAATAATTCTCTGTTTGTATTTGTTTATTTGATAGGTCAAATCACCAGATAATAATGGTAGTTGTTGATCGAAATTGGAAACTGAGAAATTCTCTTTATTTACTTGAGTTTCAAGAAAACAATCATCAGAATGACTTTTTAAAAGCTTGTCTACAATAAAACTTTGAGTAACAGAGCTTGAAAAAACATTATTAGCAGTTTTCAAGTTTAAATCAATAAATAAACTTAAAGAAGCAGAAATATCTTCTGGAACAAATCCACTAGAATTTGTTTCAGAAGATGTTTGGCTAGAAGTAAGGATAGAGCAATTAACAGATAGCAAGTTATCAACTTTGTTAAATCAAGCGAGATTATTTTTTATTTTAAGTATCTGTATTTTCAACCAGGCTTGAAGCAACCATTTTTAGAGTTAAAAGTTACTGGAAGACCCAAGATGAAGATTATAAAGCAAGATAACGATTAACAGATGACTTAAAAGATTGCAAATTGTATGAATCGTGAAAACAAGATGAATGGAGAGTATTACAAAAAATAAATGTTCTAAGAAAAAAAACTATACAAATAAGAATTTTTGGAGCACTTAGGAATAATAAAATACTATATTATATACTTACTTTAAATACTATAGTATACAAATACTAACTTAGCAATGATTTGTATATAAGGTTTCCATAAGAGGTCAGTACAAAAAGATAGTTAGAGACGATTTAAAGTAGAAGACACAGTAACAATGCCGCCATTCATCAATATAGGAATATCAACAAGATTGCAAATACTTTTTTAAGACTTTGCCAGATACACCATATCATCCAGAGCAATAGAATGTGCGTCACCGCCTCTATCTAATGTTAATTTCAAAACTTTCTGTAACAACAGTTAACAGGTCCAAAAACAGATGATTGAAATTCATATGTTTCTTATATCATCAACAAATAGAGCCAACTGTGAGTTTTTCAGGATGATTATTAATGTTGGTTAGAAACGGTAAAAGGCTGAAAATAGAAGTTAACCTTGTTAGTTTAGTATTGACACTTGCATGAACTTGCAGCTTTTAGTGCCACAGGTTTTGTGTGTTTTGTGATTGTGATGTTATTGTTGTGATGTTTTGTGTTGATAGGCAACTTGGCTTACCTTCTCGCTGGTGTCTATCGTTAAAAGTGATTATTAGGTTGTTTTGTTACTTAAACTCTCTACCTCTAATCATTCACTAAAAGCCAAGAGATAAGTTTTATAATAATAACATTTTTTGTTTTAATGTTGTTTACACTTTTTTATCTTAGATGTTGTCAATAGTTCACATAAACAAAGAGTAAGTTTCTTATTTTATATTTATTTAGTTTTAATTGTTAATTTATAATTATTTTTTATTTTTAAAATCAATTAACAAATGTTTTTTAAAAATTGTGTATCAGTGTGTTTTAATAATAATTTTATTGCAATTTTAGGATGAGTTTCTGCTGTTACACCTGCTATTGCTGTTGTAAGTACTCAAAATTTTAGGAAGTTCTATTGCTGTAAGATATTTTCATTCGAATTTAAATTTTAACTTTATTAAAGAATCTTTTGTCTGTTAAATAGGTAATTCTGAATGATTTAAATATATTTAAATGCCCTTAGGCAGTAATTTACTAATCGGTTTGTAAATTAAGCAATAGTTTTAAACAGATGAATTAATTGGATTCCACAATCTTGTATGCATATTTGCATGGAGCGTTTATAATATAACCCAATTCTTTTCTAAATACTAGGTAAATAAGTAAAAACACTTCAGTCTGTAAAATTAACAATTTTGGATCATTTTGACAAATGCAAAAAAAATAATGGCATTCAATTTTCTTATAGTTTTGTATCCCTATTAAAAATTTAAAGTCAAATGTAATAACAGTTGGAAATTATCAAACATATTTAATGTCAAAGAGGTTTGTGCAATAGGTTTGTGCAACATAGATTTGTCCAATAGGTTGGTGCAACCCTTTGGAATTAATTTACTGACCGGTCTGTAAATTATGCAATAACTTTAAAATGAGGTATTTTTCAGATTCCATGATTCCTTTATGCATACTTGCATATTGTAACCTTAATTTTTGTTAGTCATTACATAATTAAATAAGTAAAAACATATCAGTCTGTAATATAAATGATTCTGTATGATCTCAATAGATTGAATAAAAATTGAATTACTACTTAAAGTTTCAAGTCAAGTGTAATAACGGTTCAAAAATATCAAATTTATTTAGTCAATATGCCTAATTGGTGTGTACATTTATGTTTCTTTAATTTACTGATCAGTCTGTAATTTATGCAATAATTTTACTGAAAGGTCTGTAAATTAAATAATAGTTTTCAAATGATGTATTGTTTGGATTCCATGATTCCTTTATGCATATTCGCATAGTGCAACCCTAATTTTTATTTCTTCATAACACAATTAAATGAGTAGAAACCTTGCAGTCTGTAAAATAAACGATTCTGGATAATCCCGACAGATTTAATAAAAACTGGATCACTATTTAAAATTTCAAGTCAAATATAATAATGGTGCAAAAATATCAAAAATTAAAAAAAAAAATTACAAGCTATTTAAAGTTGATATGTTTAAAATGTTTGAACAACCCATTTTTAGCAGTTTACTGACCGAACAGTAATTTATGTGATTATTTCACTGACCAGTCTGTAAATTATGCAACAGTTTTCAAATTATGTATTTTTTGGATTCCATAATTCCTTTATGCATATTTGCATGGTATAATTATAATATGACTCCAATTTTTATTCTCAAAAATTAGAAAATAATATAAAACCCTTCAGGCTGTAAAATAGATGATTCTGGACAATGGCAACACATTTTTTATAGTAAAATTTTGGTTTTTTATTTTTTTATAGTTCTTTGATCACTATGAAAAATTTCAAGTCAAAAGTAATAACGATTTAAAAGTCAGTTTGACCGCAAAAATATATAAATTAGTAAAATTCCTTGGTCTGTAAAATAGATGATTCTGGTCAATCTCGACAGTTTTTAAAAAATTTTTTTCGGATTTTTACTTACTTATAGTTGGTTGGTCACTATGAAAAATTTCAAGTCAAATGTATTATCAGTTCAAAAGTTATTCAAATGTCAATAATACTATCATTCTCGGTGCCATTTCGCAGCAAATTTTTTATACTTAAGCCCTATAGCTTTTGTCAAAAAATCACCTGTTTTTTCACTACAAAAAGTTCAATAACTTTTGCCCCGCTTAACTTCAAAGGTCGAATGACCCCTTATTCTTTAAGTCAAATCAAGCTCTATACAATAGCATCAATTATATTTGAATATTTAAATTATAAAAAAATCGTGTGGACATGCTAGTAATGTAATGTTGTTTTTAACATTTAAGATTATGTTAGTTTCCAGTCTTCAAATAAAATCCCATGTAAATTCCACAAGAAACCCACGTAGGATTTCCCATGTGGGTAAATACCACATGTAACCCATGTGGGATTACCCATATGGGTTTAAAGTGGCAAATTTCCATACGGGTATTACATGGGAAAATCCGTGTGGGATGCGGTTTTATTTTTCACTTTTATTTTAAGTTCTTTTGTCAATAAATTTTTTTTTTAGTTTACAATGTTAGTCGTGATACAAAATAATATAAGTCGTGATATATAATAATATAAGTCTGATACATATATAATAATATAAGTCGTGATATATAATAATATAAGTCTGATGCATAAAAATATTTAAGACTTCTACAAGAAAAGAAAAAAAAATGAGTATATATATATATATATGTATATACAATTCAGCGTACTAACAATATAAGACTAGGTTTCCGAAAGAAGATCAGAAGGATCTTATCACCGGAACCTTAAAAAAGACATAATGCAAAGATTTAACATAATGCAAATATGCAATATACTAATACAATATAACATAATGCAAATATACAATATACTAACATTTTAATACTCAATATGCTGAAGATTTGAAAAATACATTTTACATAAATTTTTAGTAGAATTTTAGAATGTTATCCATACAGAGAATGAAGTTTTTTAATTTAGTTTTAAAAACAGGAAGAGTAGTAGAAGGGTCAAAATTTGGTAATACTATTTTATTCCAAAGATGGTGCACGATATGCAATACAGAATTGGTTGAACTTCGTTTTACAAAATGGTTCATTTAGAAAACTATTACTTCTTAATGTGTATTTATTTATTGGTTTTAAAGAAAAAAGGTCATTGAAAACAAATAAAGATAAATCGTTTTTCCACATAAAAGTAAAACATAAAACATTAAATATGTTAAGTTTATAAACATCTAGTACATTCATATAATCAAAAAAATATTTCGAACGTGAAAAGCGATCCGCATAATTAACTACACGGATTGCATGTTTCTGACGGCGATAAAGATGTTGTAATTTGCTTTTCTCCGTACTTCCCCAGGCTATGATTGCATAATTTATATAATTATGTATAAATGAATAATAGAGCTGGGTTAAGTTTTTTTTGTTTAGATAATTTCGAGCTTTGTATAAAATGCCAATATTTTTAGAAACTTTGGTGCTTATATGATCAATATGCTTTCTCCAAGTAATATTTTCATCAAGATAAACACCTAAGAATTTTATAACAGTATCTCTTTTTATTATAGTTTCATCAATGTAAATTTGAGGCATATTATTTGTTAAAAATCGTTTTTTTGCGCAGGAGTGAAAAATAATCCATTTTGTTTTGTTAATATTTAAAGTTAATTTATTAGCTTTGAACCAGTTCGAAATGTGTTTGAGTTCTTTGTTTGTAGTTGAAAAGAGTTCATAAATATCAGTATGGGATAAGAAAAGATTAGTATCATCAGCGAACATTATACTTTTCAATTTGGAAGCTTTGTTTAAATCGTTTACATAGATTAAAAATAGTAGTGGTCCGAGAATAGAGCCTTGTGGAACACCACAAGTTATGCTCAGGGGTTCACTTTGATAACCATCATTACTATACACAAGTTGCTTTCGATTTGTTAAATAGCTTTCAAACCATTTTAAAATTTTATTGTTTAAACCATAATATTTAATTTTTTGGATTAAGATGTGGTGATCGACCGTATCAAAAGCTTTTGATAGGTCAATAAAGACACCTAGTGTGTATTGAGATTTTTCAAAAGATTTAGAGATGTTATGTATAAATTGAATGATGGCATGTTCAGTTGAGCTCCCTTTTCTGAAACCATACTGATTGTTATATAATAAATTGTTGTAATTAAAATAATTGTATACTCTATTGAAAATAATTCTTTCTAAAATTTTAGAAAATATAGAAAGAACAGAGATAGGGCGATAATTATTGATATTGGATCTGTCGCCTTCTTTATGGAGAGGGGTAACTCTGGCAAGTTTTAAACGTTCAGGAAAAATACCTTGATGAATAGATGCTCTGAAAATTTTGAAAAGAATATTTTTTAATTGTTCATAGCAATCTATAACAATATTCCCGTTTATTTCATCTGCACCAGGTGCTTTATTCTTTTTTAAAGATTTAAAAGCTTTCTCAAACTCATCAAAGATAGTTCAGCAGATAATTCTTCAGAGGAAATATTTTTATCAAAAGGTAACAAAAAATCATAAAATGAGGTCTGAGTTTTTTGTATTTTACTTGATAAGATTGATCCAATTTCAGTAAAATATTTATTGAATTCATGAGCTATTATTTGTGGCTCATGCAAGCTATTGTTATCGACTTTAAGCATTTGTGGCAAAGAGCTTGAGCATGTTTTTTGTTTTCCTGTAATTTCTTTTAATTTTTGCCAAGTGCGTTTTGAGTCATTTTTAGCTTTATTAATTAATTTTGAATAGTAATTTTTTTTTAATTTTTTTCGGATTTTTTCGAATAGATTTTTGTAATCTTTGTAAATTTTTTCGCTATCTGGTGTTTTTGTTTTTAGATATTTTATGTATAGCCTTTGTTTAGTTTTGGATGATTTTTTGAACCCCTTGGTAATCCAGGGATTATCAAAGTGTTTTGTTTTTAATGTAATTGTAACAATTGGAAAATTAGACTCGTAAACAGAGATAAAAGTTTCATAGAATTTTTCATAAAGGTTGTTTGCATTTTCATTAAAATTTAAGTGTTTCCAATGTAATAATGAGAGCTGATTTTTAAAGGCCTCAATGTTTGATGATGTATAAAAACGTTTTTTTACAATTTTATTTAATTTTTGTTTAGGCAGTTGGTCGGTGTTTATAGTTAGAAAAATAGGAAAGTGGTCCGAAATATCCGTTTTTAAGATACCCAATTTTATATCATTGTTGAACAAGTCTGTGGTAATGATATTATCCAGCAAAGTTGCTGAATTTTTTGTTACTCTTGTTGGGCGATTTATTAAAGGGATTGCTCCAGATTCAAAAATTGTATCATAAAAATTTTTAACTTTGTTATCGTCATTGTAGACAAAACAATTCATATTAAAATCACCAACAAGAAAGTTTTTTTTCTTTTCGTTGTTACCTTTTGCAATAACATTTTGCTGTAAAAACATGCTCAAGTTCTCGCTCACGCCATCTGGCGGTCGATAACAACAGCTAACTAAAATATTTTATGTTCGTTCATTAATAATCTCAATTGTTAATATTTCTCCATCGCCGTCAGAAACACTAAGATCATTTCTACAACAATGCTTTATATCTTTATGAATGTAAATTAGAACTCCACCACCGCGCTTATTTATTTGTCTTTCGAGAGAGATCATTTCAAAATGAGAAAGATAAAAATTAAAATTTTTTTTTATGTCGTTTGAGGTTGCCCAAGTTTCAGTTAAGCAAATAATATTAAAAAAGTACTTAGTTTCCTCGAGTAAATTTTGGAATTTTTCAAAATTACAATTAATGCTTCTGATATTTACATGCAGAATTCTAATTTGATCATTGTTAACATTCTTAAATAGAATTCCTTTTAATTCATTTGGATAGTAGTAAGAACATTCTATTTTTGTATCATGGAAATAATTAATATCTGGGTCGGAGTTTTCGTGTAGTGAAAAAAATTTTGTTTCAAAAAAATTGAAGACAAGAGTTTCAAAGTCACTTATTAAAGCCATGATTAATTATCACAAATAAATTAAAAAGGAGTTCTTATTAAGAATGAGCGCATTTACTTTCGAAATTCTCTAGAAACAATTTTATCATACTTTATAACTGCATACTTACCTTCAAGTCGCAACTTTTTGACCTCTTCCCACAACATCCTTCGGCTTTCCATCGTTTCTTTAGCGAAATCCTCATTAACATATATCCCAGTTCCTCTCAAGTTTTTTGTAGCGTTAAGTATTTTTGTTTTGTCTTGAAAATTTAATAACTTTAGGACAATCGTTCTTGGTTTCTTATCTTCTTTAGGTTGGCCTATTCTATGAGCTCTTTCTATGATAATTTCATTACTAATTTTTAGTTGTTTTTTAAACATTTCCTTTACTGCATTTTCGCACTCATTCCAATTTTCATTTGGCTTTTCAAATATTCCATCTAATCTTAGGTTGTTTCTTCGAGATCGATTCTCCAAATCTAGTGTCTTCTTATTTAAGTTGTTTATCTCCTTTTCGTAACGCTTCGTGATCTTATTTATTTTTTCCATAATAGTTGTTTCTTGGAAGTTAAGACTTTCTTTAAAATCGCGAAGGTCGTTTTCTATGCTTAAGACTTTGGATTTGTTTACATCTACTTCTTTTTCAATTTTGTCTAACCGATTAGTGAGTATTTTTAAATTAGCACTAATTATATCAGTAAAGTTTTTCTCTTGATCTTTTAACAGGCGTTCTGTTTTTTTTAAAATACTCTTTTTTTGTTATTCGAGTTTGTTTGTAATTAACTTCTCGATATTTTTTAATGTAATTTCCATTATTTTTAAAATTAACTTTAAAACTTATAAATACAAATATATAATGTATTATTGTTAAGGTTCTTTATTCGTTTTTCTTTTATGATTGTTTCGATAACCACGGATTAAAAAAAAGTTGATTGAATACTCAATTAGGCAGCCATCTTTGTTCGCCGTATGTCCGTAAAAAAAAAAAAGATTTTTAGTTCTTTTGTCAATAAAAACAAAAAGCAACATCAACAACAAGAAAAGAACAACATAAATTAAAAAGAATAAATAAATAAATAATAAAAAAGTTAATAATAATACACGGTAGAATAAAACATTTATAATAAATGCTTAAAACGAAAATCAAAGCAAAATATATATAACACTATAAAAAAATTAAATATCACATTTAAAAATAATTAAACAACTAAAAAATAAAATAATAAATGACTAAAAAAAAATATTAAGTAAATTTTTATACGCTAAAAAACTAAAGAAAAATCATTACTATAGTAATGATTTTTCTTTAGTTTTTGAGCGTATAAAAATTTTTTAATTAAGCGTTCTTGTATACAAGACCGCTTAAATAAAAAGTAATTCGTAAACAAAGAACCCTAAAAATTTATGAAAGAAAACTGAAGAAATATATGTAATAAAAAAAAAGATATATATGAAAAAATACACTTTGTTTGCCGATCTTTTTTCGACGTATAAATTTTTTCTTTCTATTCTTTTTATTTATTTTATTCATTAACTTTTTTCTTAACTTCTATTTTCTATACTAATTTTCTTTTAGATGTTTCTTTTTTTTTTTTGTTATAAAATATTTGTTCTTCTTTTTACTTGATGTTATTATGCGTTTAAATTATAAATGTTTTCTTTTCCTTTTTTTCCCTTTTTAATAATGAAGCAGATTCCTTTTTTCCAAATTTCCTCCGGGGCTTCTTATAGCAACAAAAAAAAACTTTCAAGTGGTTTTGAGATAATTTAAATATTCCAAAGACTATAATCACCATTTTGAAAATAATAGTTCCATATTCCTATATAAAATTTCAGGTTTCATCCCAAAAAATTTGGGTTTCATCCCAAAATAGTCTGTTTTACTTAAAGGATGAGAATTTCCATTTTTAGCACATTTATTAATTTCTTATCAGTTTTGAGATACGTGAAGGATCCATGAAAATATAAGTTGGTTTTCTTTGTATCTGGGTGTGAAAAGTAAACTAAACTAAATAACTAAAGTTAACTGATAAATTAGCTTTAAGATGTTTTTTTCAAATTCTCAAAAAATTGATTTAGCTCCGTCTAAGGACAGCTCTGTAGTTAAGAAAGAGACTATCTAATTTCCACAGTAATTTCAAAAAAAGTAGCATCATATTTTTGATTTTTCAATTTCTTATTTTTTTATATATAATTTGCTTTTATATATAATTCAAAATTACTTGGAAAATCAAAAATTCTTGGTGTAAGCTCCTTTTTAAGTTTCTTTTTTGAACTCCAACCGATATCAACGTATGAATGTAGTAAATTGCTTAAAACAAAATTTTGAATTCTTTATTAGATTAGAGTTTCTTTATTAGATTAGAGCAAACCTTTTATTTTGTAACAACAAATCTTTTGGAAATGTGTAATGTAAAATATTCTTCATAATTAAAAATAGCATTTTACATGTTTATTAAAAGTTAAATGCATTTTGTTTGTTTATTAAAAATTAACATATAGCAATCCAATAAACATAATGGTTTGGACATAAAAAAACTAGATTATTCTATATAGTATACGATGGTGTATTCTTTTAGAGCATATAACTTGATGCGTAGAATTCAGCGCTTTACGGAACCGATACTTGTGCTAAAATTCTTTGCACGCCTCTTGAAGTTTGCTAATAGTCAGTGAGGAAAAAAAAATATTTTGTTGTTTTTTTATCTATAATTATATAGCATTATAGATACTTTTTTAAAATCTAGAATAGTTAACTTTAATCAGTATTCTTTGATTACAATGACAATAATTTTAAGTGTATTTTTTAATGACAACAACTTAGTTGTACTTTGTGCAAACCTTGAAGATATGCTAGTGATTTTTCTAACCTATTCTCAATTTTAAGATTGCATATTTTCTTTGCACCTGTCAACTGTTATTAAATATTTTTATGCACCACATACCCTATTTTGTGCAGCACTTTTAATACCTTAATTTTATTTTGACGTTTTTGTTTTGAGAGACATTGGGGGAGTGGGGGAAGCGTATGAAGAGAGATCTTGATTTGCTTTTACAAATCTAAGTATTTATTACTATATACTTATATCAATTTTCATGGTTAAACAGCTTTAGTAAATGTGATTATTGAAAATAATTTATTTAGATTTAAATTAAAATTTTAAAAAAATTAAATAAAAATGACAATAATTCTAATTTAGTAATCAAAACTTCTCTTATATAATTTTTTTAATTTCTTTTAGTAAATGATAAATCATTAAACTTCTAGTAATATTATTTACTAAAATGATTCAAATAAATAAATAAACTAATTTTCTTTTTATAATATATTTTGTTATGTGAGCTGAGACCCAGCAGGCACTGTGACGTGACAAAAACGTGTATTTCACTTTACTTTTGGTACGTGACATTAAGGTGACTTTTTATTCCCCATGAAATGACCAAAAAACGTGATTTATAGACGTCGCAGCAGGCACAATGACGTTGAAATAACGTTGAAACAACGTCGCAAACCGACCATATACCACGTTGAAACAACGTTGAAATTTGGTTGAATTGGAAATAAAATCCGACGTCGAAAACTACGACGTTGAAACAACGTCGATGATTACGTCGTTTCAACGTTAATCTAACGTCTTATCGACTACATATCAACCATATTTCAACTTTGAATAGGTGATATATTTGATTGATAAGTAGTTGATAAGACGTTAGAACAACGTTGAAACAACGTAAATTCAACGTTGATTTTTGTTTTTTATTTTAGTTAAATCCAATTAACTAAAAAATTATCTCAACTTTAATTGCAATAAAATAACACAAAAAAAAGCAATAATTTGCGCAGAGGATATTATATTTCACGTAAATTAATCAGATACAACTAAATTGCTTCAACGGACTTTATATACAATGCAAATAACGTAAAATGTTTGAAAAAAAGTTTTATTTATCAGTAATATATTTATCAATTTATCAATAATAACTATTATCAATAGTTCCAAAACAACTAGGAAAAAGTATGAATATTATACATCGGGTAAATCGCCTTTTACGCGCCGACCACCACCATTTGATCTGTCGAGTGCGTATTTTAATAAAGTCATTATTCCTTTTCTTACTTCGGCAACTGTAGCAGTCACTTTAATTAACATAACGCTCTCTATAAAAAAGGTATTGCCTGAGTAATTTACATCAAATACATCAAAAAGTTAAAAAAATAAATTTGCATTAAAAAAACGAACTGCGATTTTTTAAAAATATATAACTTTACACTTAATTTACAGGTAAATACCTAATGTTTGTTCCTTTAAACTTCTCTTTACCTTTACCGCCAGCCATATTAAATTTTGATTATAAACCATTGGTTAACAACCTGCATTATACATTGTTATTATTATTATAGTTACATTAAAAATTGATAAACATGTCTTTTACAAAATACAAATTATTCTCAATGAAAAATTGCACAAACCGCAAAGGTTTCTTACCAAACCGTAATGCAAGTAAAAAAAAGAATTGATACAGGGGAAGAGTTTGGTCCAAGAAGACCACCTTCTAAACGCAAGAAAACACCGAGAGCGGACAGTATAATCTGAAATATCTGCCTGGAAAAGAGAAAAAAAGCCACTAAGCTTATCCATGAAGCTGTAATTGTTGTGTCAGACCGGACCATTTGTAGAAGGCTAAAAGAAGAGGGATTGATGCCCAGCCAAAAACGTCAAAAATTGACAAAAAAATTTAAAAATAATTTCAAAAATCTTATATTTATGCAAGATGGTGCAACTTGCCACACAATAAAAACTGTTATGGCTTAGTTGATGTATTGCTATAGCCAGACAACTCGCATGATCTTAACCCCATAGAAAATATTTGGGAAATAGTAAAGCAAGAGATTGGAAAAAAAAAATCTTATTAATAAGCAAAATCTTATGGAAGAGATAATCAAGATCTAGCATAATAACCCAGAGTTGACAGAAACTATAAAAAATAAATTGCAAGCATGCCCCAATGCAATGAAGCAGTTATTGCAAACAAAAGTGTTTTTGCAAAATATTTATACTTTATATATATTTTATATAATTTATCATAATAATCAATAAATATTCAAAATGTTCATCTTTATTTATTTATTTTTATCAAGTACAACTTTATAAATAAAAGAAAAAACTTTAAATTGCACAATTATTATTATTATTATTATTATATATATATATATATATATATATATATATATATATATATATATATATATATATATATATATATATATATATATATATATATATATATATATATATATATATAATATATTCATATAAGCACATGTATGTATATATACATACATATATATGTATGTTAATTTATGTACATATAAATGTATGTATATATAGAGAAAAAAAAAGGTTAAGTATGCGTTACAAATCAACCTTTGTACTTTAAGGTTGTTCTTTAGCTCAAGGAAATACAAAATTAAGAGAAAACAGTTACAAAAAAAATTATAATCAGACATAAAAAAAAAAGATTTATTTTATGTCTGATTAGAATTCGTCAAACTTTTAAAAATATATGCTACACAAATTTTTAACACAAGTTTAAAACAAACTATAATAAAATGATTCAAAAGATTTTTTATTTAAAACTACTTTTAACAAACCTTTGCATCACATGTATTTGTATTTGTCTTAATGGTTTTACCTCCAATTTTAGAAAGTTTGTTAACCTAAAGGTTTAAGAAAATAATTACACCACATTATTTTTATAGTATATTTATAAAAAGATACAAGTAGATTAACTTAGGCTAAGTTATTAATAAATACTTAATCAAAAAACAATAGAAAAACTCCAAAAAGTCATGGTTTGAAACAACCCATCACTTCTGACCTCACCCAAGAATCATTTAAACTGTTATCATAATCATTAAATTACTGCTGAAAGTTCATCCATAGAATTTCAGAACTATTTGTCATGATATTACTTTAATTACTGGAAAGAGTTTTTACTAACATCTCTTTCTAACAATAAAGATATATCAGAAAGACAAAAGAACCAAACATTAATTAATTTCTAAAAGTGTTAAAACACAAGAACAAAAAATTTATAAAATAAAACATTATTCATAAATTAAATAAAATGTATTAATTTAGCAACAAAAGAAATGTGTAAATCACTGAAGCATAGAAAAAAATGTTCATAATTTTTTCTTCCTAAATCAACTTGCAGACAGACAATTAATACCTTGAGCTACAGTATGTAGAGTATGCATAAAAAATATTTTTTGTTTCTTTTTTTGCATTACAGGAGTAGGTATTTGCTTACTATTCTGTTAGTTATTATGTTTTCTGTTGCATAAGCATGGTAGTGGCTCCTATAAAAATTAATATCAAAATATAACTAATAATACTTGAATTAAGTATCTTTTGAAATAGTTACCATTTTCTGAACCTGATTCTATCTGAGTATCACTAGTAGAGGCAAATTCAAATTTAATACATAACTCATGATCTAAGAATATTCATTCAATTTAAAAATGTTTTAAATACATTATATAATAAAAAATATATAATAAAGAATATATCTAAACACTGAAAACAACATATACAGAATGAAAGCATGTTAAAAAAACAAGGAAAAAAAGTAATGACTTAAGGTTTATATAAAAAAAAATTACATTATCTCCATGACATTTAATTTTGAGCAGCGTAAATCAGTATTAGTTAGATGCAGTTTATGCATTTCATTGAAACAATTTATTACATTTAAAGCTGACGAGCAGCACAAAAAATTATCAATCAAATTTTCTCTCTTTATTTCTCTGTATTTTTTATCCAAACAGCTCGAATGAATATTTTGCATGCCCTACTATACTCTTTCAACTGGAAAAGTATAGTAGAAAATATAATAGAAAAAATACTTATATATTAAAAATTTGTTCATGTAAAATAGCTAACAGAAAAATACAACTTTAAACTGTACGTTATGATACATTATACAGTTGCTAAAATTTGCTAAATTTTTATGTTGATCTTTTCACCAATATTATGGACTAAAGAAGCATCTACAAATTCTTTTTTATACAACTTTACAAGAAAAATCTTTGAAAAATTTAATAAAAATTTTTTAATATAAAAAATATTTAAACTCTTTAAATCACATGGATTGGTAAAAAAGCTTGATAAATCATTATTTTGTAAAACATCATGTATATATAAATATATATATATATATATATATATATATATATATATATATATATATATATATATATATATATATATATATATATATATATATATATATATATATATATATATATATATATATATATATGTATATATATATATATATATATGTGTATATATATATATATATATATATATATATATATATATATATATATATATATATATATATATATATATATATATATATATATATATATATATATATATATATATGTACATATATATATATATATGTGTGTGTATATATATATATATATATATATATATATATATATATATATATATATATATATATATATATATTAAATAAGAAAAACATATATAATATATATTTTATATTTATATAATATATCAAGTAGTCTCTACTTGTAATCCACACTCATGAAATAATACGGTCATAAAGAAATATTCATTTAATATTTACCTAACTAACTGCATCACAAGTTAAGCCATGTATTATTGTTAAATTGTCAAATTCAAAACATTATAAAAAGGCAACAGATGACCTAATTTATTAGCATTTGTGACTTTACTTGTTTTTATTGGGCTAATAAGTAACTTTTTAAGTCTTTACTTGTTATTTGTTATGCTAATAAAAAAATTTTAAGTCACGCATGCGTACTTTAGTTCTTATATTGCAATTACGAACGGTCGAACTCGTAATGTAGACGTTAAATTAACGTTAAATTAACGTGTTATTTGATAGTTTTAAACAAATTTTTCAACGTGGATACAACGTTGATTTTAGGTTATACGACGTCGCGCCTAAAAATTAACTGTAAATCAACGTCGAAATAACGTCGTGTGTCCACTGGGCGTGCTTTTCACGTTACTTTTGGCACGTGATATTTAAGTGACTTTTTAGTCTCCATGAACTATAAAGAGACCAATAAGTTGCCTAAATTTTACGTGCCAAAAGTAACGTGAAAAACAAGCGCTTTTCAAGTTACTTTTGGCACATGATATTTAAGTCATACTTATGACCGAAGTACGTGACTTATCGTTGTATTTTTCACGTATCTTTGAAACATGCTAATAACGTGCCATTCTAGTCATTTTTTAACGATAAATATCTCTTTATTGCAAAATTTAAGCTTTAAAGTTGTTTTTGGATTTGTTTAAAGAAAAATTCAACGTCGAGGAAATATTTCATACGTATTAAATTACATGGTTTCATTAGTTTTATATTTGTAATAAATGCAAATTTTATATTTGTAATAAACGCTGTATTTTTGTTCAAATATCATCCTTATATCAATTAAGTAAAGGTTCAAAGTCATAGATCTGCTTCCAACTTACGAAGAGCACGCTTCAAATTTTATTTCATGAATCAGTCGATATTTTTTTCCCTTAGTAAATAGCGACACTAAATTTAGCTATAAAGTGATTAAGTAAATGATTGATTGATTAATTGATGATATATCATTTAAAACTTTCTAACTTGTCCATGTAATATGCTTAATTTAACATTATTAAGTAAGTAATTTTTAGAAGCTTATTGATTCCTTTATATGTTTGTATATATTAAACGATTTGATGAATTTTTATGTTATATCATATGTAATATATATACATATATATATATATATATATATATATATATATATATATATATATATATATATATATATATATATATATATATATATATATATATATATATATATATATATATATATATATATATATATATATATATATATATATATAACATATAATATAACATAAAAATTCATCAAATCGTTTAACATATACAAACATATGAAGAAATCAATAAGCTTCTAAGAATTACTTACTTACTAATGTTAAATTAAGTATATTACATGGACAAGTTAGAAAGTTTTAAATGATATATCATCAATTAATCAATCAATCATTTACTTAACTTTATAAAATAAAATTAGTACAAAGCAAGGATCAGTCACAAACAAGTAGGTAACTGACAAAAACGTGACGACCTATATATATATATTAATAATAAGTTTGAAAAAATATATAAATTAAATAATAAATGAATAATATACATTGCAATAATAACAGTAGTAAAAACAGTAATAAATAATAATGTTAGTTATAGAGATACTAATAATCCTTAAACAATAACAATAAGGGTATTGAAGTAGTCGTTTAGGGAAGTGCTATAAATAATACCATATAAGCTATACCTACATTTAAGATTCAGTCACTCTTAAACACATATGCACATAGACACGCATATACATATATATATATATACATACATACACGTTCATACATACATGTATATACATAAAATCTACATCAGGTAGAAAAAAAGCACACCCTGTACTAGGGTTTATATACTAAATATATTTACATACATATGTATACATACAAACATACATATAAATACATACATATGTATACATATATGCATACATACATTTACATACATGAAGTACTCATTGCTTAAATGATTGAAGCTGTTGCTGATTGGGGCTTTCCTATTGGAAGATTAGAAGTTAGAATAATGGCTTTTGATTTCCTCAAAAATCGTAATAGTTTAAACAATTCCAAGTTAAAGATGCCTGGAGATGACTGGTTAAATTCTTTCACGAAACGAAATAAAATGACTGGCCTTACTAAAATTACTAATATTAAACGTTCAAGATTAAAGTTAGAAGTTGAAATTACAACAGATTTCTTTGATGAATTTGAAAAAAACTTATTAATTATTTGGTGATATTCCACCTTCAAATATATTTAACTTCGACGAGACTAATCTTTCAGATGATCCTGGAAAAAAGGTTGTTTTAGTTCGAAGAGGAAGACGACGTGTTGAAAATATCCAAGAACATAGTAAAACTTTATGTTTTATCTATTATGTGGTGTGCTTCTGGAGTAATGTAACCACCTATGGTAGTTTACAAAGCATTGAATGTATATCAAGGTTGTGTGACAGGAGGGCCTTACGGAACAGCATACAGTTGTACAAAAACAGGTTGGTTTGATATGGAAACCTTTGAGATATGGTTTATAGCATGCTTCTTGCCAAACGTTCAACATTTAAATGGGCCCAAACTACTTTTAGGAGGTAATTTGGCCTTTCATTTTAATGAAGACGTTATAAAACTAGCCAAGGAGCATAATGTTTACTTAGTTATGTTGCCCCCAAATGCCATGCATATAATGCAACCATTAGATGTATCTGTCTATGGTTCTATGAAGCGTTGTTGGAGGCAAGTATTAATTGAATGGAAGAAACAAAGCAGAAAATATAGATATTTTCCTAAAAAACGTTTTCCAGGTCTATTGAAAAGTTTATCTTTTAAGTTGAAAGACACTATATGTCAAAATTTAGTTCTCTTATTTCATACATGTGGAATATATCCAATAAATCGTTTAATCGTTTTAGAAAAGATGCCAGAGTTCCAGACACCAGGAGCATTGACAAAAACTATTTTAAACAATTCAGTAACAACTTTGTTAATGTCTAATCGTGGCACATATGAAACAAAAAACCCAGGGGTAATAAGTTAAACATTGCATCAGGGGCAGTTTTAAATGTTGTTGCAGATAACAACACTGATATTTTTTTCAAAATATTTTTTCGAAGAAACCGGGGAAATCATTGAAGAAGAAAAGAAAGTTTTGGTTGATTGGACTGGCTGTAAACGTTGCGGTCGTTGGTATCATTCAAAGTGTTTGGAAGATGCTATGTCGAGTGCATTGTATGCCACAAACAATAATTTGCCTATATTTTTTAAAGGCAAAATGACTTCTGAATTATTCACTTTATATTAAGGAGTAATTTAAATGTATAACCCTAATAAAAAATATTGATTCTTAATTATTATTTATTATAGATAAGTATATTTGAAATAATTAGTTTACCAATAGTTTTGTTTTTGTTCTGTTATATAAAACTGTTCTCTTTAAATGAAACAGCTTTTTGCCATAGTAAGATACACGCTACTAAGCTACATGTTACTAAGATAATGCTGAACTCATTGAAGTTAGAAATTCAACTTTTAAAATCCTATCATTAAGCGTTCGGACTTACCCCGTTTTCCGAATTTTATTTTTTGATTTTTAAACCGTTTGTTTGAGGTAATAATCTATAGAAGAGCTTAAAACCAGTAAGTCTTTATGTTCATCATTATTAGAGTGTTCGATTAACACAAAATGAAGCATTTTAAATTGCTTTAAAATCGTCCGGAGTTACCCCGGTTAACGGTACAATTTTAAAGAAACTTACTGTATTTCCCTAGTAGCAAACAATATTGGCGTAATATTGGGGCGATATTGTTTACAATATTGGCGCAATATTACAAGATGCATCTAGATGTTTTTTAATGTCGTGACAGATGTTGAACACTATTTCAAATGGTAGACTATTCTACAAATTAGTGAATTCCATATTAGAAAAGTTTTTTCCGGACATTTGTCTTACAAAACATTTTTTTTAAATTTATAACCATGATTACATGTTGTTAAGTTGGAGTTAGTCATAATGGAGGAATAAATACTAACTAAATATATAATTATATATTAATATTAAGAAGTGGTCATATTAACACGCATGCTATTACAACTCAGATTAACTACTTAATGGTCTGTAATTACAATAATAAATATAATGGCGGTGCAGATGACATCATTCTGACACAGGTGTTGATAGATAAAATACTGAATGTTATTTTATGAGGAAACAAAAGGGTTGCAACTACAATTATAAAGATTGTGAATGCATTTGTAAGTTTCTGCCATGTCATTACATAAGAAACTAGCTCATGCTAGTTGAATTTAGTCTCAGTAGTCTTTGGTTGTAAATGAGTTCAGTCTGGCCAAAAACAAATTTACTAGAATAGCATAGAACATTTTAAATTAATGGTTGATCTTTTTAAAGTCTAGGATAGTAAACAGAGCTGCAAGAATCAAGGTGAGGACGAACAAGGAAAATAAACAAAGTACGAAATATCAAGATATTGAGATTGACAAATGATCTTTTGATCATTCCTACAACTTTATTGGCGGTGTTATTCTTAGTACTTACAAAATAAAAGTCAAATTACTGTCAATGAAGATCCCTTTATTGACGAGAGAGTTTTTAATATTAATTGAAGTATTGAGATTTTTGTTAACGAGTATATAAATGAATTTTGTATTTGTTGGTCCGAAGGGCATTGTTGGTCCTAAGGGAAAATGTTGTACTTGTTGGTCCTAAGGGTATAACTTTACATTTTTTTACATTAAAACTTAGTTTTCATAGTTTTGTCCAGTTTGCTATAATGTCCATACTTTATTGCAGGTTATTGCATGGTGAGCTATCAAAAAGCAAACTGTATAACTTAGTATCAAAAACCAAATCAGAAAAATCTTTATTATATATCATAAGAGTAAATAATGGGGGACCTCACTATTTACTATTATTCATTCTGAGAATGTTCCACCAACAATGATACTCTAATGCTGATCTTTTAGGTAACATTGAAATCCAATAGTTGAGCTAGTCATTTATTCTATAGGCTTTAAATTTTAGAAGTAGGAGTTGTGAAATGAGTTGAAAGATTTCAATATATCTGATATAAATTTTCTATATCAGTTTTTTTCTCCAAGGTCAATTTTTATGTCCAACATCAATCCTCACTAAAGTTTATTGCATTTTCAAAATCGCATTTATATAATTTTTACTATTTTCAGCATTACTTATTGTGTGAATTTTACTTTAATCTTGTTTAACTACTCTTAGCATAACGTTATGTAGCAGATCTAGTTTAACTTATTGGTTATTACCTATAAAATTACAACCACTTCTTCTCGTAATTCAATTCGTAATGTTGAATAAAAGGATGCCTGTTGTAAAATGTTGAATATAAGGATGCCTGTTGTAAAATGATGTATGTAAAAAGATGCGCTAATTTACATTTTAAACACATTTAACAAAATCAAAGGACATTATGAACATTCCTTAATGTTACGCATGCGTACCAATATGTAAAATTTAATATAAAGCCAATATTGGCAAACAATTTTTCGCCAATATTGGCATAACAATATCAGTAAATCAATAATGGAATAATATTGGTGCAATATTTCGCCAATATTGGCATAAAAATATCAGTAAAACAATAATGGGTAATATTGGCGCAATATTGTTTGCCAATATTGGTAAGACAATATTAGCGTAATATTGCTTGACAATATTGGCGCAATATCGGATATCCTGGCCAAGATTAGCCGAGATACCCAATATCGTGCCAATATTACGCCAATATTGTTTGCTACTTGGGTTGTCTTAACTGTTACTTTAAACTTAGATATTGAATTTTAAAGTATTTACATAATTTTATCTCTAAATTGCATTGCGACATTATAAGGAATACTTTATACTAAATTATAGTTTATTATAAATTTGTTTTATAACTGCAATATAAAATTATTATAATATGATAAAACAAAAATAAATAAAAATAAATATAAAAACTATAACATAAAAAGTAATTAATATAACAAAAAAAAAATTTCATGTTTGTAATCACAAACACTTCAAAAGTAATTCGTTTTTAATAATAAAAAACCGTTTCGAAAGGCACTTTTGAAAAAAACATCGGAAACGGAAGGCACTCTTGTCAAACCCCTATTCTGACGTTGAGCGTCATTTGCGCCCGTGAACTCGTATAGCAAAGAAATAGGCAAAATGAAGCATATAGGGATTTGCGCAGCGGTGCGCACATACACCGACTGATTTTTAGAGAGAACAAGCAGCGGAGTGTGCAAACAACGACTGAGGGTTTGGGGTCGGCAGGTTCTCTTTTAAATGAAGAAGAAATTTTTGGACCTTAAGGACAGCATCGCAATAAGGGTTTGACAAGAGAGCCTACCATCGGAAACGTAACTTTCACGTTTTATTCACGTAAAATAGTCACCTGAACGAGGTCAACTAAAATACACGTGATTGGTACGTGAATAAAATATTGCGTGCCTACTGGGCAGTTTAAGAACTTTAATAATTTCACTTGCAGTTCAACTGTTGATAAAATGTTAAAATTTTGTTTTCATTTAAAATATAAAAAATGTATTTAACTTTATTATTTGCACAAGGTTTTAATAATATAAATAAAAGCTAATACTACTGTAAAAATTATATTTATTTATTTATAAATTTAATTTCAAAACTTTATTCGATTCATATTTAGTTCAATTATATTTAATTAATTCATATTATATATTTTATATTATACATTTTTATTTATATTATACATTTACATTATACATATTTTATATTATACATAATTCAGTTATATTTAAAAATCTAATTTGTTTTCATTATTTATTTTCATTTCTTCTTTTATTTGCTATTAATTTATAATATTTCCTTTAATATAACTAATTAGAAACTTACATTAGCCTTTTTTTTTTTGCTTATTTACAGTTAATATAGTTATAATTGATTATATTAAAATTGAAAAAGTACTGCATATCGTTGAGCATGTGGTGTGACTTACAAAAATGGTTTAACAAGTGGTGCTACTTGAAAAAAAGGTACTGAAATTGACTTTGACTTTTAATCATTTACTAAAATTTAATTTATATAACCACTTGTCTATCAAGCAACATCATGACTTAAATGACGTAACGTCTGAAAAAACTGTGAAGAGAGAGAACTTTGCCATGAATAGTTCGATACAGATAATAGCATGTCTGTGATGTATGATGGGTAAGTAGAAAAAGTAAATTAAAGAAATTTGGAAATTTGGAAATTGTGGAACATTGCTTACAAAATTTTTATGTACATCTGTTGTTATCACAGCTGTTTCAAAGGGCATTTTTGTTACTTGTGCTCAGCTTGAAAATCAAATTGAACAGAAGTTTTGCGCATATTTTCGTTTAACGTTTTTTTTAATAAGAGATTTTTAATCTTTTTTATCTCAAAATATATTTAATAGTCTTTATTGTTTTTTTAACGTGCAGTTAAACAACCAAACAATATTAGTAAATGAATTTTTTTTTTTTTTCAAGTGAAATAATTTTCATTATTTTAACAATCAAAATCAATATTTTACTAGTAAAATAAACCTTTTTATAAAAAAGCTAGAAAATGAGCTATATACAAATGCATTTCGCGTGATAACTACAAAAGGTTTTGACCTAATTTTTTATGCATTGTGTTTTAAAGGCTTTGCAACATGTTTGTTGAAATCCGCTACTTAAATCGTTAAGAACATCACACAACATTTTTCAAAATCTTATTACACTTCCCTATAACTTTTCAATAGTGTAACGCGCCAAATAGCAAATTCAAATACAAATTTATCAAGAAGTTGTCTCGTATTATAAAAAAAATTATATGTTTAGTTGCTTGCGTTTATAAGCAACATTTGATTTTGTAAGTTTCATTTTCAAGGAATTCTTAACGCTTTTTTTGTAATTTTACAATTCTAAACTTTTTTAAAAGAAAACTTGTTTATTCAAACACTCTATTAATCCATAAAGAGTAAAGAAGACAAATCGTAAATGATTACGCCTATTTTGTTTGTACTTAATATAAGGTGCATTCCATAGTTACTGATGTAACGTTTGCAAATATTATACCTAATTTAAATACTTTCCATTTATATTAGATCCTCTAAATAAATGTCAAAATGTATTTATATATATGGGTAATATTGGTGTATAGATAAAATTTACAGACTATTCGTATTTATCTTCAAACGCTGTCACAATTACCAGAAATAACTACACCAAACAACCCAAAAATAAAAAATCCAATTGTGTTTTCTCATTCTCTTCGGCTTAGACTTAGAGACTTTCTCGATATTACAATAAACGTTAGAGCAATTTTTTTTTAATTCAGCTTTAACCCATTTTTGCCAAGTTACTTAATTATTTAGACTCTCAATTTCATACTCAAATAATTGAATGTTAAGTCCATACAATATTTGCAATGGTTCTCACATGTGAAGTTCAAGTGCATGTCATTGTCTGTCAACAAATAATCCATTATGCGATATGACTTTTTTAAAATTACTTATTTTAAACACATATTTTCATGAATAGCGCAAACACAAATGTTATGTGGTACTTTGATGATTGACAAAACATAACATGGTCCAAGAGTAAAAAAAGTTTGTTAATCCAAAAATAATACTTGGACACTGTTTTTTAAACATTCCATAAACTTCCTTATAGGGTATATCAAATAAGTTATTCACTAATCACTAACTTTTTTTTTTTAATTTCGTCTTCACAAGCTTTAATAAAGTCTGATATGTTTGGTGATGTTTTAATTATATCATCGCTTAGATAAAAACTTTGCGATAGTTTTATAGTATCATCTAATACACTTTTACAGTTGCTGCGATTCAACTTAAATAGTTGATTTTCAGCTAATAATGTTTTTAAAATGGAAGTATTTTGTTCTGGAGATCTAACTAAGACATTTTTTACTTTTTTCATTAACTTACCTTTGACTTACCTTTGACTTACCTTTGAGAACAAGAAAAAGGACTTTTTGATCGTGCAGCAGTTTGTATTTGTTGATCGTGCAGCAGATTGTATTTATTGATCGTGCTGCAGTTCTCTTCTTCTCTCTATACTTCTTTTGCCTTTCGCTACTTTTTGTATTTCTTATTTTCCTTTGCTTATCATTGGGTGACATTTTTAATCTTTGTCTATAAGTTTTTGAATAACCTGCATTAAGAGTTTTGTTTTCGAAGTACGTTTTCAAAGTAGTTACTGACATAACGCAACTTTAAGTATAAAGTTAGGAACCAATTTTTCTTTGATAGAAAAAATGATAATAAAGTTTTTTTTAAATAATCAAGAGTTACATTTTATTTAAAAAAAAAAAATTAATTTAAAATTTTTACTGTAAGAATTGAGCGGGTCAGAAGCCAAGGGGTACAAGTGATTTTACCAAATTTTACTAAAATTAAGTTAAGTATAGAATTTGATAGAAGAAGCAAACAAAATTGTTGGTGGCCAAGGGATACAAGTGAATCTCTGCACTGTGCTGCTTTCTACTGGAAAAACATAACAACAGCTGAATATATTTAACAAAAACACTTTAACTTTAAACAGCTGTATCTCAAAACTATGAAAATGTCACTTGTACCCCTTGGCTTCTGACCCACTCAATTAAGTTTTTATATATTTTTTCTTACTGACGTAATGCATATTTTTTCACTATTCTTGTCAAATATTTTTATCAATTATTTACTTTTATTTAAAAATCTTTTTTGTTATGAGATGAAAGTGCATTTTTCTTCTTCCTTTACGTATCAAAAAACCTTTGAAAAATTGCAATTAAATATACTTAAAGTATAACATTATTAAATGTACTTTGATGATATTAGAAAATGAGAAAATTTCCGAGTTTTTGCAAGAGCGAAGGTGTCTCAGAGCTAAATTTTGAATTTATATTCATATCAATTTTAGAACATATAAA
This sequence comes from Hydra vulgaris, assembly GCF_022113875.1. Lineage (NCBI taxonomy): Eukaryota > Metazoa > Cnidaria > Hydrozoa > Anthoathecata > Hydridae > Hydra > Hydra vulgaris. Next base: position 47,988,048 of record NC_061158.1, on the reverse strand, counting down.
GTATATATTATAATAACACATAGGCATAAACAGTCAAAAAAAGATTTTTTAAATCACTATTCTTTCAAAGTTTCTATGGAACCATATAACTATGAGAAACAATTAACAAAAACAACCTGCCTGTAATAAAATTTTGTTCTGTAGCATTTTTTTATCATTAAATTGTATTAAGTGAACAATTTAAGAGAAAAATGTTTCTAATTTTTTATTTGAGTATCTGCTATTTGTTTTTACCAACTCAGTAATGTAGCGGGGAGCCAAGTATGAAATTGCCCCCGAGCGCAAAGGCTGATCTGCCACTGTATGTTTTCTCATCAAAGCACAACATTTCCTCATTGGGTAAGTTGTTACAGCCTGTAACAACTTACACAATGTGTTAATCATTGTATAAGTTGTTGGAGTCTGTAAAAACTTACCGAATGCTTTAATATTTAAAATTTATTTAAAAAATATGCTGTTCAAAATAAAAAATAAAAAAATTGAATTTACTTTTTCGAAAGTAATAGTTACGATTCGAGTAAAACATTTTTTAATTACTCAATATAATATTTTTCTGTTTCTCTAAATTATTGCTTATATAATACTTTTTATAGAATAAAAAAAAGTTGTATTATAAGTTGTGCACGTATGATTATTAAATTTATAACATATTTATTAAATTTATAAAAAATATCTGTTCGATATTTACTCATGAAATTTTTTAATTGTTGTAGTTCATGTAAAAACTAAGGCAAAAAAAGGTTGAAATGTATAGGCTGACCTTAATTTATTATTTAGGTCAGCCTTAGCTCCCCCGCCCCAAACGTGGGAGCAACAAGTTAATGAAATACTTTTTGTACTATTTTCAACTAGAATTTATTAATTGAGAAATTTTAAATTTCATAGTAAAATATTTTAGTGTTCAAAAATTATGACCATATAAAGTTTGCAGCCCCTCAAATTGAGGGGGTTAAAAATATTATGATCATAATTTTTGAACACTAAAGTATATTATTTTGAAATTTAAAATTTCTCGATGAATATAAGTCTAGTTGAAAATAGTGCAAAAAATATTTCATCAACTTGCTGCTCTCACGTTTGGGGCAGGGGCTAAGATTTTATGTTTTCTTGTTCCCATTCTCCTATCACAGTATATATATATTTTTTAATCTTTTAATCATACATATGAACATAAAAAATTTGGAATATTCTTGTTGTTTATAAGTTGGTTATTTCAAGCATTTAAAACCTTCCTACGCCACTGCAAATACGCACCGTTTGTGAAATAATGTAATGAGTAAAAATAAACGTTTAATATGTTTAAAAAACTAACTTTTCTTACCAAAAACAGTTTTTAGGACACGTTTTTGTATTTTTCCATTTTTTACTAATATTTAATACATTGTTAGCACATATTACAGGAATTTAAATAAAATAAAACAAAACATGGTAATTGATAAATGTTTATATTATTTCCTACATGCAAATTAAAAATTTATTCTAATGAGATCAATATAATTAAAATGCTTGATAAGATTAAAGATTCACAACATTTGAAAATGATTTTATTTTACTCCGTTGCCACATTGAAATGTTTTTTTGAATCAAATTTTTAGCATATTCTGATAACTTTTGATTTGATAAAAACTTCTCTTAAAATGGTCCAGAGACAGACAAAGATGACTCAGTAACTAGTTTTACCCCCTCTTTCCACTGCTTGTGTGTGACATTAAAATTAAGGGAAGCCGATTATGTGTTTTCCACATCAATTGATTTTGATATTTCCTTCATAAATTGATTAAGGGAAATATATTTTGTTATTGGGGGCTCTGCGATTTTAATGTCATACTATGGGATCATATTAATGTAACCAATAGCGTCAAAGTTCATTTTTGTAAAGATATATTTTCTAATACCACCTCTACTTTCTGATCTTGCTTTTAGAAGTCTACGCAAACCAAGTTCTCTTATATGTTTATGGTCTTCAAATAGCATAGACAAAAGAATATTTTCCGGAGCAGCAAATTATCGGTTTATTTGAACAACTGGATCTATTTATATTTTTTAGACAAGTAGTTTAGATAACGGGAGTAAGAAATAAGACTATAAAGATGTGTAGAACCATTCAAATATGAAGGTTTCAACTTGATGTTTAACCAGACAGCTGCATAAACTTTTACAATAAACTCAGCCAGAATTTTAAGATTGTTAGTAGGAGTTTCAGTTGTCACATATAATCTAAGTATTCTATTTGCTATATTGGTGCTTTCAATAATAAAGCTAAACCACAGTTTCCACTTGATACAGCAATACACATTTCCATTAGAGAGATAACTTGATACAGCAATACACATTTCCATTAGAGAGATAACTTGATACAGCAATACACATTTCCATTAGAGAGTTAAAGCATATAGTTTTTTATGGTCTAAGATTTCAATAATGAAAAGATCGCTGCTCCAATAAAAATCTTCAGTCAAGGAAACGGCATTCCCTTGATAGTTTCAAATCCAACGAATAATTTTAAAAGAGTCACTGATCGAACAATTTTAGTCATTAATAATCAGGTTTCATCAAATGACCAGCTTATTGGAGACACTGCCTGCTTTATTAAATTCTTTCCTAGAAGTATTAAGAAAATTTCATAAAACCTGTTAAGGTTTTAAGTCGAATAGTTAAATTTACTGGTTTCAATGACGAAGCTTTACTAACAGAATCATTGTAACTCATTCAAAAGTATAAATTCCTGCCGTAAAACACTGCATCTAGACTTTGCTGAGAAAGGTTTTGACGGTGATGGTGTTGATGAAGGTTATGAAACGAATGTAGTCTTCTCAATTGATACTGATAATGAATGCGCAAAGCCAACAACCTGTAAAAGTTGTTCGCTAAGCTGTTTTAGAATTATTCACAAATATTCATTGATCCTTTTGTTTAATTAATTAAGCTGTGAAACAATTTTTAACAAACTAAAAATTACAAAACCAGACTGCAATTAACATTATTTAATGATCATCTTGAAACATTTATACTCATAAGTATTGTAATGGGTTTACTTGCTGATACTACTGTGAAAGACGTTATATTATTCCTTATAAAAAACTCTTTGGTATTCTCTAATATGCTATAAACATGACAAACTTTGTTACTCGATTAAAACTTTAATGGGGTTATAACATTGTTATTTTAGCTCATACGTATAGTATTTGTGAGTCTTACACATGTAGCATAATTTTAAGCAACCGTGGCACAGTGGTAGCGCACTTGGTTCAGAAAAAAAGGATCCATGGCTCAAACCCCACCTCTGGGCAAGTTTTGCGACATCGGTTAGGAAGAAGGCGAAAACTTCCTATTAAACGCTCATCCGCGGTGCTCTGTGATAAAACCATAAAGACTTCTTGGGGCACCTAAATAAAATTAAAAAAAATCATATTTACAACACAAACAAATGTTTTTTTTTACTTACCACTTCAAAGTTTATAACTCCCATTGACAATAATTTCAAAAATTCTTAGTCAATGTCTATATTTTAGGCACGCGTGTAAAACTTTTGAATTGTTTTTATTATTGATTATTATATATCATTGAAAAAATGCTAAAGTCAGCATTACAATAGTGAAAACTTCATAACAAAATAACAATTCTACAAAAAGTTATGCTCATTTAAGTAACGAAGTTTGATTACAAGGATTGCTTAAAAAATCTGCGACCAGATTTTAAAATGTCAGTTTCGGCTAACGGTAGTTTTGTTATGGAACTTTGTTGCCAGAAGCGCAATATTTTGCTTTATTTAGAATATTTTAAATAAGGTACATATTCTACAAAAAATTAGGTGTCTGCTACATAACTTTTTTCGATAAAATTTGGCATGCATGTAGAAAATAAGTTTTTAAATTTTTTCTTAATAGTTTCAATATTAATTTGACGTGTGATCAGCAACGAAGTTTTTAAGAAAAGTAAATTCAATAAAAGCGGTTGTACCTACAAAAAAAAACTATCCAAAAATGAAGTTTAACTCTTCCACTTTTCAAAAAAAGTCTATGCTGATATAAAATCCTAAAAACACAACAAAATACATTCTTACAACACAAACGCTAAGCATGCTTTGATAAAATGGTCAAAGATTTTGATTACATAATCGGTGCCGTAACTCATTCAATACGCACGTACCTATATAATTTAATTGTAACAGCTAACAACTATAAAAATAGTTTTTCTAAGGAACTTTTTTAAATGTTTTAATTAGGAAACAAATATGAACGAATACTTCGCGGACCGACGACAAGAGTTTCGAAGAGGAGGGAGGGGATGGTACTCGTCAATTCTAAAAAAAGTCTTCTTTATCTATAGTTTTTTTAAATAAAAAAAAGTTTTTTAAAAAAAAAAAAAGGGAGGGGCAAGTGCCCCCTGTCCCCCTCCTTTCATCCCGGTGATGTCGACCCTGTTTAGGCAATATATAATAAATATTAGGAAGTAAGAAAATTTTATTATTTAAATTTAATTTTGCTTTAAATTTAAGAAACATCAGGGTGTTTTCAAAACGTTTTTTATACAAAAGTGAAGTAGAACTTAAAATACTTTTCATTATATTTCTTTTATATTAGTGAAGAAATAAGGCAGATGACCTTAGAATTAAAAAAAAGTTGTAAAATAAGAACATATGCTCCTTTCAATTGCCTACATAGGCATTATTTATTACAAAAATGAAACCCATTGTAAAATTTTAAGATGTTAAAAATAAAATAGATTAAAAAAAAAAAGTTTTAGGAAAAATTAATGACTAAAATAGAAAACTGCTTTTATATATTTTTGAACATCCCCTGCCCTTTTACGCAAAATTTCAATACTACCTGCATTCTAATTAATGGAAATTCCTTGAAAAACTTATAAAAACCTGATCTTATTATCAAAAAAAATGCATGTAAGTTTTATTTCAATAATGTAATTATAAGATTATTAACGTAGCTTAAAAAACAACTGTTTTGACAGTGACATAGTTCTGTCTGATAAAAATGTGAAGCAAAGACGATTTAGGTATAAAAATGTGAAGCAAAGGCAAATTTGATATGGATTTGAAAGTGCAAACTATTTAATAATTAACATGATAGTTGTTAAAAAATATAAAATAAAAGTAGATTACGCTAAACGACTCTCAGTGAATTGGCTTATACAATCTAGCTAAGTAAAAGTCAATTCAAGGAATCAATTAGTCGGTAATTCCTGAATATTAAATTTTATTTGTATATTATTTAATATACAAATTATTATTTAATATTATTATTTGTAATACTATTCTATAGAATAGTATTACAAATTATTTGTAATACTATTCTATAGAATAGTATTACAAATAGAAATATTAAATAATAATTTGTATATTAAATAATAATATTAAATAATAATTTGTATATTAAATAATAATTTTTGTAATACTATTCTATAGAATAGTATTACAAAAAATAATATTAAACAATAATTTTGCAAAATTCTCGGCCATCAAGACTTTATTGCCGATCAATTAAATTCATATTTTCAAAAGAAACCCAGGAGTTTCTAATAGAAAATAACAAAGTTTTAAATGAAATATCTGAACTTCTTCCAACACGGTGTACTGTTGATGAATTTTAACTTATTGTGAAACAAAATTTGTTACTTACAATGACATTCGGAAAAGTATGCAATACTTTAACCGATACGCACTTTACACTAAAATGTTATGTATGTGGTGCTATTCCAAATATGATGTATAGTTAATTAAATGATATGGTTGATAAAACAAAATTATTTTTTTGTCTGCCTACCTTGCATGCTTGAATACATTATTTTGAACGCTTTCTTCTCATTAGCTACCGTTTGGACCTAAAAAGAGACAAGTTAGAAGCAATGAGGATAAATGTTGTCTCAGGCATTGTTTTGACGGGATTAGACATAAGTTTAAAAAACAAATAGGACTTATTATAGACAGACCAAAACTTCGTAATGGCAATTCAAATGATGGCAACTTATTTTTTTAAATAAGTTGCCATTATTTGAATTGCCATAACATAAAGTTTGCCAAAAATTCAAAATTAATTGACAGATTTTGAATTTCGTAAATTTAAAATCTTTCAATAAATGCAAATTTTCCGAACCTCCCCCCACAAAAAAATAAATTAATGAATTAATTAATGAGGGGGTGTAAATTTTACATCATTATAACTTTTGTAATATACAACATTTTTCTACTAAATTTAAAATCTGTCAATAAATTTAAATCTAATTTTAGATAGTAAAGTTGACAATTTTACTACATTAGTTCCTTCACCTTTGGGAAAGGGGGCAAGCGTTTTAGTGCTTTTTGTTTGCAGGCATCCGCCATCCCAATTTTTTGTATAGCCTACTCATTTGGCATAGGCATAAATATACTTAAGTTTGGAGTTTGCACAATGTATGAAATCTGGAACATCAAAAAGTCCTGCGAGCGCCCATGCACACGTGCCACCCCTTATATACTGGCCGTGAATAAGGCGTATTTCAGGCAAACTATTATTTGAGTCTTCAAAAAACAGGTTTTAGAAAAAACATAAAAAGAGTCTGAAAGTCTGACAAAAATAGAAAAAGCCTGAAGAAAACATCCGCCTTAAGTACAGTTTTTTTATTTGATTCGTCATTTAAACAAAGTTAGTATTATGAACTTTGCCCAGCGAAGTTCATAATACTAACCTCTCGGCCAAGGAAACACATTAATGACGTGTAATTTAAGTTTATTAAAGTTGATATTTGTATATATATGTGAAAACGTTTTTCTAAATTAGGATTCTGAACCGCAAACAAAAGTTGTATAAAAAAAAGGTGTATTTGAGTACAAAGTATCTAAGGTACCTCCTCCGCTTTTTTTTTTTCAATAAATTTTTTTATTGAAAAAAAAAAAAGTTGGGGGAGGGAATATTTGAAAAACGTTCGTACTTTTTAAGGAGGTAGGGACTTAAAAGTATGCATGGCAATAAGAAGGAGGAGGGTCAAATTTTAAAATTTTTGGTGTACATACATTGTGGACGACCCCTAAATTGTATAAAACAATTCACTGTGCGATTAGGTAAAGATCAACAAATAACAATATTAATAAAATACTGCGTAATTTCTGATTGTATCATTAACTACTATTTACTTTTTTATTAACTTAAATCGCTATTCTAATGCACCAAAAAACATTTTATACTTTTATTTTATTTTTAAAATTTTATACTTTTATTTTTTATTTTATATTTTTATTTTATAGTTCAGACCTTTTCCCTTCTTTTTTGTCCATGGCGCTGAAGTCATCGTTTTAGAACTGAAGTCATTACTTTTAGAACTTTTTTTTTATCTAAAAATGCTTTGGAACATCTTTTTTCAACACAACAACCTTGTTCAATTTTTTGTTTATTGCTTATACAAACTTATGCTACAGTCAAAAGTCTTACAATTATAAAATCATTGCGCTTCTTAGAATTATTCTTATACAAATGATTTATTTGTTCAAATATCAATTCCACGTACTAAGAAGTCATATTTTTTGACGTCGTTTAAACGTACGCTATTAATATTAAATTTTAGTTTAAACACGAATAAATTAGTTATATTAGGAGATTAATATAAACAAAACAATAGAATTTTAAACTGTAATTTCTATAGAAACAACATGAAAATATAATAGTAATTAGTCATGCATTAAAGCTATACGCATTTGTTTGACCACTTAAATATGACATCGGAAACAACATTCATAAACTGACGCCAACCGAGCACATTTAATTATAACAAATATTTTGAGTAATATAAACTGATAAATTTTTTTAAAAAATTTTTTTTCATTTTTCCTAATGCAACAATATGTAATATATCTTGTTGCAAAAGAAAAAATAAAAAAAAATTTATCAAAAAAATTATAAAAAGTAGATATATATCTTGTTGTATATATTATATACAACAAGATATATATCTACTTTTATAACAAGATATGATACAAAAAGATATATATATATATATATATATATATATATATATATATATATATACATATATATATATATATATATATATATATATATATATGTATATATATATATATATATATATATATATATATATATATATATATATATATATATATATATATTATATATATATATATATATATATATATATATATATATATATATATATATATATATATATATATATATATATATATATATATATATATATATATATATATATATATATATATATATATATATATATATATATATATATATATATATATATATATATATATATACAGGGGCGGGTTTAGGGTTAGTCTTGTTAGGCGCATTGACTAACATCTGTTTTACTAAACTAAACAACGATCAGGCTAATGAAATAGGTTATATATTTTTGAGATTTTTGAAATTAAATAAAATCTCTATTTTTTTGGTCTAAACAGCAATACCAATTAAATTATGATAAGTATATGCGCACGCAATAGCCCCGTCTTGTAATTTTTTTTTTCGGTAGCGTAACTTCGGACCAAGTTAGTCAAGAAATCTTGCGACTTATCTGGCCCGTTTATTCGGCTGACGAGATTTCAAAAAATTATTAAAGTACTTTAAATTTTTTTTATTTTTACTGTTCGGTAACGTAACTTAAGGCCAAGTTAGTCAAAAAAATCTTGCGACTTATCTGGCCCTTTTATTCGGCTGACGAGATTTTAAAAACTTTTTAAAGCACTTTAAATTGTTTTATTTTTGTCGTTCGGTAGCGTAACTTCAGGCCAAGTTAGTCGAATTTAAATATATGATGATTGCCCCCTGACTAATTTAAAAGAAGCCTTTTCTAAAAATAATTCTTTGAATGTTTTAAATTTTAAATAATTTTTGATTTGGCATGCATTTACAATCTGTAAGGTATTTGCTTGAAAATGGATTTATTGAAAGTTTACAAACTCTTTATTCAGAATTGTCAGTAAAGATTAATCTCCTTCATAAGTCAGATTTTTATCAGTTGTTGACTGTTCATAAGTCAATAAAGAGTAGAGCACGACATTCCTCAGGAGTCAAGAACAACTAGGCGGTGAAGTAAGATTTACTTTATCCCAACAAGTAAAATAAAAATTATTTTATTTTATTTGTTGGGATAAAGTAAATCTTACTTCACCGCCTAAGTTATTTATCCCAACAAGTAAAATAAAAAATTACATTTAAAATTTGTAAACATATTATCCCTGCGTTCGTTCATTTGGGGATGTAAATTTATATAGTAATAATATTATAAAATACATTTTTTGCCTTGATCTAATTGGTTCAACTTTTTACCAAACTGATTTATTGTAAATAAATGATTAAATCTAAGTTTATTTTCCATTGAGTTTATTGTAGAATTTTTTTTACTTTAAAAATTTTTAATTGCCCTTTTTACAGATCTGATCAGATCTGTTTAAGCTCTGATCAGTTACAGTGATCAGTTACAGTGATCAGTTACAGTGATCAGTTACAGTGATCAGTTACAGTGATCAGTTACAGTGATCAGTTACAGTGATCAGTTACAGTGATCAGTTACAGTGATCAGTTACAGTGATCAGTTACAGTGATCAGTTACAGTGATCAGTTACAGTGATCAGTTACAGTGATCAGTTACAGTGATCAGTTACAGTGATCAGTTACAGTGATCAGTTACAGTGATCAGTTACAGTGATCAGTTACAGTGATCAGTTACAGTGATCAGTTACAGTGATCAGTTACAGTGATCAGTTACAGTGATCAGTTACAGTGATCAGTTACAGTGATCAGTTACAGTGATCAGTTACAGTGATCAGTTACAGTGATCAGTTACAGTGATCAGTTACAGTGATCAGTTACAGTGATCAGTTACAGTGATCAGTTACAGTGATCAGTTACAGTGATCAGTTACAGTGATCAGTTACAGTGATCAGTTACAGTGATCAGTTACAGTGATCAGTTACAGTGATCAGTTACAGTGATCAGTTACAGTGATCAGTTACAGTGATCAGTTACAGTGATCAGTTACAGTGATCAGTTACAGTGATCAGTTACAGCTCTGATCAGTTACAGTGATCAGTTACAGTGATCAGTTACAGTGATCAGTTACAGTGATCAGTTACAGTGATCAGTTACAGTGATCAGTTACAGCTCTGATCAGTTACAGTGATCAGTTACAGTGATCAGTTACAGTGATCAGTTACAGTGATCAGTTACAGTGATCAGTTACAGTGATCAGTTACAGCTCTGATCAGTTACAGCTCTGTTACAGATCTGATCAGATCTGATTCAGCTGAATCAACTGACAATTGCATATTTAGCTCATTTTGGATTTATCTGTGTGGTGATAATAGTCTGGCAATGGGTTTAAAAATACTGACAGCAATTGATTTATATTTAAATGTCTCTTTTTACAGTAATCATCCATTGTTTGTAAGCTTGTGCTCAATGTATCCAAATGAGTTTTTATCAATTGATAATTTGTTAGCAGTGTCTGTATCCACACATTTTATAGACTCAGGAAAATTAAAAAATTATTTTGTTAAGGAAGAAACATTTCATATGTGTAAAGAATTTTTATGGTCTGTGTTTCTTTGTGTTCTTGCTCTTTTAACTGTGTGTTCTACAAGACTTAAATGTTACTATAGAACAGTTTTTTCCTAAAATATAAAATTATGTTTAATCTTAATATTGAACCTTATTCTATGTTCATCATCAGATATTGTTAATTTGTTGTTTCGTTCGAAGGCTTCTACTTTGAAAGATTTACAAATATAAAATTTGATTCAAAATATTTTTGTTCCTGATGAAACTTCTTTTTTAAAAACAAATGGGCAATCTTTAAAAACTTTTATCATTAAAACAATTTTCATGGCTTAGATATTTACCTTCTGAAGATGGAGCATTTTGTTTGTGTTGCCTTTTGTTTAGATATAAATACCTTTCAAAAACTTCTAGATTTAAAAATTTGTTCTCAGTCATTCAAATATAGGCCAGATGCTGTGAGCACTTTTAATAGACATTACCATGGGAAAAACGGGAATAATTATGAATATCACTCAGCTGAAATATTTATGAACATCATCACGCAGTACAAATTCTACATTATAATGCCTGGACCATATTTTCCACAGTTTTAAATACTATGAATAGAAATATTTAAAATATAGATATTTTAATAAAGAATGTGAAAAGGAGATAGCTTTAAATTGTAAAAAGTTGTTTTGTGAGAAAATCATTTTCTTAGGTCAACTTAATATAGCTTTTAGAGGTCATTGTGATGGTCATTGGCAAATATTCTTTAGTGGGTGGAGTAGGTAATTTTATTGAACTTTTAAACTACAGAATCAGAGGTGGGGATAAAATTCTTGAACTTTATCTTAACAGCTGTGCAAAGAATGCATCTTATATTTCTAATTCCTCACAGAATGAATTAATAAGTTGTTGGGGAAAGGACATCCAGAATATTTTGGTTTCTGAAATAAAAGAAAATCGAATTTTTTCAGTTATTGCTGATGAAGCTTCTGACTGCTCCAATCAGGAATAATTGTCTTTAATAATTAGATTAATAGACAATTCCTATGATGTTAGGGAAGAATTTATGTGTTTTTTACATTGTAAATTAGATACTGAATAAAGGTTTGTATATACACTGTATATACTAATCTTTATTCAGTATCTTTAAGATCTTCTTCAAATAGAAAGTTTGTATAATTTTTAAATTAAAAAATATAGTTATTTTATTTTTTACAGTTTTATTTATTTAAAAGGATTATTTATTTTATTTTAGTTGTTATTTTATTTTTTTCATGAAGTTTTATTATCTTTATAAATTTAAACATGTCTAATTTTTATTGTATTCTTTTTTTCTATATTTATCTTTAGTTTTACCTGTCAATTGTTAATCGAAACTGGTACCGTTATGTACTGTATCTTTGGTATTTTAATTAGGAGCATTATATTCATTGTCTATTATATACTTTTTCTCCTTTTTTTCAACTCTACCTTGAGATTCTACCTTGTGTGGTTATTTGAGTTGAAATATGGTTTTAATTTAGTAAGCTTTCATTATTTGAAGTTTACCTTATTGATCATTATTCAACAGTTTAGAGAAAATAAACACATGCAACTTATTAAATGTAAGCATAACTTTGTTTACGAACAATAATATTACAATTGTTTAACATTATATAGCATATCTATCAATGAAATAAAATAACAAAATGAGTTTTTATGGTTAGTTATCATATTATTGCTTTTGTGTTATTGCATTTCTCATAGTATGATAGTCATACTAATCAATTACATTATAGTTTTTTTATAATTATGGTATTAATGTTATTGTAGTTGTTTACTTTTACATAGTTTTTTTTCTATTTGCAAGTCACCTAACTATGCAAACCTTGCCTATTTAATTAATGATTTGTTATACTCCATACAGGTGTATTATTTATATATGTTACAATTATACACAATAATGATGCCCACAAAATATTTTAATACCACAGACAATATTTTATTTTTGTAGATTTAATGGATCCTTGCTAGTTTTAATACTATATATCTATATATATATATATATATATATATATATATATATATATATATATATATATATATATATATATATATATATATATATATATATATATATATATATATATATATATATATATATATATATATATATATATATATATATTAAATATGCAACCCCATTTGAGCCGCTTTTTTGAAGGCTTTGCAAATAACTTATTTATCAAACAAATGGGGTAGGTGCTTTTTTTTGTATTTCATCTTCATCCCCCCCTGTCCTTTCGTGGGGAGGAGGCAGTAAAATCCGCAACCGACTTTTTTGACTAACCTCTTTAAAAAGCTAAACCCGCCCCTGTATATATATATATAATATATATATATATATATATATATATATATATATATATATATATATATATATATATATATATATATATATATGCTACAGTCATAAGTGTTACTATTATAGTCATATTGCGTGTTACTATTACATATTACGTGTTATTATTTTGTTACGTGTTATTGTTATGTTATTAACTTACAGCCTGACTCGCACCGGAGTGCCGCTCCGTTGCGAGTTATGCTATATATAGTGCTGTTAATTTTTCTAGTATATTTTCTCACCCTTAATAGCCTTTTTTCTTACTACCTGCCAAATTTCATTGAAAAAATGCATACATAGACACCTTAATACTATACTATAATTAGGTAAAAATTTGGTGCTGTTTGGACATCAAGTCTATATTAAAGGAATGCTGGTTCATTTTTCACTTATATCTTAACAGTATACTACAATTAGATTACAACTTTAAGCTTTAATAAGGCGATAAATTTGCAGTAATGCGATACATTTGCAGTGATAAGATGTAGAATGTACAAGTAATAGCAATAGTGTTGTTGAATATAGATTATTTAATTGTACTAAATAGTTGTATAGTAGTTAAAAATTATATTGTCATTATATTTACTATTATTTAAATGTATTATTTTTCATTTACAAAAATTAAACTAATTTTTCCTTAGCTACCATAGGGCCAAAATCGTTTGCGTTTCATGGTAAAGTTTGTGTTTCATGGTGAATGCAAAAAGTATTTTACTGCTTAATTTGAACTGTCGCAAGTAGGCATTAACTCTTATACAGAGTGTAATACAACTTGTAGAAATGAACATATTTTTTTATTATTTACAAAAACTAGCGATTTCCCAGCAGGCACAATGACGTTGAAATAATGTTGAAACAACGTCGTAAACCGACTATATGCCACGTTGAAACAACGGTGAAATTTGATTGAATTGGAAATAAAATCCGACGTTGAAAACTACGACGTTGAAACAACGTCGATGATTACGTTGTTTCAACGTTGTTCTAACGTCATATCGACTACATATCAGCCATATTTCCACTTTGAATAGGTGATATTCGGTTGATAAGTAGTTAATACGATGTTAGAACAACGTCGAAACAACGTAAATTCAACGTTGATTTTTGTTTTTTATTTTGATTTAAATCCAATTAACTAAAAAATTATCTCAACTTTAATTGCAATCAAATAACACAATAAATAAGCAATAATTTGCGCAGAGTATAATATATTTCACGTAAATTAATCAGATACAACTAAATTGCTTCAAGGGACTTTATATAAAATGCAAAGAAAATAAATTGTTTGAAAAAAAAAGTTTTATTAAACAATAGTTTCAGAACAATTAGGAAAAAGTATGAATGTTGTTTTGTACCGACCACCACCATTCGATCTGTCGAGTGCATATTTGAATAAATCATTACTCCTTTACCTATTTCGGTAACTGTAGCAGTTGCTTTAATTGATATGACGCTCTCTATAAAAAAAGGTATTGCCTAGTTAACCTGCATTATACATTATTAATATCATATATATATATATATATATATATATATATATATATATATATATATATATATATATATATATATATATATATATATATATATATATATATATATATATATATATATGTATATATATATATATACTTGAGTTTAATTATGCATTAATAGATAAAAACAAAATTATAAGTTAAAAATACGGAAATATATATATATATATATATATATATATATATATATATATATATATATATATATATATATATATATATATATATTATATATATATACTTGAGTTTAATTATGCATTAATAGATAAAAACAAAATTATAAGTTAAAAATACGGAAATATATACATATATATATATATATATGTATATATATATATATATATATATATATATATATATATATATATATATATATATGTATATATATATATATATATATATATATATATGTATATATATATATATATATATATATATATATATATATATATATATATATATATATATATATATATATATATATATATATATATATATATATATATATATATATATATATATACTTGAGTTTAATTATGCATTAATAGATAAAAACAAAATTATAAGTTTAAAATACGGAAATATATACATATATATATGTATATATATATATATATATATATATATATATATATATATATATATATATATATATATATATATATATATATATATATATATATATATATATATATATATATATATATATATATATATATATATATATATATATATATATATATATATATATATATATATATATAGTTTAATTATGCATTAATAGATAAAAACAAAATTATAAGTTAAAATTACGGAAATATTTTGGATGATTAAAATATTTGTTAAAGAAGTTTTGATATGAATTAACAGCTTATTTTAATAACTTTCTTTCAGACGATGATACGTATTTAATACCTAAAAAGTTTCAGTTTCGATAATGTTTTATTAATGCTTTTATTTAGTTATTATTCTTTAAAGTTTATGCCAAGTTAATATTTCACAAGATCTTTATTTTAATATACGTAAAAAATAAATGATATTTTAATTAAATATTGCAGCCTTTAAAGTTGTTTTGGTATTTGTGTAACTTTGAGGTGAGTTTTAATATTTAAAGTTTTAAGTGTTAATAAATGTCTTATAGGGATATTTTGTCAAAAGTTGAGTCTTGGCACAAAAATATCTTAAAATATAGAGAACACTCTTCACTATGTAAGAATGTTGGTTCTCATAAATTAAACTTCAATAACTTAGACAAAATGAAAAACTATTAGACTTCTAATTTTTCATTAAAAAATTTAATGAGTTTAAAGCTATGTACAACTTACACATTTGTATAACTTTTGAACGCGGCATAATTTTTTAATAACGCTTTGAATTTAGTTATATATTATAACCAGTAAGACTAACAATTTTTACAACAAATAGTATTTTTGTTATTTAAGCTGTAACTTCCTGTAACAAGCTATAACAATTTTTGGTAAGTACTGATTATTTAAAAAAAAACACCTTTATAATAAATGTGTACATACAAACAAAGACTTATGTGGAAGTTACTTAAACAAATACATAAAGAAAAGGAAAAACATAGTTGTATTTAAAGATTTTTTTATATGAATATATTTAAAGCATTAATTAATAAATCTATAAATTTTGTCGAGAAATCTTGATTCTTTAAACACAAAATCGTTTTTTTAATTTTTATTTTATTTAATTACCTTTTAAGCTGGTGCATAAAAAAGTTTATATACACTTTATTTTATCCAACTTTTTATTTATGGCTGAGATACTTGAACAAAACAATGCGTTTTTAAATTATGAAAACTAAAAAAAAACGTTGTTATATAGGTGCATTCTCTGTAACATGTACAATGGCAATCAATAAGTAAAGTAACAAATGTACTATTGCAACTAATTATAAGTAAATAATCACAGCCTTCAGAATCTTCATTCAGTAATGACACAGAATATTAGTGAAATATCTATACCCATAGTTTACATATCAGTTTTTTTCATTTTGACACCAGGTTTGTATTTTTGACAGCATGTCATTGTTTTGTTATGGTCCAGTGGCGGAATAAGACTTCTTGGGGCCCTGGGCTATTTTTGTTTTTGGAGGCCTTTTTACGGGCCAGAGCCTAAAAATGACTTAAAAAAAAAAAAAAACCTCAAAAAATTTCGGGGGCCCCTAAGTTTGCGGTGCCCGGGGCTAAAGCTCCCAACCTCCTTGATCCGGCACTATTATGGTCAGCAAATCCGATATTCTTCAAGGTAAAATTGTGAATTAAGTTCTTCACGAAACAGCACTCCTATGTCAAGTACAAAACTAATTTCATTTTTATTTATATCATTTTTCCCGATGCATTATTTTTTTTAAGTAAAATTTATTTTTTAATTTTTTAACAGATTTATAATTATTAACTTTTTATCTTTTTTCCCCTTTTTAATTCTTTTTTCTATTGTATATTTCTCAGATATATAGAATAGTACTCAAATGAACAGCGTTTGTGTTACTCCGATTTTTTTTCTCCAATTTTTTTTTTTTTTTTTTAATTCAATTTTAGGAATTACTTAAGGAACAGGAAAAAACGAAAGTTACCAAAAAAACGGAAGATTGATAATTTCATTGATAATTTAAACTTATTAGGCTTTTCTGCGTCAAATTCTTCAAGAAATGGGAAACATACCAAGTATAACACTTCAATCTAATATTAACTTGGTTAAAACAGCTCAAGCTGAGTATGATTTTCTTCGTCTTGTTGACAAATTTCCGACTTTATATTGTGAAAACGTGTTGAAAAATGCGGTATACCGTTATGAAAATTACTGGCTGCCTCTTCTTGCAAAGTACAACCTAGTTGTAATTGCTCCACTAGATATTGAATGGGTTTGGCATTCGCATATACTAAATCCATCAGCATACAACAAAGATTGTAAAAAGCTTGTTGGTAAAGTTATTGATCATGTTCCGATGTTCTTAGCCCTAGATACTCTTAATATTTCAAAAAAATACTGGTCAGTGGAATATCCTAATGTAGATTACCAAGTTGATTTATCTGATATAAATCCTTTACTTATATCTACTGAACCATTTAAATGTTCTTATGATATTGTTTCTGCTGCTCAACGTCACAGAATCTTCAGCTATAACGTTTTGTTTCCGCATTTCAGAGACGTTGATTTTTTGAAAAAAGCGGTGAAACGCTATTTTATTATGCTTTCTATTAAACGTGACCATCGACAAACGTTTGTTGTGCCATGCTATGATAATGATTTAGTTTGGCATGGTCATCAGCAAAATGTATTACATTATAATGCGGATATGAACTCAATTTTGGGAGAGCCCCTTAATCACGATGATACAAGTTCTGACAGAAGTGAAGGGTCTCAACTTCAAAAAGGAATGAACGAAACAAAAGAGTTATGGCAAAAGTATTCATCAAAATATACAATTAACGGTGGAATGTTTCGTGGTGAACCTCCAATGCCCAACTTAAATATAGGCAAATACTTTTACAGTCGATCGATTTTAAAAGTGAGTATTGTTATCCGTTTTGTTTCTTTAATGTTCATATTTTCTTTATTAATTTTTTTTTTTTACAAAAGAAAAAGTATTTATTGAAATTATTTAAAGTGAAATATTTCACTTTTTTTTTTTTGAAATTATTTAAAGTGAATTATTGAATTATTTAACGTAAACGCAGAGCACACACGCACACAAACACATGCACGCATTCAAATGCACACAAATGTACACACGTGCGCATTTAAAAAGACACGCCCACACGCGAACTGTCTGGGTGTGTCTCCTTAATAAAGTTTTGTCTATGTTTGCCGGAAATAATTTTAAAGTTTAAACGTTTAAGATTTTGCTTTAGTAACCATCGAATGAAAAAAGTTTAAGTAAATTTTAAAATGCATAAATCATAATGGTATGTTAATATATTTTTCTGATCATTTTTTACTAATTGCTAAACTTGTGTTTTTTGATTCACATAATTTCTCTCAACTTCTTGGCAATGTTAAGTAATTTTTTTAAATTTAACAAAAAATATATATAATTGATATAAATATTTCTGGCTAAAAAATAGTAATTGAAATTTTGTCTGAAAAGACTCTTGTTTTTCAAAAAAACTGAAACTAAAAATGAGCATTTTTTAAATGACCGTTGTAAACTTACTTACGGGAGATTGGGCCCCGTGTTACATGGGGCACTATGAAACATTATAATTGTGGAGATATCTTAACAGTTGTGACCACCCCTTTCATATAGTGAAACAGTTATTACTAGACCTATGTTTTGGAAAAAAATAATATATCATTTTACATTGTTAGGCCTGATAGGGGTCGAAATTTGTGTTTTTTTGATGACAAAGTATTTTATTAGTTTTTAAAGCTTATAAGTTTTAAAGTGTCTTATTCAATGTATCAATTGACATTATTTTGTAAACTACAATCCATAAGCTTTTTACTTCATTAAACAAAATCATTGAAAAAACAAGTTAATATTAAAAAGAAAGCAATTGTTTTCTATTAGCAAGTTTGGCTAACTTGACACAGCATTCGTGGGGGGCCCTAAAACTGTAGAATAGTACTCCATTGTGTCATAAACAATTTTAAAAATTATTTCTTTTAATATTTATAGTTAATTTTAAAAAGATTGCAAATATAATACAATGACCATTAATTATTGATGCTTGAGAATAATATTTAAAACAATATATTATTTGTTCTTCTGAAATGTGGTTTGGACCAATTGGTGCATTGTTTGGGTTATAAATATTAATTTGTTTATATCTCAAACAAAAATTGCCCTTTTCTCTATGTTTTATACTTTTTATTTACATTTTTAATGATGTTCGTAATGTGTATCATGGTATGCCATGGGTGGGGTACCTTAAAACAAGTTTCTAATCTTACTTTAACTAGACTCACAAATTTAAACTGTTATGTTTTGGTAATTTATAGAATTCATTTTTTTTTTGAGTGTAGATTCATTTTTTACTAATTAAACCAATCACTTAAAGAAAGGCGTATTAAAAAATTTTTTACGAAGCAAAAACCAATAGAGTGTCATGGTGTCCCACTCTCCCCCACATATTAAAAAAATATTTTAATTTTATATTATCTCATAAACAACGTATAAAGATCTAGCCAATAAATGAAAACTTAGAATTCTACAACAATATTTTTTTTCACAAATGTGTAGGTCTTAAAAATTAGTTAAAAAAATGTATTAAAACACCAATACTCGTCTTTTTTTAAAACTGTTTTGCAGCGTAGCATTATTTATAAACTGTTAGAAAAAATGCTAGTTTCTTAATCAGAGTTGTCCTATAAGTTACCTGCGGGCCATTGTGTGGCTCTCAATGTCCTCAGACGTGGCCCACGTATCTCTATTTAATAATTTTTCATACATAACTTTTAGCGTACCTAACTACTGATAATATATATTTAACTGATATTAATTTATTTAAATTCAAATTAAAATCTGCATTAAGATATCAAAAAACGCGTTTCAAAACACATAATATTTGTGTTTATTTTTAATTGCAGCTATATTTAAAATTTTGAAATTTCAGCTTAAAGAGGTGGGTACGATATTGAAAGCGTGCACAAAAATCGTGTATTTGATCCTTCTCGGACAACTATATTTTTTTTACTTGAGCAAAATTTTATTAAGTATTTCTCTTATCTGAAGAAAATTATTATTGCAAAAGTAAACAGACACTATCATGGGTTTATTTTAGTTAAAATTTTATTTACGCAGTAATTTTTTTTTTTTTTTTGTTAAATTCATTATACAATCATATTTACGAATTGCGTATAAATTAATTAACACTTTTGAAACCTTTTTCACAAATGTGTAGTAAAGTTTTTACATAGATTTTTACAACGGTTGCAAAGCTGAAACTTGGGGTCAATGACACATTTTTGGTAGCCATGGTTTTTAGAGAGGTGGAGTGGTATTCTGTTTACAATTCGTGTCTCGTATAAACTGTGGTAAATCCGGGCATCCAGCCTCTATGCGGCGCAACGAAAAACCTGGATCAGTGATGAAGGCAAATGGATGACAGGACTCCATGGGTATGGAGATATAAAGATCTTATCCATACGCATCTTAAAGGGTTATGGGGCTAACACCCCCATAATTCTGGTGCAAATTTATTGACCGTTATGAGCAATAGAATCACGAAAGGTGACGTACCCTTGGCAGTAAACGGGGGTTTAACTGTCAATAAACAAACAGCAGGAGCTGATGGTGCTGAAGCGTGTTTAGTCATACACCCAGGTGTCAAGAGTATTTGATCCTGTTCTGTGTGTTTAAAAAAGTTTACGATCGGAAAAAGAGCCTAGGGCACATTTGGCTCAAAATCACAAACTTGCACCTAGTGCAGTTTGGTACAGGTGTAATAAGTGTCCGTATGAGGGTGATGTCTTAGTGTGGGAACACATCAGAGGTACTGCAAGGGTATTGCGGGAGCGGTGGAGGAGAAAAAACAATTTGCTTGCGCGAGTTGTAATTTCTCTTCGGATACCTTTTCAGGACTTCAAGTGCATAGGCAAAGAAAGCATGTAGGTGAATGGAACAAGCAGCTAAAATAGAAAACGAAGTTTGCTTAGACAGACAGGGAACTGCGGGAGCTGGCGGTTAAGGAAGTAACGATTCCTTTCTCTGTGGTAAATACGGAGACATTTGCTGTGCTAGATATTACGACGCGGACTAAGGATGTTGTGAGGAAAATTCGCTACACGGATAGATATAAATCTATCCTGGCTGAAGTACGCGCACAAATTAACGATGTGGCGGAGGAAGGCTAATTAATATATTTTTTCTTGTTATAATAGCCATTACCTTAGACAACTTATTTAAACTGAAAGAATTATTAAAAGGAGTAGGGCAAGCAATCTGTCATAACAAAAAAACTTTTCAAATTTCTGTAGTAGTAAAAACTATATCTTATATAAAGAGCGATATAGCAGGTTTTTAGGGATTCCTTAAATTTTTGTGTCAAGTGTCCTGTATTTAAAGCTGTATTACTCACAATATAAATCTCTTCAAGTAAAAAAGGTCATAAACTCTAAACATATGGAGATTCAAATGTTCATATATGAGATCTAAATATCTACAGGCTAATGCATAGGTACGTTGTACCATGGCTGACTAAATTACACATTACTATATTAAAGAAAACTGTTGGAAAGTATTTTGATAAAACATAGGTTGACACACTTTGGCATTAGTACCTTGTTTAGTTATTAAGTTTGAAAGATTATCTGACAAAGATTATCTAAAAGACTGCAAAACATCCACGTCTGAAATCCTTACGCGAAAGTGAAGGCACAGTATGACCATCTCGTGAAAGTATTTGTAGATATTGAGAAGTATTTATATTGCTTATATTTGTGGCAAGCATAAACTGCAATTGTTACATTTACTTCTTTTTGTCAATTTCTTAGCCATATAACCAGCAATTGTTGCTGCAACTTCTTTTGTTTCAGGTAAATGAGTTAATTCTGATATCTCATTTGAATGTAAACCTAATGTTATTATTTTATTCATCAATTAATTCATCTTTACTGTGTTATCATAATTTTTTTTATTTCTTCATCCCAAAAATTTACATTTTTCTTAATTTAAGTCCGATATGCTAAAATAACTTCTAGTTGCTGAACTTCTAGTAAACTTACTAGAAATCTCCCACCACTCATTTGTAAATATTGACAAAATCTACGCTTTATAGGGTTACTTTGAAGTCGTGAAATAAGCATATACAAATGTCCTTTTTTGATAAGCTCGTCCAAATACATTGCTTGAGAACGCAGAGTTGTAATAAGAGCAGATGATGTTTATTTTGATAAACTAAAAAGATGAGATTTCTCCCAAAGTTCAATCCAATTAGCAAGTTGTCTAAAAATTATGGTTTTACCATCATTAAAAATAAATGCATTACGAAGTTTATTAGGACTAAATTGTTTAAAATTTGAAGTAGTCTACCATTATTGAAACTGCTTAAAAAACTAAAAATGTCATTTTGTTCTGAAATATACATTTTAAAACTTGCAATTGTAGTTTCATCGAAAATCAACAGTGCAAGAAAAACATTTTGCATTTTATTACCAGGGTGAAGATATGTAATTTTTGAAGTTTTTTTTAAATTACCTTGAAACTGTTCATATTTAAAATGTAGAAGATAAAAATTTCCCCAAGTAATATAACCACCTGGACAATTCTAGACGTCATCTTTTATGTTATATATAAGTAATAGAAAGAGAAATTTTTTACAGTGTAATAAATAATTTCTGATATTTTCAACAATGTGAACACTTTAACTAGTCTCATAAGTTTAAGCTGTAATAGTAATCATAAAATAAATATATTTTAACATTGGGACCATCAGTATGATAAGTAAATAAGCTTGACCAATTACTAAATTTGGAATGAAGTAAACTAAATGCATCTACATTTGCTTGATAATTGTCAGTAACAACTTATATAGGATATAGAAGAAGAAAACTAATAAAATCTGATAGTTGCTCAAAAATCAATTTACCATTTAAGACGAGTTTCCTCTCATCCGTTTTTTTACGGAAACGGGAAAGGGACGGGAAAAATTATCACGGCATGCGTAGTATAAATTTTAATATGTCCGAAGGAAAACTAAGCATGCTCACGTGATTATTTTTCCCTTTCCTATCCCGTGTCCGTGAAAAAACGGATGAGTGGAAACTCACCTTTATGACAACTTTAGGTACTGCTTTTTATAATATAAGGAACAGATTTCTTTAAATTAACAATCAAGAGTGGAGCAACTCTTTTGTACAGAGTGCCATTGTCATCTGCACTCTCACATAGACACCACTACAATATTATGCCTTTTCTGAAGCTGAAAAATTAGTCTACAAACCTTACTGAAAAGCGCGTGTGGTAGGTCTTGTTCGTCCACCCTAAAAGTAATTTTTTTAGACAACTTGACCAGGTTTTTATATATTAAACGTTTTATAACTTCAAGCTTTACAGATTTATTTGTAAAAAAATATTTTTTTTGAAAGTATTTTATGTAAAATAATAAAACGATGCTCCGAAATATTGCGGACTAGTGCTTTATTAATTTACTGAACATTTTTAGCAAAAAAAATTTTTTATTGTTATTATTATATTAATGAACTATAACTTTTTTTATATTTATCAAATTAATCTTAACTCTTGAAAAAAATTTTCAAAAGACTAAAGTCATTCAAAGATGCAGCTGACAATCTCTCCCATTTCTTACTACTGTGGTTGCTTAAAATTTAAAATTTTGTTCACATCAAATTGATGTTGGCTTGATTAAGAATTTCTATTTCAATTTCTTCAATCAAACGAGCAAAAATAAAACTTTTTCTTGTTCACAATTCCTCTAACAAAAATTCTAACGCGCCTTTTGTAATGTTCAAATCAGCATCATTGCCACTCATGGCATGCATAGACATTTTACATGGTTAAAGAGCTGCTACTAATTCAGGAAAGCTTCTCTATAAATAATCAGGCCAATCATGTTCAAATAATTTAAGAGTTTTTTACAGCTGGGATCATGATTTTGAAAGTTTTCAACATTTTCAATGCACTGTTCCATCGAGTTCTGACATCAAGTATTAGCAATTTGAATTAGATTCTAAGAGATCGAACATTTTCTTTAAGCTCTTTGACTAATTTAAGTTTGTATTTGAATTTTTTTACAAAAAAAGTTCTTCGAGAGTTTTAGTACTAAGCAATGCAGGATCGTACTCAAATGCTTCGTCATCTTCCGCAATTTTTTTATCAGAAATTACTTTAGCTTTATTTTCGTCTTCATCTTCTTCTTCGTTTGTTTCAAGACTAAGCGCGCTTGGTGCATTGCAAAAACTCTGAGACGTACATGCTAACATTTTACTCTATGTATCTGATTCTTCTTCGCAGTCTGATAATAAATTCTTATTCACTCAATTTACACCTGTTATTATCTTTTTACATTTTAGTACTCGTGTCCCACCAAGATGGATTCCATGATCATAGCAAATGCGACGAAGTCGTTGTAAGAGACGGCCGGATTTAGTTTAAATACTTGCCCCATCTATAGTTTGACCAATGCAATCTTGGTCAGGATCAATGCCAAAGGTCATTAATTGATAATTTTGCAACCTCAAAAGGATTTTAGCATCAAATTTTTTTCCCATTTTGATCATAACAAAATTTTGATTGTTATTAATGGGTCCAAAAATATGGATGTTCATAACTTTAATTTGTTTAAATGTTGCCTCATCATTCTCATAGGAATAATTTCCTTTAGATTGAATTGGATTTTATTAGCGTTATTTCCTTCATCACTTTGTCACTCGCATACGTTGATGAGCTATAAATTGTCTGACGAACTCTTCTGACGTTTTTGGGATCTTCAACCTTTGTGTAATTTTCTATCAGTTTTTGCACTATTAGACTCGCAATTTGGTTGAAGTCCAATATTAGATGCTTGCTTAGCAACAATTTTGTCAGTCAATGTTAAATTCACATTAAAAAGCGAGTCAATTATTTTTAAGTGAGATTGATGATGCGTTGATTTTTCTGATTTTTCAGCAGAAGGAACATGGCGATATTGATAGAACTTCCATAAATGAGCGTGAACTTGTTTTGTATTGTAGCTTGTTCGTTCGATGAACTTTTCTTTCACACCGTCAGGACAAAATATGCATTCAACGTGAAACTTGTCCATATTTGAAACCAGACAGTAGTTTTGCCATTTCAAATAAATTTCTCTCGCAATTTTTTCCATTTCAATATTTGAATCTGTTCAATTTTAAAAATCAATATAGTTGCAGTTGATATGACAAAGATCATAAACTTAAAATATTTTAATGAATAAATTTAATAAACACTTTTTAGTTTAATACAGTCTTTTTATTTAATATATTTTTGCATCATTTAATGCGACAAATCTCATTATCAACTGAATCATAAATGAGAAAACATTGCACTGCAATTGCAACAATTTTTACATAGTCATAAATTTATTCTCATGACTATAATTTTTATAAACATTTAAACTGAAATTACTGAAAAGTATTTAAAATTTTCAAAATTAGTTTTTAAGCTGTTTCTTTCAGAGAAATACGTTAAAAATAGATCCTCGTGAGAAAATTTATGCTGAGGACTCTTGTTTACTCAAAAACATTTAAACTCTTCTCTTATTAAAAACGTAAGCTTAAATTTTGAAGGTTTTCAATAATTTTCAGTGATCTCGGTTTTTATTTTTTCACATTTATTTTCTGGGTATTCCGAGACCGAGATTCCGATATAAAAAAATGACTAAGATTTCCGAGTCCTAAATGTCTTATTCGATAAATAGGATCAATTTTGTATAACTGGTATCTTTAATAATTTAAGAAAAAACCTAATTGGCAAACACCTAAACGGAAATACGAACTATTCTTATTCCCGCTTAGGTGTTTGCCAATACCCCACTGTCCCCTACTTCAATGCATGAGTAGTATCACTTTGCAATCACATCGCAAATGGAGGAAGTATATTTTTTAACGGTAAAAAAGGTGAAAAATAAAGTGAAAACAATTAAAATATTAAATATTACAAATTGAAGAAAAAAATTAAATAAACAAAAGAACTAAACGCAAAATTAAAAGAATAAAAATGTTCGTGATAAATTCGAAAATAAAAAAACTTCAAGTTCGATATAAAAGATACAAAAATAACATTTTTTAAGTTTTATTAAATTATGTTGTATGGATTGTATATACTGTCGTGTAGGAAGGTTTTTAAATGTTTGGCGTAGGAAGGTTTTTAAATGTTTGAAATATTTGAAATTACTGTGATAGGAGATGGGAACAAAATACCACAAAATCTTCTGCCCCCCTGCCCCAAACATGAGAGCAACAAATTGATGAATTGTTTTATAATTTCTACTTGACTTATATTCATTGAGAAATTTTAAATTTTATATTAAAATATTTTAGTGTTTAAAATTAGGATCATATAAAGTTTAAATCCCCTTCAGTTTTAGGGGGTTGCAAACTTTATATAGTCATAACCTTTGAACACTAAATTATTTTACTATGAAATTTAGAATCTCTCGATGAATATAAGTCTAGTTTAAAACAGTACAAAAAATATTTCATTTACTTGTTGCTCTCGTGATTGGGGCAGAGGGGGCTAAGACTTTAGGGTTTCTTGTTCCCATTTTTCTATCACAGAAACTTTTTCTGTTAAAAGAATCTTTTAGTCATACATATAAACGTAAAAAAATTAGTAATATTCTTGTTGTTTATAAGTTGGTTATTTCAAACATTTAAAAACCTTCCTAAGCAATTGCTATCGTGTATTTTTGTGTATTGTTTATTTTGTCGTGTATTGCTATGTTTTGTTTATAGTGTTATATAATTTTGTGCATTGTTTTTATTGACATCTTCACTTGTGTATTATTTATGTTGACGTGTATTATTGTTGTGGTCGTGTTGCTAATTATTTTTATTATTGTTTATTATTGTTATATATATATATATATATATATATATATATTTATTTATATATAAACATCTATATATATATATATATCTATCTATATATATATATATATACATATAGGTATATATATATATATATATATATATATATATATATATATATCCCAGGTTGGAAAGAAATATTTTTCAAAATATACTTTCTATGTTTAAATATAAACTAAGTCTGATTCCAGAACATTTTACAGCAGACTTTTTTTAAAACATTATGACTAAATACAATGCAATAGCAACAGGCAACTTTAAGGTACCGTTTGAAACAACAAGACTCTCAAAATTCTCATTTACATATCGTGGTCTATTTATTTAACAAATTAGTTTCCAGAAACGAATCGCTGTTAAACTTAATTAACGAACACTCTCTGAAATTAAAGCTAAAATCTACAGTAATCAAATTAAACAACTATAAGGAATTTTTTTTCAATCAAATAAAAAAAATAAAAGTAACTTAACTTTTAATACAATTCGATAAAGAAAAAAATAACATTATTAACAAGGTATATATGTACAACATACATATATACCACGTATGCAACTTATTTTTTATATTTAGTACACGTCTAGAACAAGTTACTCGATGGCAAGACTGACTTAAGTATTCTGCGAGCTTCCTATAACTACTAACAAATAATTCTTCTTATCAATCTTACAAAAATTTCGTTTTTATCATATTTATACACAAACGTTATTTTGAAATGTGGTAAACAAACTTATAGTGTAACATCTAAACACTCCTCAGAAAAGTTATATATATATATATATATATATATATATATATATATATATATATATATATATATATATATATTAAATTAAATATAGTTATAACTATTTTAATTCTATATATAATATTAAATTAAATATAGAATTAAAATAGTTTTTTCTCAATAAAAATGCAAAATTATATATTTGTCATTTTCTTATTGAGGAGAATGGAACTGTAAAAGCTTGTGATGCGCAAGTTCAAATGCTTTTTGATAGAAAAAAACACTTACGTTGTGCTAAAGTTTGTAAATACATTGTGAACGTCGGCTATTTCTCCAATGCAAATACAATGTTGATCTAATAATTATGTCGTGTTTATATTAATGAAAATCTAAATAGCCACATGATTAAAAGTAGTAAGTAAAATTACATTGGTCCAACGTATATAAAAACATCGCAAAAATTAATTGTTTTTCCAATTTAACGTTGATCCAATGTATAGGGATCAACGTTGATCTGATGTTTATGGATCAACGTTAACCGAATGTGTATAAACCAACATTGATCAAATGCATATGGATTAACGTTGATCCAATGTTCATAACGCAACGTTAATCCAATGCGTATAGATTGGCGTTGGACTATATACATTGAATCGATGTTGATCCATATACATAGGAACAAGCTTGGATTTTATACAGTGGATCAAAGTTGCGTTATTGAGAAAAAGCAGATATAAAAATATATATTTGTATAATTTATAAGAATTCATTTTCATAAAAATATTTCAGTTGCTTATGGAAATAAATTTTTATAATACATTTTTCTCTTTCGTATATAACGGAATATCAAGCTACAAGCAAAACAAACATGAACAATGCCTGACATGCAATATAATAGCAATCGATGGCAGCAATTGCTAAGTTTATACTAATGATGTAATTTATTACCTATTATTTAGAAAACGTAACGTATTGCACCTTCTAACATCGTGTGCAATCTTGTCCGCTTTCTCAATTACTTCTGTCTTTCACTCTAACATATCTTCGTTCTTCTTAAACTCACCTTACTCTCGGTCCGTATAGTGGATTATGACGCTCCTTAAGGAGCTAAACTTGTCTTTGCGGGCCTTGGTAATGTGGCATCTGTACCGGACCACAATAACAGTTTATACTAATACATGGGAGACATATGCTGGAATTTCTATAAACTTTTGAAACATATTGCCCATAGAAATTTCATAGAATTCTATAGAATATCTTTAGAATCTTTATTAATTTTTATAGAAATTTTTTGTCTACTTTTTTTTCCAGAGAAAAAAAACTTTTATTGAGAATTCTCTTGAAATTAATTAATAACCTATAGAAATTCTCTAGAATTTCTACAGATTATTTATTAATTTCGAGATAAATATAAATCATATGTTTCAAAAATTTATAAAAATACTATAGAACTTTTTTCCCTGGGCCACGTTGCTTGGTGGCTAGAAAAAACACGCAATACTTGACGGTTTTTTTTACAAAATTACCATCACAATATTGGTGAAGAAATAGAGATTTTGATCCGCGATTCAAAAGTGTGGTGCCCACGCACTTCAATTTGCTGCCACCGATGTAATGAAAGACTCTTAGATCAAAACAGTACTTAAACGTACGCGTAAGGGTGTAAATTAGGGTGGGTCGATTTTCATAGCAAAAAAAAAAAAGTTTAAAAATCAATATTCCTGAGAGACGAATCGATGTCTATTAATTATAAAATGAAAGTAAAAAAATATTTTTTGATTTTGATGAGATCTTGAGGTTCCTTTTTAGATTCTAAATCCTTGACGGATCCTAATATTTTTGAACTTTTTTTTTCTAAACAATATTAACCTTGGACTCAAAAAAAGCAGAAAAAAATGCTTGTTTTATCAATAATAATTTTATTAAAAAAAAATTTTAGTGAAAAAAATATTTGCAAAAATATACTTTAAAACCCCCGTTTTAATGAAGACGTAAGTTTTTTAATGAAAAAAACGACATTATTTTTTTCTCTTAAGTTTCGAATTAAAATAAATGTTATATTCAAAATAAGCGTATTATTCTGCTTCTTATGAGTACCACGTTGATATAGTTTAGAAGAAAAAAGTTTCAACAATATTAGGATCCGTCATAAATTTAGTCATATACTCTTCTAAAATTGCAAATTTTTTTTTCATTAAGTCCGGAAGCCGGAGCAGAACCGGGCATTCTTAGGAGACGGAGCCGAGCCGTAAAAAAGTGTTTCGGTTCCACAAGCCTGGTTATAAATATATATTATGTAGTCATATATATTATAAAGCCATGCTGAGGTTTAGGTTTTAATCTTTAAAGTAAAGAATAACAAAAATTTTAATGTGAGATATATCCTCTTGGCTTGTTATTATTTAAATTATAAATTAAAAAAATGATTTGTATTGGCTTAAGTAAAATTTTCGTAGTTTAGGCCATAGATAATTTCTGAATGCCTTGAACATTAGCAACTTATATAGTTTAACTGAATATCAATTAATGGACGTTCATATCTAATATTAAATATAACAATAAAAGCTAATATTAAATATAACAATAGTTTACTGAAAAAAGTTAACATAGCGAAAATGCCGGTTAAATGTCGGTTATTTTATAAATTTATTTCAAAAAATGACACTAAAAATTCTAATACCTAAAAAGTTTTATTAATTGGCGGCGCTCTGATCTAAACCAATGCATAAAACTATTAAAATCTATTAAAACGTCCATCTATTAAAACGTCCTTGGTTTAACAAATAATTTGTAGTTATTTTTTTTCTTTAGTTGATAATAAAAGTATTAATTAACATATCAATTTTTTTAATTAAAAAAATTCAATAACAAAGATATTTAATTAGATGCAATTAAGAAGCAAATTTTTTATTACATCAAACTAGTTATAAATGTATTGGCATTTACAGCAAGGTTGTCGTATTATCATTAAAGCTTCGCGTCTTCTTGTATTAGTAATTTTAAATTTAAGAGAACTTTGCTTAAATATTTATATGTTGCCGACAATTCCTATGTGCGTATTTTAAAGATTTTAATAAAACAGTAATATTCAATAGTTTTTTATTACTTTTACGTAAAAACATGAAAACAACATTTTATATTCGTTCAAAAAAAATGGCTAAAGAAAATTACAGAAAATGTATTGGATCGAAAGACATTTTTACAAGATCAAATCCATGAATTTGATCTTGTTTTTTGAAAGAGAATCCATAGCCGACGACACTGAGGATTATGGAGGCAGGGAACACTAACCTCCTCACTTTTTTTCTAAAAAAAAAGACAATTGTGAACCTCCACCCCCCCTCCACACACACACACACACACACACTCACACATACACACACACACACACTCACACACGCACACGCACACACTTCGAAACCTGTGTTAAACGCCCTGGAACCAGGAGGAATTTATTATTTTAGGATCAAGTCTGTTGATGTTAAAATTATTGCTGTATAGTCAAAGTTTTAGATTAGTTTATATTTTACCTAACTTCTTTATCATTTTATATTTTAGTTAACTTCTTAAAAGATGGTTTTAAAACTAGTATTTGTAAATGAGGTATGATCGGGTGGTATCAGACACACGTTTGAAGTGCGGCTCCTGACAACTTAATCCATTTACATATTTAAAATGAGCTGCTTAAAAAATAATAATGCCTTAAATATAATACACAAAGCCATAATAGTAACTCATTTAATTCCAATAAAAAGATCTAAGTTTTAAAAAAACTGTTTTTAAAAGGTTTATTTTTATCAGCAAATACCTAATGTTTATATTTCTAAACGATGATGTTTTCCTTTTCATTCTATATATCAGAGACAATTTTTTAAGGTAGTTTTTTTTTTAATGTGTTGAGAACATACCAATAATTAGTTTTGTATTACATTTGCCATTTTTTAAATGTGTTGAAAACATATCAATAATTAGCTTTATATTATATTTGCCACATGGGTAAAATAGAGATAAAATCATGGTTTAAACTATGTGTCCGGGGTTAACCTCCAATTTTAAAACATGAATTTTGTCTAACATTTTTTCTCTATGTTTTGTATATTAACAGCGTACGCAATAATTATTTTTTTTGTTTCTAATTCAATAAATGTTTATGCTTTTAAAAGAGTCTTAAGACACTTTGTTTTCTGTTAATACATGTGTTTAAGTTTAATGAATCTATGTATGTATGAAAACTTCTCTCTATTCTAATTAAAAAAACACGTATAACTTTATTCCTTTTTTATCAAACATTACATATTAACTATTTTTTGTAAATATCAGTTACTAGATTATTGTTTATATAATTATCATATCACCAAAAGTATATTATAAATCAATCCGTAAAAAACTGATATTTTATAAAATTTGTTGTAACCATATCGTTGCCTTTACTTATTTAGCGTTGGGGATCGACATTTCATTTCAAATCATTTTCCGTTAGCGATGTTTCGTTAATCGATTTTTTAGATGTCATCAATCGTGATTTTGTTGTTAAAATAATTGTGAAAAACAATGGGAGTAAAGTTGCAGAGTTTTGCAAAAAATACACATCAGCCAATGGAGCACTTCAAGTTGTTTATTCTCTAGGTATAAAAATAAAGATTTTGTAAAAGTAATTATTATTTTTATTGTTATTTCTTTTGCCATTATAGTTTGTGCCATTATTATTACTCTGTAATTATTATTATATTGTTATTATCAAGTCTATTATTTGCGTTGTATTTGATTCCAGGAGAGGCATCTTTTCGAATAATATCTAGTTTAATTTATGATGTTGATATCGTTTGCATTTATCCTTCTATATCAAAAGAGTTTTCTGGTAAAATCACTCATTTAGAATATTATAAAAAGCAATATACAGTAGATTTAAAATGCAAATCAAATAAAGAATCAATAACATTCGAAATATCATCATTTTTGAGCAATTATGAAAGGTTTGAAGAGATAATATTTAAAACGGAAGGAGATTACAAAATTGTTCTATCACAACTTAAAGATGCAATTGACTGTTTCCCAATGTTATTCTCGAGTTCAGGTCTTCATACTTTTTCAAATCATAATTGTGAATACACAGAAAATTTATTAAAAGCGGATGATAGTTATCTTTTATCTTGGAAAGTTGTACATTCAAAAGATCCTCCATTATCTGTTATAGAAATTCGCGATAATTTTGGAAACATAATTTCAACTTCACACTCTGTAGATTGTTCATCGATTCCCACTAAAAAACAAGTTTCAAATTTGAATAAAAATTTTACTTTTGATCATCGTTTTGAAAGAGCAATGTTAATTAGGGGAACAAGAGGCGACTGGGGTTTAATAAAAGCTTCTTGGAAAGGTTTTACTTATTCGAAATCCATTCTTTATGCAAAACGTGGAAAGCTAGATGTTCAATTGTTTATGTTAAACGGAGTAGAATCAACATTTGTAAAAGTGGAATCGTGTACTTTAGGTATAGAGTTTATTATAAATAATTCGATTACTGTAAATTTGAACTCGGGATTTATTTCTTTATCTAAAGACTTAAAAGATGTACCACAATGTCTATGCGTTGGTTTATCAATTGCTGTCTTATTTGTTCTCTGCCAACCCAGACCAGCGCCACAAAATGGTATTTATAAGGATTCTCCACCAAATTTAAACTTAGATTCTATGTACATGTTACGTGGAGCAGGGTTATATTCTGAATTTCTTCCCAGATCTTATCACCGAGTTTGTCGTGGCGAAAGGTTTTACCAAGAGTTAAGCATGCCATTTATAACCAATACAATTTATTCAACAGAATGGATTAAAGATGCAGGACTTTGCGGAGGATGTGGAGGTGGTGGTTGTGGGAGTGGTGGTTGTGGTGGTGGAGGTGGATGTGGAGGTGGGTGTGGAGGTGGGTGTGGAGGTGGGTGTGGAGGTGGATGTGGAGGTAGATGTGGAGGTGGATGTGGAGGTGGTTGATGTTAAGGTTGATGCGGAGATTGATACTAAGGCTCACGTTGGGAATAATCCTGTATTATATATAATATATTTTTTTATAAACGGTAATTTTTTTTTTAATTTTATATAATTTTTTATTGTTTGTAACCAAAATTGGCATACCAGTGGACATGCATTGTGCGGAAACGCCCGTGGAATGTCTAATGGACATCTTGACGTCCGTGAGCATCTGAAGCACGCCCCCTGGACAACGCGTGCCCACTGGGATATTTTGAAAAAAAAGATATATTTTTTCAAGATATGTTATATATATATATATATATATATATATATATATATATATTTGAACTTTGCAATTGTAGTATATTTTTAAAACATTTTATATTTAGCATAATAATTTTATGATTTGTGTCAAATTCAAATCAGTCATAGATATTGTTAACACATCATGTTAATCAAATGTCTTTATGATTAAATAAATTAACGCTGTCAATGTAGTTTTTCTCGGAACGGATACAAGTTTCGTGTTTTTTATTTAACGGGTTAAGATGAGAGTAGGAGAACTTTGAAATACAAAGTATAAATAATTCAAATAAACTTAAATAATATATTTACAAAAAATGTTTACAAAACGGTTTTTTTCCACAATATATAATGTTAACTTAATCTATAAAACATTCTTTTAAATATCATATGAAATATAAAACACAAATTTAAAATAAATTAAACCAAAAAAAGTAAAAAAAAATTGTAAAATGTCACTATCGATTTCAATGGATTATTGAGACCATCAAAAATTAAACAAAACTAAAAATAAAGTATTTAAAAATGGAAACTGTCAATGAAATGGCATTCGATGCTTGTATATGAAGGCAAGCAATACTCTTTAGGTCGTTGTTGCAAGGATGAAGAGTGCTTTTTTTAGCAAAGTTGCAAATTTAATAAGGAAGAAATAATGGGTTTTTAAAATAATTAAAAAAATTGGTCTTAAAATTGACACTTGAGGCACACCAGAATCTATTCTGAAAATGAAGATCCTAATCTTTCACTGTTTTTCAGCAGAAAGGCAAGAAAATAAAAGTTTGAACTTTTTATTAAAAAAACTTCTAACACGGAAAGAAGCAAATCAAGAAAATTCAAATATTATGCTTCAAACTTGTATTTATAGACCCAGACCATGTTTATCCAAATATTTCTGCTATGTTTTATAAAATTTAAAGCTTGTAAAGCTTGGCATGGTAAATACCTCCGTTTGCTCATAAATAACTATTTCAAACACTTTTGAGAAAGCTGGCAGAATACATATTAAACGGTCATTAGACGGAAGTGCATTTAAGTAGGAAAATTACATCTATTTCATGTTGTTATCTGGCCAGAGACAACATTATCTCTCTTGGTGCTAAGCCAGAACTCTAACCACTGTGTCACAGCTACTTCATATGCTTTTTTTTTTTAAATGAACGTTAGAATTTCTTCACTTGTCATACTCTTGCTATTTAAGACTCAAAAATTCTAGTGATACTATTAAAAGTAATTGAAAAAATAAAACTTACAAAAAATACAAAAACTTACAAAAATTATTTTTTAGTTATTTGGAAAACATGGTAAAACTGATATAGGTATATAACTATAAGTAAAAACCTATATCAGTTTTATAATGCTTACTTAATTGACGAAAAACATTTTTTTATACAGTAAACAAATAAAAAAACCATTCAACCGACCATGCTATAATTTAGCTAGTAACTCATATATCCTATGCTTTTAGTAATGATTGCTTTATGTTAGAACTTTTTGTTGGTCTTTTTAATGTTTTTGATACCGTAAATCATAACATTCTTCTTAAAAAAATTGAAGTGTATGAATATAATATAATATATATTTCGCCATAAAGAAAATATTTACAAAATTAGACTTTAAAAACTGTATATACACGGCTTCGGCAAGAAGAAGATAAATTCCGTCTTATCTTCAAGCCCCTTCAAACAAGAATATAAGTAACAAACATAATATAATATATAAGTAACAATCACAATATAATATATGCGTAAGGTACATATATAAATACAAATATCTAAATATTTTTCACTAAAATTTAATATTTTTTTTAGTTTTTTTTTATTAGGATTTCAAATTTTAATAGTAAATAAAAATGAGATAAAACATTATAATTTAAGAAGGTAAAGATTCAAATTAAAATCAAAAATTAATATGTTAAAAATAAATTAAATATCAAGTAAAAAACAAGTGATTACTCCTATTTAAAAGTTTCAGAAGAAGTCAAGTTTATTGTCAATTATCAAAAGTTTACTTTTTATTTTTTTTTTAAATTGATCAAGGGAAGAAATTTTTTTAAAACTCATTATCCAATAGGGTGTTCCATAATTTAGGTCCTCTGATTGCTATCGAAAACCTAGACGCAGAATAATATTTTTTTGGTTGAATATAATTGTTGTTTGAAAATCTTGTTGGGTATAAATGATTTATTTTTTCGGAAAATGAATTAAATAAAATGGGTGCCACTTTATTATCTACATTGAACATAAATATAAAAAATATGATATAGGTTAAGTTGAAATACGTTAAGTATTTTGAATTTATTAAAAAGTAATTTAGTGTGCGAAAAGTGATTCACATGTCTAATAATTCTTAGAGCGTGTTTTTGTTTAATTAGAAGCCCTTTCTTTTTAGATACATTAGTGCTGCACCAAGCAACGTCAGCGTAATTTAGATAGCAATGAATAAAAGAAAAGTAAATAAGTTTCAAACAAGTTTGGTTCAACAACTGTTTTGCTTTGTATAAAAGGTCTTTATTTTTCGAGATTTTATTTTGGATTATTTGTATGTGCTCCTTCCATGTTACGTTTTCATCTAAAACAACGCCTAGAAACAACAAAGAACTCTCTCTTTTGACATAAGAGTTATTAATAAAAAGCTTAGGAAGTTGTAAGGGTATGTTGTCTTTATCATGAAGACGATGGAAGAAAGTATATTTTGTTTTTTTAATATTTATGGACAATTTATTTGATATAAACCATACACTTAGTTTCACAAGCTTCTCGTTCACTGTTGTAAATAAAAAATTAATACCTTTATTTGAATAAAATACGTTAGTATCGTCGGCAAATAAAATTGAATTTAAAATATTGGAAAATTTACTCAAGTCATTTATATAAATGATAAATAAAAGCGGTCCTAGAATTGATCCTTGGTGGACTCCGCAGGTTATTGTCATCAAGTCTGTTTTCTCGCCATCATATAAAATGCATTGTTTCCTATTTTTTAAATAACTCTTAAACCAGCCTAAGTTAGAATTTATGATACCATAATTTTTAAGTTTATAAAGAAGAATATTATGATCTACGGTATCAAACGCTTTGCTCAGATCAATAAAGACACCTAAAGTAAATTTTTTTTTCATCAAACGCTTTAAAAATTTCATGCACAAGATTAATTATTGCGTGATCGGTCGTATGACCGGATTTAAACCCGAATTGTTTATTGTAAAGAATATTATTTACATTTAAGAAAGAATAAAGTCTATTATACATTATACGCTCCAAAATCTTTGAAAAATAATTAAGAACAGAGATCGGTCTGTAGTTGGAAACATCAGAAGGATCACCTGTTTTAAAAATTGGTGTAACTTTTGCACCCTTTAGTTTTTGAGGAAAAATTCCATGTTTTAAAGATAAATTAAAAATATGTAAAAGTGGTATTGTTATATAATTTTGTGACTTAATAATGACCATACTGCTGATATCATCTAAACCGGAACTTTTGTTAATTTTTAACAAAGAAACTGAATTTAATAATTCTTCCTCCTTAAGTTCATGGTTTGGCATAACAGCATTAGTTGATGTCAAGTATGGTTTAAAACTTATTTGAGATGGTTCAATTTTTTCAGCTAAACTTTTACCAACATTAACAAAAAAGTTATTTAGCGTTTCACCCACCATTGAATTATTAAAAACTAATTTATTATTTAATTTGAGATTTTTTAGCAAAGCATTTCTATCTAAATCTTTTTTGCCAATAACTTCCCTAATAATCCGCCATGTGTTTTGCGAACCATTACTTTTTATTATTTGATCTGAATAGTAATTAGCTTTTGAACGTCTCAAAGTTGACTCAAACAAAACGTTTATAATTTTTATAGTTAGTTTCATTTTGTAGTGTTTTTTTTTTTTACAATATAATCTCTGTTTTATTTTTGAAGATTTAATAATTCCCTATGTTATCCAAGGGCTCATAAGGGTTTTTTCTTTTAATAATTTTGTAACTATGGGAAATGCTTTGTTATAATATTGAAGAAATTTATTTAAGAAGATATCATAGGCCTCATCAGCATTTAAATTTATTCGAGTTTCGTCCCATTTTTCGAATGATATAACATCATGAAAAGATTTAATGGAGGTATTGTTAATTAGTCGTTTTGTTACTTTCGTTTTTGAGAAAAAGATTTATCGCATTTATTTGATATAATAAAAATTGGAAAATGGTCCGAAATATCCGTTTTAAATATTCCAGTTTTTATTTTTGTTCATTTGTAAAAATTTGATCTATTGATGTTGCACTATACTTAGTTACACGTGTGGGTTTATTTATAACCAGATTGAAAAAAGACATTAAAGAAATTATTAATGTGCTTATTAACGTCAAAAATGTTGATGTTAATGTCACCAATAAAATACACACTTTTATTTATGATTACACTTGATTTATTTTTAATTATACTTTTAATGTGATTTTTGAACGCATTAATTTTTCCTGTAGGCGGTCTATATAATGCATGCACAGTTATATTTCTTGAGGTTTCGCTAATGATTTCTACGCATAACGATTCATAGTCATTAGTGGTTGTTCTTAAGTTTTGCATTAATTTGTATGATAATTAATAATAAATATACATAAACCCCCACCTTCCTTGCCCCAACCTCTAACTTGGTGAACCACAATGTAATTAGGTATTTGGAAATTTAAATCGTTTTCAATATTTTTATTATGACACCATGTTTCGCTAAGGCAAATAATGTTAAAACTAATTTTGATTTTATATAAAAACTGTTTTAATGATTCAAAGTTTTTTTGAATACTCCTAATGTTAATATGGAGAATTGAAAATGAGATATCATCCATTCCTTCCGTTATATTTTTTGAGTTTGAGTTATAATATAATGGGTTAATATGTTTAATTACTTCATTATTATTATAAAAATTAAAATCAGGATCCGAACTTTGATGTAAAAGTGTTGAACTATTAATTTCAAATGTTTTAAACTCAAAATCGGATCTGTCAGTTTCGTCAGCCATTTTAAATAAGAGTAGTTTTAATAAAAAAAAATAAAATATGATTATTCAAATTGATTTCTTAAAATCCTTTACAATTAATTTATCGTAAATAACAGTACAATACTTACCGTTGTTCCTGTGTATTTTTCTTTCTTCGAATAATTTTTTTCGTATTATTGCTGTTTTTACCAAATAATCTTCGTTTATAAATATTCCCAAACCTTTAAGTTTGTTTGCATTTTTCAGAATTTTTACTTTCTCTTTATAGTCAAGTAACTTGATCACGATAGTTCTTGGCTTTTCTGTATTACGCTTTCCAGTCCGATGTGCTCTTTCTATTTTTACTCCATTTACATTTAAATTATTTTCAAGTATATTCATTATTTTAATTTCCGAATCATCCCAACTTTCCGACTCGTTTTCAGCAATTCCTTCAAATCTTAAGTTATTTCTTCTTTGCCGATCTTCCAGTTGTCGAATTTTTTCTTTGTCTTCGCTTGCTAAACTAGATTTTGAACAAATTTTTTTCTCTAAGTCACTAACCTTTTTATCATGATGATCTTGATGAAAGGATAGACTTTCTTCAATGTCCTTTAAAACTTTTTCGTAATTCAGTAACTGATTGTTTGACTTTGCTTGGTCGACTTTTCTCTTTTCGTTTTCTTTTTTTAAGGATTCGCAAGTGGCTTTAATCAAAGTAATGTCTTTTTGTAATCCGTCGATTCGTTCATTATGAAGTAAAAAATATTAACTTACTATAGTTTGAAAATAGTTTATCAAACAGAAAGCAATACATTTAGTATAGAAACAACAAAAACAACAAAATCATTATAGCCTGTGGAGTTTTCCAAGTTTTGAACTTAAGACCGTTATTTATTTAAGACCGTAATGCTCCCAAAAGTTTTTAACACAGAAAAAAAAAGTTCTTAACACAGAAAAAAAAAGTTCTTAACACAGAAAAAAAAAGTTCTTAACACAGAAAAAAAAAGTTCTTAACACAGAAAAAAAAGTTCTTAACACAGAAAAAAAAGTTTTTAACACAGAAAAAAAAGTTCTTAACACAGAAAAAAAAGTTCTTAACACAGAAAAAAAAGTTCTAAACACAGAAAAAAAAGTTTTTAACACAGAAAAAAAAGTTCTTAACACAGAAAAAAAAGTTCTTAACACAGAAAAAAAAGTTCTTAACACAGAAAAAAAAGTTCTTAACACAGAAAAAAAAGTTCTAAACACAGAAAAAAAAGTTCTTAACTCAGAAAAAAAAATTCTTAACACAGAAAAAAAAAGTTCTAAACACAGAAAAAAAAGTTCTTAACACAGAAAAAAAAGTTTTCAACACAGAAAAAAAAATTCTTAACACAGAGCACCGCGAAAGAGTATTTAACTAAGAAGTTTACGCGTTCACTTTTAACAATGTCGCTTATTGGGTTAGAGCATCGAATCTCAGACATTTAGGATATGAGCCAGAATTCTAACCACTACGCCAAGGCTGCTCATTAATCAATTTGAATCAAGACGTTTTTTATTATCTATCAACTGAAATTTTCTTTTTTTTTTTTTTTGGAAAATAATATAGAGTAGGGTAATTTATTCTTTTATCTCCGTTCTCTTTTATTTATTTTGAACTTATTTTTAAAAAAGAATTTATATCCATAGGTGGCTCATCACTAATTTTAAAAAATGATACTTAAAAACTTAAAAACCACTAAATACTAAAACTTAATATTTAGAAAAATGTTCTACGCGCAACCAAAAAGCTCCACTCATTCATAAGTTATGTTTTTTTAAAAATTACAAAATGCAAAAGCTAAGAAACAACAATAAACATATTTTACTAAAAAAGTTATAAAACGTTGAAAAACTTTTAGATGAGTAGACAAGTTTCTAGTTGTTGTTTTTTTATCTTGACAACCATTATCTCGACAACCATCATCTTGACAAATATTATCTTGACAACCATTATCTTGACAACCATTATTAATGGCTTTTAATTGCAATCTTCTACTTTTTTTCTAAAGTGTCTTTTTGTTCATACTTTTAATGCGTTTTTGATTTTGACTAAATGAGGACACTGGGGATTTCTCAATGTACACCATTCTCAATGTTGAGGTGACTAATTAATCTCTCAACACCAACTTTTCTGTTTTAATTTGAAATTTTATGTATGGGTCAGTTTTGACAACGTTATTGAATACAGAGGAATCTCCCATCTCCCAAATAAATATTTTATGTTAAATCATTTTTTTTTGACAGAATGATGAAAGATCTTCACTACACCTGCACTTTCCCTTGCCCCTGACAATGATGTGTGATTTAAAAAGCAAATAATGTTAGCCTTCCACTCTGCATAACCAGGATGATTCTGCTTTCTTTTCCCCATTCGACAGCGCTTAAAATACTTGCAAAACACTTTAATGTTAATACTTTACCCACCCGATTATGTTCACCACACCATTCAGCAAGATATTCCCCCGTTTTTGTCATGAGGCATCTAAAGAAACTCTAATGAGCTTTTTACATGAACCACTATGCTCATTTTTAATATCATTTTTAATTATTACTTCTAATGCCTTTATGGATTGCTCTGCTGTAGTATTAAATGCATTCTGAATAAATATATTGATTTTTTTGAATGCATAGTTTTTCATACAGGATGTTTGTAATTCTGGCAAAGCCCACTAAAGCTTGGTGTCCCTTGCCAACCAAGGAGAGTTGTCAATGTTTCTTTATTTTATTAGGCCTAAAAGAAGTGGAGTAACTCAAAATATACTAAAGTTATGTCAATATAGATTTCAGAAACATTTACAGCTATGTTGAATTGATATAAAACAAAAGAAATCCAAAAAAACAAGTTTTAATATGAAAAATTGAGATGTAATTAGTGGTGAGCCACCTTAATAGTTATATGAATGGTAAAGTATCTACAAACCTTATGAAACGAAGTTTTATACATTTTATATGTACTTTATCACAAACAGTTATCGCCATTTTTATATGTTTTATTGTAAAAAATTACCACTTATGATGTCATAACGAGGTTCGGTGATAAGACAAACTGACGTATGCATCTTTCTTCAGCCATGTTTTTTTTTATTAATATTATTTTATAAAATGTTACTATCTACAAAAAAATTAAAACAAAATTAAAAAAGAAAAAAAATAATTATAAGTATTTAAAATATTTAGGGTACAGCTTTCTTTAAATGTTTGTAACACTAAGATGGTTTGCACACTTTATGATAAAAGAACCAATAGAATCCTTTATATTGCAAGGAGATTATATAAAATTTGAAACAGAAGTTAAAAATATTTTACTTTCGAAACTTACCTAATATTACTTCCCCATGTTCAATGATAATTATGTGCTTGTATAAATTTTCAGATTTGTTTGACAGATTAGGCTTGCCTATCTTTTGCAAAGGTGTGGATGAAGACCTAGGTAAATTTGCATTATTATAACACATTTTCTTTACTTTTTTATTCAAGTTTATCACATAGTTTTTTTGTTTCCTGTAGAGATCCGAAAAACATCAGGTTTTTTAATCTGAATTTTTTTTTATTTAAAACGGAACATAGTCCGTTATTTTTTTATTTTTTTAATGTTATTTACCTTACCAAGGTTTCGAGGGCCACTACAGTCACTACAGGGGTGACAGAGGGCCACTACAGTCAAGGTGACTACTTTTGTATTTACAATATTCATTAATATAGAGTTGTTCAAATTAATAATTAGTTTTTTCTCATGCATTAAAACATTACTATGCGTCTTTTTCAAAACTTTCAGTTTTTTTTTAACGTCAGTTTCATTTTATCTTTTTCAAAATTTTCAGCTTTTTTTTAACGTCAGTTTCATTTTGAAATATATTTTTAAAGAAATTAAATTCATGTAACGATATTAGATAATGAATCAAAATATATTATAATTTTCAAGACTAACAAAGCTTAGCGTTTGAGACAATTTTTCGTTAACCATTCTTGATTTATCCTGATTAGTTAAACTTGAAATAATTTACTTATTCCGCAAAACTCTTCTCTTAAAATTTTTTTTTTTTTTTATTTAGGTTAAATAAACAATTTTTTTTTTTTTTTTCTTGTATTATTATATTTATTTGGCAAGTAAACCTTTATACTTATTGTCAGTATATTTAAATTTTTCATAAAAAGACATAGTCTGAAGTAGTCATACCAGTTCTTTCAGAAAAAATTCTAAAATGAAACAATTTCTTCCCATCTTACAAAAAGCATCTTTCGATGTTTTTGGAAACATGCAAAATAAAGGTAATCGTTTGCATCTGCGTTTTTTTTTTTTTTTTTTTTTTTTTTTTTTTTTTTGTTATTTTATCAAAAATTTACAAATACGTGATCATAAAATAAACTGATTTGTTTACAAAGTATAAAATAAAGTATCGTACATATAATAAGAACTTTTTTCAGTACAAA
This sequence comes from Hydra vulgaris, assembly GCF_022113875.1. Lineage (NCBI taxonomy): Eukaryota > Metazoa > Cnidaria > Hydrozoa > Anthoathecata > Hydridae > Hydra > Hydra vulgaris. Next base: position 47,944,670 of record NC_061158.1, on the reverse strand, counting down.
TAATAAATTTTGTACCAATAAAAAATATAAAAAGTAACACTGTTAAAAAAACCCGGAAAACTTGCAGAAGACCATGTAGTCTTGTCATCAAGGAACCACTTTTAGTTGCAATTTTTTTGTATACTTAATTTATTAAAAAATTTCAATTTAGCAAAGTCTCTTAGCATTAGAGTCAATTTAAAGTATAGAGTCACGTATTAGTGGCATTAGAGTCATATATAAAAAGCTAATAGATAATCAAAAAGAGAAAAGAGCTGTATTTGATACACATAAATATATAATTACATGGCTTGTTATACTTAATATATTGACAGACATGTACAAAATATAATTATAATCTAATATATACTTTGCTTTGAAGTTAATTTTTAGGTTTTTTTTAATATACGTTCGTAAAATTGTTCATATCTAGAACAAGTTTTTTTAATAGTATTTTCAGAGATTTTTGGGTAATGTAATTTTGTCTTTGTAGTCTTTTTAGAAATTAGTTTGTTGTAGAGGTAAGGGCCGTAATACGAAATAGAGAAACGTGATAGTTTTGTTTTTTATTTGGTTCATTAAAATTTCCTGTTCCTCGAGTATCATATCTATTTCAATTGCATTTAAAAAACTCTTTTGAAAAATGTGATGGGAAAAGTTTATATTTAAGCATGAACAACAAATTTTGTTAGATGTTGATTTCATTGATGTTTAGTGCATTAAGATGTTTTGGCAAAGGTTCAGCATGGGTAAATGTATCTTTATTAAATACTATTCTTGCAGCATGTTTTTGATGTCGGTAGAGTGCCTCTAGGTTGGATCTATGGGTACTTACCTATGCTATATTACCATACATAAAATAGGTTCAAATAAAAGAGAAATAAAGTTGCTTTAAATTTTTTTGGGGTAATATCGGTCTAGCTTTGTAAAGCATACAAATGTTGTTTCTTATTTTAGTATTTAAAAAGTTTATGTGGGATTTCTATGAAATATTCTCATCAATAAGTATCCCTAAAAATTTTGTCGCTTTGGTTCTTTCGATAATTTTATTTTCTATTTTTAGAAATGGTAATATATTTGGTAAAGATTTATTTTTTGATTGGAACGGAATAGAATGTATTTGGTATTCAATGATACTTTGTGTTCAATAATAATTTGTTAAATTTAACCAAGTATTAAGTTTTTCAAATTCAATACTTGCAGTTTCAAAGAGTTCTGTGATAGAAGTAGACGAATAAAATAAATTAGTATCATCTGAAAAGATTATGGTATTGAGTTTGTTTGAAATTTTTGGAAGATCATTGATGTAAAGCAAGAAGAGTAAGGGAACTAGAATGGAGCCTTGGAACTCCACATTTAATTTTAAGCAATTTTAAACAGATATTTTTATCTGTAATAACAGATTGCTGTCTTTTTATAAAAAAGCTCTCAAACCATTGTAAAGCAACATTTTTAGTTTTTCCATTTTTTTAAGTAATATAGTATTATCAACAGTATCGAATGCTTTTGATTGGTCTATAAAGATTCCTAGAACAAATTTGTTATTATCAAAAGAGTCATTTATTTTATTTACAAGGTCTAATACCGCATGTTCGGTTAAATGTTGCTTTTGAAATCCGAACTGTTTTTTATTCAAGATATTGTTATTAATTAAGTATTTGTATAGTTTATTGTAAACTATTCGTTCTAGAAGTTTAGAAAAGACTGGAAGGATTGAGATGAGTCTGTAATTATGAAGGGAAGATGGCTCTCCGGTTTTAAATATTGGCACGAGTTTTGCAATTTTTAATTAAAATTAAAATTGCAAATTTTTAATTTGTTCCAGAATTTTTAAGATGATATTAAAAATGTTTTGGTGAAAATACTTTTAGCGTCTGCTTTTTTCCAAAAATTTTTAGTTGTTTGGAAATGGGATACTTAATATAATATATATTGTTATATGTCTTTAGGCTCACACAGAACACAGATCCTACGTTTGCCTTAAATCAAGGCTGCACAAAAATCAATAAGTTGATTGTGCAAATGCACGAACAGTCTTATAGAGATTACTAGGCTCTAAGTATTTAATTTTGGGCTACTTCTCAGCGCTTTACGCCAGATTGTCTCATTCAAAGATGTGACAGCTAAGTTGATTCCGAGTATCTTACTCTATTCTGATCGTAATCTTTCAATATTTGACAATAGCAATTTCAAAGCTCATTGCTTGGGGATATATGCTCTATCTATTATTAAGTTACGTTTTCTTTAACTTAAACCATGATTATAGTATTTGAAAACATTAAGCATAAAATCCTTCACCATCACGTAACTAATTTGATATGTCTTTTAAAAAGATTCGTGGTCTTTGAAGCAGTTTTCCATAAACTGAATCTTACCTTTTGCAAAAATTCATCATACTTACTAGATCTATGTAAGACTAATTTGAATTCAGCTGTTAATTTTTCAGATTTCATTATTAACTCATTAACTTGCTTCGCTTAGGCATATACTTACTCATCAATTCACCAATTTGTCAAGAAATCTGGTTTGAATCTTCTGATCATTATTTTACGTGCTATTACCTTTCTATTTATTTTTTATTGTTCTCCATCTTCTAAAGACTTGATCAATTAGACTAAACCTTTAATCTTTTATATTGACTAAACCTTTAATCTTTTATATTGACTAAACCTTTAATCTTTTATATTGACTAAACCTTTAATCTTTTATATTGATTAAACCTTTAATCTTTTATATTGACTAAACCTTTAATCTTTTATATTGACTAAACCTTTAATCTTTTATATTGACTAAACCTTTAATCTTTTATATTGACTAAACCTTTAATCTTTTATATTGACTAAACCTTTAATCTTTTATATTGACTAAACCTTTAATCTTTTATATTGTACTTCCCTTTTGCACTCATTGCACTATTTAAAACTCTCTAAAGCTATTTAAAAAATAAAAGTAGTATTTAGAAAACAAAAGGTGTTAAAAGATAAAATAACAAAAAAAAAATATATGGTAAAAACTCTTTTTTTTACAATATTCTTAAATCGGAATAAGACACATGGCGCTTCGAATTCTAACGGTATTTTTATTATTATATAACTTTTATTTCACTGATTAAACAATATTACTATTTTCATATAATTATGTAAAAAATAAATAAATTATAAACATAAAAACATTGATAAAAACCTTTTTAATTTTTTATAATACATATAAATATATATATATATATATATATATATATATATATATATATATATATATATATATATATATATATATATATATATATATATATATATATATATATATATATATATATATACTGTTATAATCAGTCAGGGACTCAAAGAAGGTAAGGATTAATCATCACAAACTTTTCATAGAGCCTCTTAAGTCACTCCCCAGTGGGCACACGACGTTATTTCGACGTTGATTTACAGTTGATTTTTAGTCGCGACGTCGTATAACCAAAAATCAACGTTGTATCAACGTTGAAAAATTTGTTTAAAACTATCGACGTTGATTCCACGTTAATTCAACGTCTATATTACGAGTTCAATCGTTCGTAATTGCAATATGATAACTAAAATACGCATGCGTGACTTAAAATTTTTTTATCAACATAACAAATAACAAGTAAAGACTTAACAAGTTACTTATTAGCCCAATAAAAACAAGTAAAGTCACACATGCTAATAAATTAGGTCATCTGTTGCCTTTTTATAAGGTTTTGAATTTGACAATTTAACAATAATACATGGCTTAACTTGTGATGCAGTTAGTTAGGTAAATATTAAATGGAAGTTTCTTTATGACCGTATTATTTCATGAGTGTGGATCACAAGTAGAGACTACTTGATATATTATATAAATATAAAATATATATTATCTATGTTTTTCTTATTTATATAATACACACATATATATATATATATATATATATATATATATATATATATATATATATATATATATATATATATATATATATATATATATATAATATATATATATATATATATATATATATATATAATTATATGTGAATGATTATAATATAAATTATAATATATAATTATATGTGAATGACTATACTATAAATGCAAAAAAAAAAAAGGCTAAAAAGTTCACAAGTTACTTATTAAGTATGTAAGATAAAATATTTATATATAAGTTAAATATAAATGTATTATGTTACATAGTTTATATAGCATTTAGTTTATATTTGTTTTTATAATATAGGTAATATAAACTATAAAACATAGTTTTTATAATATATCATAATCATTTAACTATATATTATATACAATTTGTATCCAATAAATTTGTGTGCATATTATATTACAACACGATTACAACAATTGTATGCAAACACAATTAATGCATATAAATCAAACCCTGAAAAATAATAAAATATTAAAAATAATAATATATGTCCAAGCATAGTATACTATGTAATACAATACAGTATATATATATATATATATATATATATATATATATATATATATATATATATATATATATATATATATATATATATATATATCAGGCTTGGTCGGGAAGCGGGAGCGATCGCTCGCGAATACTGGCCACGGAAATTATATTTAGTTGCGTAAAACTGGCCAGGGTTTTTAGTCGTTTTGAGAACATTTAAGTTTATGTACGAAACAAAAAATTTTTGTTTTACGGACATACATGGAAACATAAAAAACTTGAATGTTCTCAAAACATCTTTGAGCGCAAGAATAAAAAGAATATTTGCGAACACTAAAAACCCGCCAAATTAACGAACAAACTAATTCTATTGGTTCAAAAAATACGCTGATTAAGCGAAATAAAGTTCTAGAGTATTCTGTTGAAATGTTTTAATTCACGATTTGTTACGTTTTGAGATTTCTAGCATAAATTGTTTTAAAAATATTTATTATTTGTTTACAAAAATAAATGTTTTAAATATATATTAAGTTGTCAAAATTTTAAAAGTTTATTATAAATCATAGATTTTATTAGTATATTATTATTTTTTATTTTAAAAGAGATTGTATTCTTTATGTAAATGTAAATTTGTGTATTTGTTTTTTATCATAATGTATCTTTTAAAGCAATTTTCATGATTTAAACAAAGACTTACAAAAATAATTGCGTTTTCAATGAAGTTATAATCGTTAAAGTTAATAAAACTAATAATGTAACAAACATATGAGAAGTTTCTGGTTACTAAACACAAACAACGCATACAAAGTAACTCGCGGATGAACAAGCATCGCGCCTGAGGTCACGACAAAACACAAATATATATAGCAAATAATTAGATTTAAAGAAAAGTTTCTAGATATAGGTTTACTAACTCTAAATATTTTCGCTTAAATTGCCATTCTTAAAACTCGTTATACTTTTTGCTGCTTTAAATACTTATTAAAATTAAAAAGCCCACTCACTAATCAGCACATCAGCGGTATTGTGAAGCAGTTACGCTTCCTGGTCATTAAGTATTTTTAACCTTTTTAGTTGATTTCTATCTTGATAATTTAATTCCTATAGTAATTCAATGATTTAATTATTTCATTTGTTTATCTTACTAAGAAGAATTGCTTCAAATATCTTAAACTTTTCAAACTACGCGAAACATAAAATAGGTATTAAAAAAATTAACTTTTTTATTTATAAAATAGTTTAGATTAAGTAAAACTAAAACTTGCAAACTTAGTTAAATAAAGAATATTTATTTCCCTTTTAAACAATCGTAAGTTGTTACTTTATATAAAAAACATCGCATAATTTTTTTTATTTTGTAATTGTCTCTCATCGGTCCAATTAATCTTCGTCGCTTTTTTTTTTTTTGCTTTTTAAAATGTTCTCAAAACGACTAAAAATCTGGCCAGCTTTTCGCAACTAAATATTATTTACGTGGTCAGCAATCGAGAGCAATCGCTCCCGCTTCCCGACCAAGCCTGATAATATATATATATATTTATATATATATATAAATATATTATACATACACCATTGGCCATTAATTAGAGCATTCTTACTTATATATCCTGTTTGCTTAAAATTACTTTAAAAACTAGTTAGCTTTTTAAATATTTTATTATTTCTAATTAATAAGTATCGTGTATTTTATTTAATGGACAAGTTGTTACCATAAAATTTCAGTTGTATCCCTAATTAAATGTAACTTTATAACATCGACTATATTTTTTTAAATTTTTTTTGTTCGTTAAAAATTAATGCTTACTGCTTTATTTTTAAAATTAATGTAATAATTTTTTTAATAATTTAATTTGATTTTCATTAGCATTTATTAACTCTAAATTTCTAATTTTGAAATAGTACTGATAAAAACACAAAGAAATTAGATATTGAAAAAGCCTCATAACGAGTGAAGTAATACAGCATAAAACTCCAAAATCATGGTTGAGATTATCTGAAAAAACATGTTACAAATCTATTTTTATTTAAAACCAAGTGTTATCTCCTCGTCAAATATCCAATAAGTTTAATATTGAATATTCACATATTTTAAAACCTTATACTGAAACAGATGACATTATGGGTCTGGATAATCTGGTGGACAACACAATGAGATAAACGTTTTTAATTAATAAAATTAATTTGCTTGATGAAACACGACAGCAAGTGGTGAAATGTTATATTCTCAGACAAAATGAATGTTGAGGTAGATATGCAAAAATATGTTATTGCTTCGTGTTCTGCTATGGCGATCACCTCAAGAGTAATTTGATTTGAATTATACATGAAAACCAACCAAGCAAGGTAATGCCAGTGTAGACTTTTGGGTCTACATGAATTATGCAGGACTTAAATGCTATTAATTATTTGAAGGTTGACTTAATGCTGATAGAAACATTGAAATTTTAGATAATTGCCATCTTCAATCCCTATTTAAGAAAGGTGGATATGCAAAATATTGAAATGCTTTTTTTATGGTTTTTCTTTGGTAAATTATTGTTTTAATATATTATTTGAAATATATACTTAACTTTAGTCCGACAATGTATGCTCTAATTTAAGGCCTAAAAATTCTTACCTACCTCAAAAAACTAATTTAATATCATGTCGTGGATATATATATATATATATATATATATATATATATAAATATATATATACATATATATATATATATATATATATATATATATATATATATATATATATATATATATATATATATATATATATATATATATATATTAGGCCCCTGCTAAGCCTAAATATTTTAAATCAAATCAAATAAGTGATTCAAGACTTGACTCAAAAAATCTCTATTTATTTTAATCAAATCAACCTGCTTTTATTAATAGTTTATAATGAAATTAGCTCAAGGTCATATTGTTATAAATTTTCACAATCTTGAGTAATAACATTATTAGAATGTTATTACTCTAATAACATGAAGTTGTCTTAGAAATTTCAAGATTAAATTTTTTTATTTTTTTTAACTAAATTTAATTATGGTCATGCTTTGGTCAATTCTAAATGTTTTGCAAAAAATTTCATGAATTGTTAACAAAAATTCCCCTACAAGCTAACTGCCTCTGCCAAAACATGATGACAATGACTTGATAAAATGCTTAGTTTCTCTATCTAATACTAAATAAACCTTCAGTTTTTCAATTTAATTTATTTGTATTATTGTGCCTAAAAGTTATGACCATATAAAATTAACAGCCCCCTCGATTTGATCAAACTTTGCTCATTTAAATACTAAAAAAATATTATAGGTATTTTATTAATTATTTTAGCAATAAATAGTTGGAAATGGAAAAAACTTTTAAAATTCGAATGTATTAAAATATGAAATGATTTTAACAAAAAAAAAAAAGTAAATATATTAAAAATTGTATGTTAGGCCGACTTCCATGGGTCTAACATACATACGTATTGAAATTTATAAATATATATGTATACATATATATATATATATATATATATATATATATATATATATATATATATATATATATATATATATATATATACACATATATCTTTAAAAGTCATTTCTTGTTATACTATATATATATATATATATATATATATATATATATATATATACACATATATCTTTAAAAGTCATTTCTTGTTATACGATATATATATATATATATATATATATATATATATATATATATATATATATATATATATATATATATATATATATATATATATATATATACTCACATCAATGTAATTATGTATTGTGATTATAGGGTAGCCTAGCAACAGCTTACTAAAAGTTAATGTTAAAAAAATATCTTTTAATCTTGAAAAAAAAATTGAATACTAATATCAGTAAACATTTTAAGAAAGATCAACAGTTCATCTATCTGAAAAAGTTAAAATTTAAAAATTTCTACGCTCAAAATTTTTTAAAAAACAATTTGAAAACGATAAACAAAACACACTAAAAAAGCTATTGCTGTAATTACATGTTATTCGTTTTTAGAGGTTTTATGTTTAATTTTAAACATTTTATCGTGTACTAGAAGTTACTTTTATTATAATTTCCTTTTAATAAACGGCTAAATCCATATTTAATTGCTAAAAATTAGAAAAATAGCTCGTTGTCAATGAGAATTTTTTTTATATTCGTTATCCGTAGCCATTTTTAAAACTTTTAAAATATGCAAACTTTACTGCGATTGCGTATAATAACTTTCCACTTATTTAGTAAGTCTGAACGACCGTGTGTGGCGCACACTCTATATATCTTATGTCCGGCCACATCTAGAATTCGCCATTCAAGCCTGGTCACCGTATCTCGAAACAGACATTAAGTTACTTGTGGATGTTCAAGACCGCGTCACTAAGACAATATCATCCATCAGCCATTTTGATAAAATAAAGCTTCTGCAGGTACTCAAACTAACCACCCTCAAAGAACGTCGTTTGCGTGGTGATATAATCGAACAATTCAAGATTTTCAACAACTATGACGAAGTTCAATTTATGGTTCCACAGCACCAACTAATTGGGCGTGAGGTGTACAACCTACGCGGCCATGACAAGCAGCTTGATCGTCAATTCGTAAGAGGATGTGAGGAGAGATCAAACTTTTTCACAAACCGAGTTGCGGTCCATTGGAACTCTCTCACACAGCACGCGGTAAACGCTCCATCTTTAAATGCATTTAAAGATCGGATTTCGATGCGATAAATTGTTAAATCAGCATAGAGACTCCTGGAAAAGTCTCTTCATCAAATAAATAATATAACATTTAAATATATACATATGTATATGTATATATTTTTTAATTATTGTTACAGCATTATTGCGGTTTATATGTATAAATTTGATTACTGAATTTATCAAACTCAAACTCAAACTCATATATATATATATATATATATATTATATATGTTTATTATATTATATATGCATACTATATATATATATATATATATATATATATATATATATATATATATATATATATATATATATATATATATATATATATATATATATATATATATATATATATATATATTATATATGCATATTATATATACGTATATATACTTATATATACTTATATATATATATATATATATATATATATATATATATATATATATATATATATATATATATATATATATATATATATATATATATATATATATAATATGCATATATAATATATACCCTTATGCATATATGCATATATAATATATTTGCATATATGCATATATGCATATATGCATATATAATATATTTGCACTTCCAAAATGTCATGCCTGGTTTTCTCAAAGTACTGTTGCGGGAAGTAGCTCCTTTTAACTACTCCAGGTCAGGTCAGGATAATCGAGATCAATCTTGCTACTGGTATCACGTAACCCAGTACCACCTGCCACAAGCCCTGCTGCCTTGCAGAGTGTGCTCTTCTTATGCAAAGGCTAGGAGAAATAAACTCCGACTAAAAATTCCCCTGCCTTGGGGCTCTTGGTTGAGTAAAGGCTAGAGATGGTGTCTCGATAAAAATACTCATCTTGGGCAGATGTTAACTGCATCCTGCTACTGTCTTGTAGAAGGCCTCCTAGGCAAAGACTATGAATGAGTCAAGTTCTCATTAAACCCAAATCATGACCAAAGTAACCAAAAATTTAAAACCTAAAAAACCATCCCCACCACCTAAATATTTTAATATATCTTTTACAAATATTCGCGGTCTACGAAGCAACTTTCCATCAGTTGAGTCTTACCTCCTGCAAAATTCACCAGACTTGCTTGCACTCAGTGAAACAAATTTAAGTTCTGCAATTCCGTCTTCAGATGTCAGTGTTGAAGGGTACTATCCTTTGATTCGTAAAGACTCCAATAGTCACATGCTAGGTTTAGGGGTATACATACACACTAATTCCCCTATTTGTCGTGAAATCAGGTTCGAATCCTTTGACCATTCTTTTATGTGCTTTCGCCTAGCACCTCTTCACTCTATCACCTTTCTCTTTGTTCTTTATCGTTCTCCTTCTTCCCATGATTGCACTCTTTTAGATGTTATCTCTGATCAAATTGACCATGCCCTCTCTCTTTACCCCTCTGCCAATATTGTTGTTGTTGGTGATTTTAATGCCCATCACACTGAATGGCTTGGCTCTAACACCACTGATCCTGCTGGCACTAAAGCCTTTAACTTCTGCGTTTCTCAATCTCTGACTCAGATAGTTAACTTTGTGACTCGTTTTCCTGACAACCCTAATCATTTACCTTCACTCCTTGACTTATGTCGTGTCTCTGACCCTAGCTTATGTTCAGTTTCTCCCTTTTCTCCCTTAGGTGGTTCTGACCATGCAATGATCTCTATAAATCTTTCTTCTCATACTTCTTTTTTGGGCTCACCTTATCATTGCATCACCTACTACTACCCTAAAGCTGACTGGGATTCTTTTCGTGATTTTCTTCGTGATGGTCCTTGGGCTGATGTTTTTTCTCTCTCAGCTGACAAATGTGCCTCCTACATAACCTCCTGGATTCAGGCTGGAATGGAAGCTTTTATTCCTTCTCGTCGGTTTCAAGTCAAGCCTCATTCTACTCCATGGTTTTCTCCTTCTTGTGCGGCTGCTATATCCAATCGTAACCAATTTTTTCATCTTTTTCAAAAGAACAACTCTCTTGAGAACAAACGGCTATTTATTATTGCAAGAAATCGATGTAAAAAGGTGCTTTCTGATGCTAAACTCCATTATTCTCAGTTCACTAAATCTCGCATCTTATCGCAGAAGTTAGGCTCTAAAGACTTTTGGAAAATCTTCAACAGCATTGTTAACAAAGGTAGATCTAACATTCCATCTCTCATTCATGGGACTGATCTTGTTACCTCTCCCAAGGATAAGGCAGAACTGTTTGCAAAGAACTTTTCTTCTAATTCCACTCTTGAATCTTATGGACATTCTCTTTCTTCCATTCCAGTCAAACAGGTTGACCCGTTGTTAGACATTCAAATCACTCCGGCTTCTGTTGCTAAAGTCATATCTCAATTAAACTCGTCTACAGCTTGTGGTCCAGACAACATTCCTGTCACAGTCTTGCAGAATTGTTCTCCAGAACTTTCTTCAATTCTCTCTAAACTATTTAACAAGTGTTTGACTGAGTCTTGTTTTCCTGCTTGTTGGAAAATGGCATCTGTGGTTCCAATATTCAAAAACTCTGGAGAAAATTCTGACCCCTCCAATTATCGTCCGATCAGTCTTCTTTCTGTTATTAGCAAGGTCTTTGAGTCTTTAATCAACAAATTCCTCACATCTCATCTTGAGTCAAATAAACTGCTGTCAGACAATCAATACGGTTTTCGATCCTCTCGCTCTACGGCCGACTTGCTAACTGCTGTAACTGAAAGATTTTATCGTGCATTAGATGGAGGCGGTGAGGCTAGGGCTATTGCTCTCAACATATCTAAAGCTTTCGACAAAGTTTGGCATGCTGGTCTTCTCCATAAGCTTACTTCATATGGTGTTTCTGGGAAAGTTTTTGAGATTATCAAATCATTTCTTTCTGACCGGTTAATTAAAGTCATCCTTGAAGGCCATTACTCTTCTTTATTTCCAGTAACTTCTGGGGTTCCCCAAGGTTCCATCCTGGGCCCTGTTTTGTTTCTTATCTACATAAACGATCTTCCTGACAATCTTTCATCTAAAGTAGCTCTTTTTGCTGATGACTCAACTTTATACTCCTGTCTTGACAAAAAGTCTTCTCTTTTCGATTGCCTAGAACAAGCAGCTGATCTTGAATCTGATCTCACTTCAGTAATAGATTGGGGTTCACAGTGGCTTGTGAATTTCAACTCTAAAAAAACCCAATTGCTTACTGCAAACAACTACCGTAATATGGTCAACATTCCTATATTAATGAATGGCAATCCTCTTACTGAGTCGTCCTCTTTACGTCTTCTTGGATTATCGCTTACTACTGACCTTTCATGGAAACCATATATACAATCGATTGCTAAATTAGCTTCTGCTAAGGTTGCTTCTCTTTATCGTGCTCGCCATTTCCTTACTTCTGATTCCATTCTCTACCTCTACAAGTCTCTTATTCGTCCCTGTATGGAATACTGTTGTCATATTTGGGCTGGTTCTTCTAACGATTCACTCTCTCTTCTTGACAAGGTCCAAAAACGCATTGTAAATGTTGTTGGACCTGGACTATCTGCTAAGCTTGAACCTCTTTCCCATCGTCGTAATGTTGCATCTCTTTCTCTTTTCTACAGATACTATCATGGTCACTGCTCAAAGGAGTTATCATCTCTAGTTCCATCAACTAAAATTCATTCTCGTTTTACTCGTCATTCAGCTAAGTCTCATTCGTTTTCTGTATCTGTCCCTGCATGCTCTAAAAACTTTTATTCATCTAGTTTTTTTCCCCCACTTCAATCCTTTGGAACTCTCTCCCATCTTCATGTTTTCCTGACTCATACAACCTTCAACTTTTTAAGTCTTCTGTCAACCGTTTCCTTGCTCTATAACTCTGTTCTTTTTTTTTTCCTAGTAACTCCCAACTTAATAGTGGTTGCTTGCAGCCTTGTTGGGAGTGAATGCAAATAAAAAAAAAAAAAAAAAAAAAATATACATACACTATATATGTATATATACATACATAATATAAGTATATATAATGGATGATGTTTTACAAAATAATGATTTATCAAGCTTTTTTACCAATCCATGTGATTTAAAGAGTTTAAATATTTTTTATATTAAAATCTTTAAAAATTTAAAAGTTTTTTTAAATTTTTAAAGATTTTTCTTGTAAAGTTGTATAAAAAAGAATTTGTGAATGTTTCTTTAGTCCATAATATTGGTAGAAAGATCAACATAAAAATTTAGCAAATTTTAGCAACTGTATAATGTATCATAACGTACAGTTTATAGTTGTATTTTTCTGTTAGCTATTTTACATGAACAAATTTTTAATATATAAGTATTTTTTCTATTATAATTTCTACTATACTTTTCCAGTTGAAAAAGTATAGTAGGGCATGCAAAATGTTCATTCGAGCTGTTTGGATAGAAAATACAGAGAAATAAAGAGAGAAAATTCGATTTATAACTTTTTGTGCAGCTCGTCATCTTTAAATGTAATAAATTGTTTCAATGAAATGCATAAACCGCATCTAACTAATACAGATTTAAGCTGCTCAAAATTTAATGTCATGGAGATAATGTAATTTTTTTTAAATATAAACCTTAAGTCATTACTTTTTTTCCTTGTTTTTTTAACATGCTTTCATTCTGTATATGTTGTTTTCAGTGTTTAGATATATTCTTTATTATATATTCTTTATTATATAATGTATTTAAAACATTTTTAAATTGAATGAATATTCTTAGATCATGAGTTATGTAATAAATTTGAATTTGCCTCTATAAGTGATACTCAGATAGAATCAGGTTCAGAAAACAGTAACTATTTCAAAAGATACTTAATTCAAGTATTATTAGTTATATTTTGATATTAATTAGTAATAACCGATAGGTTTTACCGTGCATTAGATAGAGGTGGAGAGGTTAAGGCTATCGCACTTGACATTTCTAAAGCTTTTGATAAAGTTTGGCATGCTGGTCTTCTCCATAAGCTTTCTTCTTATGGTGTAGCTGGTAACGTCTTTAAGATTATTGAGTCCTTTCTTTCCAATCGTAGTATAAAAGTTGTCCTCGATGGACAACACTCTTCTTCACATCCTGTAACTTCAGGGGTTCCTCAAGGTTCAATCCTTGGCCCTATACTCTTTTTAATTTACATTAACGATCTTCCAGATATTCTCACATCTAAGGTGGCATTATTCGCTGACGACACTACCATTTACTCTTGTCATGATAAGAAGCCTACACTCTCTGATTGCTTGGAGGGGGTATCTGAGCTTGAAAAGGATCTCACTTCTGCTACAGCATGGGGCTCACAGTGGCTGGTGAACTTTAATTCAGATAAAACTCAATTTTATTCGGCCAATCGTTATCGTAATAATTTAGATCTTCCTATATTTATGAATGGTAATGTACTAGATGAGTCATCTACCATTCATCTTCTAGGATTAACTCTTACTTCTGATCTTTCTTTTAAACCGTATATCAAATCCATTGCAAAATTAGCATCTGCTAAGGTTGCATCTCTTTATTGAGCTCGACACTTTCTTACTCCAGATTCTATTCTCTATCTCTATAAATCTCAAATCCGTCCCTGTATGGAATACTGTTGCCACATCTGGGGCGGATCTTCTAATGATGCTCTTTCTCTTTTAGACAAGGTGCAAAAACGAATTGTAAACATAGTTGGACCTGCTCTGGCAGCCAATCTCCAACCTTTGTCACATCGTCGTAATGTTGCTTCTCTTTCTCTTTTCTACAAATACTATAATGGGCACTGCTCTAAAGAGCTAGCGTCCCTTGTGCCATCTACTAAAATTCATTCTCGTGTTACTCGCCATTCAATTAAGTCTCATCCTTTTTCTGTGACTGTTCCTAAGTGCTTCAAAAACTCTTATTCTTCTAGTTTTTTTCCTCGAACATCAGTTCTTTGGAATTCGCTTCCTTCATCTTGCTTTCCTGATTCATATAATTTGCAATCTTTTAAGTCATCAGTCAATCGTTATCTTGCTCTACAGATTTAGTCTTTTCTCTTCCAGTAACTTCCAACTCTTATAGTGGTTGCTTGCAGCCTTGTTGGAAGTGAAGATGTTAAAAAAAAAAAAAAAAAAATTATTATAGGAGCCATAACCATACTTATGCAAGAGAAAACATAATAACCAACAGAATAGTAAGCAAATACCTACTCCTGTAACGCAAAAAAAGAAACAGAAAACATTTTTTATGCATACTCCACATACTGTAGCTCAAGGTATTAATTGTCTGTCTGCAAGTTGACTTAGGAAGAAAAGATTCTGAACATTTTTTTCTATGCTTCAGTGATTTACACATTTCTTTGGTTGCTAAATTAATACATTTTATTTAATTTATTTTATAAATTTTTTGTTCTTGTGTTTCAACACTTTTAGAAATTAATTAATGTTTGGTTCTTTTGTCTTTCTGATATATATTTATTGTTAGAAAGAGATGTTAGTAAAAACTCTTTCCAGTAATTAAAGTAATATCATGACAAATAGTTCTGAAATTCTTATGGATAACAGTTTAAATGATTCTTGGGTGACGTCAGAACTGATAGGTTGTTTCAAACCATGACTTTTTGGAGTTTTTTTTATTGTTTTTTGATTAAGTATTTATTAATAACTTAGCCTAAGTTAATCTACTTGTAACTTTTTATAAATGTACTATAAAAATAATGTGGTGTAATTATTTTCTTAAACCTTTAGGTTAACAAACTTTCTAAAATTGGAGGTAAAACCATTAAGACAAATACAAATACATGTGATGCAAAGGTTTGTTAAAAGTAGTTTTAAATAAAAAATCTTTTGAATCTTTTTTATAGTTTGTTTTAAACTTGTGTTTAAAATTTGTGTAGCATATATTTTTAAAAGTTTGACGAATTCTAATCAGACATAAAATGAATCTTTTTTTTTTATGTCTGATTATAATTTTTTTTGTAACTGTTTTCTCTTACTTTTGTATTTCCTTGAGCTAAAGAACAACCTTAAAGTACAAAGGTTGATTTGTAACGCATAATTAATCTTTTTTTTTACTCTATATATACATACATATATATGTACATAAATAAACATACGTATATATGTATGTATATATACATACATGTGCTTATATGAATATATATATATATATATATATATATATATATATATATATATATATATATATATATATATATATATATATATATATATATAGTATATATATATATATATATATATATATATATATTATATATATATATATATATATATATATATATATATATATATATATATATATTATATATATATATATATATATATATATATATATATATATATATATATATATATATATATATATATATATATATATATATATATATATATATATATATATATATATATATATATATATATATATATATGTATATATATATATATAATATTAATAGTGCTATTGTTTTTTCCAATCTCTTGCTTTACTATTTCCCAAATATTTTCTATGGGGTTAAGATCATGTGAGTTGTCTGGCTATAGCAATACATCAACTAAGCCATAACAGTTTTTATTGTGTGGCAAGTTGCACCATCTTGCATAAATATTAGATTTTTGACATTATTTTTAATTTTTTTTGTCAATTTTTGACATTTTCGGCTGGACATCAATCCCTCTTCTTTTAGCCTTCTACAAATGGTCTGGTCTGACACAACAATTACAGCTTCATGGATAAGCTTAGTGGCTTTTTTTCTCTTTTCCATGCAGATATTTCTGATTATACTGTCCGCTCTTGGTGTTTTCTTGCGTTTAGAAGGTGGTCTCCTTGGACCAAACTCTTCCTTTGGTAAGAAACCTTTGTGCTATTTTTCATTAAGAATAATTTGTATTTTGTAAAAGACATGTATATCAATTTTTGTTACTATGATATTAATAACAATGTATAATGTAGGTTGTTGACCAATGGTTTATAATCAAAATTTAATATGGCTGACGGTAAAGGTAAAGAGAAATTTAAAGGAACAAACATTAGGTATTTACTTGTAAGTTAAGTGTAAAATTATATATTTTTAAAAATCACAGTTCGTTTTTTTAATGCTATTTTATTTTTAACTTTTTGATGTATTTGATGAAAATTACTCAGGCAATACCTTTTTTATAGAGAGAGTTTTGTCAATTAAAGTGACTGCTACAGTTGCCGAAATAAGAAAAGGAATAATGAATTTATTAAAATACGCACTCGACAGATCAAATGGTGGTCGGCGCGTAAAAGGCGATTAACCCGATGTATAACATTCATACTTTTTCCTAGTTGTTCTGGAACTATTGATAATAGTTATTATTGATAAATTGATAAATATAATACTGATAAATAAAACTTTTTTTTTTCAAACATTTTATTTTATTTGCATTGTATATAAAGTTCGTTGAAGCAATTTAGTTGTATCTGATTAATTTACGTGAAATATAATATCCTCTGCGCAAATTATTGCTTTTTTATTGTGTTAATTTATTGCAATTAAAGTTGAGAAAATTTTTTAGTTAATTGGATTTAACCAAAATAAAAAGCAAAAATCAACGTTGAATTTACGTTGTTTCAACGTTGTTTTAACGTCTTATCAACTACGTATCAATCGAATATATCACCTATTCAAAGTTGAAATATGGTTGATATGTAGTCGATGTTGTTTCAACGTCGGAGTTTTCGACGTCGGATTTTATATCCAATTCAACCAAATTTCAACGTTGTTTCAACGTGGCATATGGTCGGTTTGCGACGTTGTTTCAACGTTATTTCAACGTCATTGTGCCGGCTGGGTCATTAATAAAAAAAACTTTTATTTTTAAAATTAAATAAAAATTCAATAAAAAGCTCTTCTTTTTTTTTAAGTGTAAAAACAATTGAAAACAAAAAAATGTTAAAACAATTAAGAAGAAAGAAAGAAGAAGAAATAAAATTCAAAAATCTGAAAACAAATACTGAAAACAATATTATTTATACCAGGAATTAAAAAGATACATTTTAGTTTGCCATTTAAATGATGAAACACTTTTTAGGCTTTTAATATTTTTATTTTGGAAATGATTCCATATTGATGGACTATTGTTTGTAATTAGAAAACTTGACTGCTGTAATTTAATTTTCCCTTGGTAAATTAGTTGTACCTGGTATTTGAATGCAGATTATATTTTACAGAGAATGATATTAAGAAAATATCAGAAAAAGCGCTTTGTAGTAAATTGTTCTTACACTTATACGTAAAAATTAGTATCTGTAATGTATTTCTCAATATCTAGAACCATCATGCTTTTTATCTCTGGGGCTGGGTTTACTAACCTATTTGAATAATCAATTGCTTTGCATGCATAGTTTTGCTGGCTTTGCAATTTTAGCAATTTTGTTTTATGGGTGCTAGCCCATACAATATTTGCGTAGAAAAGCTGACCATGTAAAAGACTAAAGTAAAACATATTAAGTGATTTACTATCGAGAAAAGTTCTCGACTTATACAAAATACTTATTACAGAGGACACCGTTGTTCAAGAAGACCAACATGTTTTCTTCATCACAAATTTACATAAAATAATATTCCTAAAAATTTTGTATATTTTTCACGTTTAATTTTATTTTTATTAATAAGTAGTTTAGGCAGTTTCAAAGAAAGATTAATTAATTTTTTTTTTAATGAAAAAGCGTAAAGCTAGTTTTTTCACAATTTAGGGATAATTTATTTCCTATAAACTAGAGGTTGAAATTTTTGATTTCAATATTCATAGTTTTAAACAGCCTTTGCATTAGTATGATTATAAAATAAATTTGTATCGTCAACATACATAATTGTAGATATTTGTTAAGAAGCTTTTGGCATGTTGTTAATACATATTAAAAATAAAAATGGACCTAGGATTGAACCCTGAGGAACTCCACACTTAATATTAAGGGCTCCTGAGTTTTCTAGTAAAACAAATTGCTTTTTGTTAAAAAAATAGCTTTGAATCCACTTAAATGTTAAGCCTATTATACCGTAATATTTGAGCTCGGAAAGTAAAATACTGTGATCAACTTTATCAAAGGCCTTGGAAAGATCAATAAACAATCCTAATACCAGTTCATCACTATCAAACGACTTATATATTTTGTCAGCAAGTTTAATAATAACATGTTAAGTAGAGCAATTCATTTGAAATCAGATTTTTGTATAATAAATTGTTTAATGCAAAGTAATTATAGTTTTTAAGTAAGTAAGTATAGAAACAGAAGTTTAACATAATTTGAGTATCCCAACTTATTTAGTACCGTTTTTTATTACTATGATATCTTAGTGAAATCTTTTGCTTAGTTTATTTTGATATCACCTAGATTTTAGGCAAATGGTATATATGATTGGTAAGTTAGTATACTAATTCATCTTATTCCTAGACTTCTCCACTTTTCAATATATATTTTTTTTATTTCAATTTTTTGTAGTTTTTAACTTTCTTGTTATCCAAAAAGTTATTTTTCAACCTTTATAAACAAGTATTTATTTGCAGCTACTTTAACACTTTCATTTATTAAGAAGAGTCGCAGCTTCATTGAGCAGCCGTAGTGCTGTGGTTAGCACGCTTGCCTAAGAAGCTAGAGATCCGTGGTTTAACGCCACCTCTGGACAAGTTATATAAGATCGGTAAGAAGGAGGCGTGAACTTCCTTTCAAATGCTCTTTCGCGGTGCTCTGTGATAAGACCGTGAGGACTTTTTGGGGCACCTAAACGAAGCAAAAAAAAAAATCTTTAAATAAATGTTGTGTTTAGGGTTGTAAATTCATCCTGATTTTTCTGGTCCGAAAAAAATGACAGTTTTTATTTATGACTGCTTAAACCGAAAAATTATATAAAAATAATTCCTTTGTATAGCTATCATTTTCATTAAATATTTATTCTTTTTATCATCCTAAATGTACAGAGGCAAAGAATAACTTTATAATTTGATTTTATCATCCTAAATGTGCAGAGGCAAAGAATAACTTTATAATTTGATTTTACATTTATATAAGTTTGAATTTATCAATTGATTTTGATTTAATAATTCATTATATCTCTGCTATCAAAATTTTTTGCAAACATTTTTATAAAACCTGTAAATTTACTTTTAAGTTTTATTCGCCACATAACAAAAGAAGTCAGAGAAGAGTGATCTAGCGCGATCTAGTCGATGTCATTGTTTGTACTAAAAATGGCAACATACTTATGTTGCCATTTTTAGTAAATACAAAATGTTTTAATTTAATAATTTTGAGGTTTAACCTTTAAGCAAAACAGAATTGTAAAAGGAATGTTATAAGAATAAATTATCCCAAACTAAAACATTTTTTTATTATTCATTTTATTTATTTATGTTATTAAGTTCAATCTTCTTTTCTAATTTGTATTTTTTTTTAATATTTAACTTTTTACATCATTTACACAAAAAGAAATACTGGGTTTACTTTTTTTTATAAGAATATATAATGTCTACATGCATCTTCTATTGAAAATATACCTAGTTGTCTATACTCATGAAGCTCCTATACATTTACAAACTCGCACATATCATACATAAAAATAACTTTAAGCTTGACATAAACAGTGGGAGTAAAAAAAAAAAACAAACGCATATGACATAGAAAAAATACTGAAGCCTAATAAGTTAACTAAATATGATTTTGAAATTAAGCGTCCTAAAGTTAACCAGAGACAGTTTTTATATTCATGCCACAAAATTTGAGTTGACCAGTGAAGTTATTAATCACAGCATTTAAATCTAATGCAAAATTTTTTATCGAAGTAAAGTTTTATTTTAAAAAGAACTGTTTTTTTGTTTCTTATAATAACCATTATTTCTTATAATAACCATTATATTCAGAGCTGGCAAGTTTTCATTAGTTTTGATTAAAGATTTAAGTTAATCTATAAACAGTTTTTGCTAATTTATTTGGCCAAATATATTTCAAACAATTTTAAAAATATTTAGACAATTACATACCTGAAGAAACCTATTCATTTATTAGACTTTCATAAAACTCTTAAAGAAATTCTCAATTCAAAATAATCAACTTTTGCTGCTCTGCCAACATTGGAAACAGCGTAAAATGGTATTTAAAAAATAAATATTATAAATAAATGACTAATCTCAAACTTTATAGTTTTAAATATATAGTTATATAATAAATGGTCAAATGGTTTCATAGATGGTTTTACGCGGTAAGGCTACGTTAATCATATACGGTTAGACACGTTATGCACGACAAGACGCGGTATACGCTGGAAAACACGCAATTAAAACACGCAAGAAAGTAAAAATATGAATTCCACAATAAAAATTTATTACCAAATAAAAAAACTTTTTACTTTATTCATTTTTAAACTAGTTTTAAACCTCAACACGTTTATTTAATTGAACCCGTTCAAAACGATGTTAATATTTAATACCATGATAATAATATATTAAAATCCGGATTGATTGAAAACATAAGTTGAAGAAGCGTTTGTAGATGCAAAAATAAAATATTCTAAAAGTTATTAAGAATTTTTTTTTCCTAGTTATTATTTGATTTTGAATAAATTTGAACATTCCAATGTAACCAAAGTTCATATTCAAAAGTTCAAAACTGATAAAAATTCTAAACTTTACTGCATTTTTAGAAGTATCTAACGCTATGGGGAGTTTGTCGTTGAAACAAATATTTCATTTTACTTTCTTACTTTGTTTCACTACATTATTAATTGTCTACAACAATTCGGAACAAATATTGAGTTTAGCTGATACAACATATTTATATACACATAATGTCGAGATCGAAATACTTCATAATTTGAGTAAAGTGAATGTAAAAGCAGGTAAAAAATTTTTTAATTATATTTTCTTTTTTCTAGCAACTAAAAGCAGTTCATAGGTTCTAACAGCAGTTTCTAATATAAGAATAAAATATTAAGTATTTAAATATATTAAATAAACAGAAAACTTTACAAACAGATAGAACACTTCATAAACAGATAGAACACTTCACAAACAGATAGAACACTTCACAAACAGAACACTTCACAAACAGAACACTTCACAAACAGAACACTTCACAAACAGAACACTTCACAAACAAAACACTTCACAAACAAATAGAACACTTCACAAACAAATAGAACACTTCACAAACAAATAGAACACTTCACAAACAGATAGAACACTTCACAAACAAATAGAACACTTCACAAACAGAACACTTCACAAACAGAATACTTCACAAACAAATAGAACACTTCACAAACAAATAGAACACTTCAAAAACAGATAGAACACTTCACAAACAGATAGAACACTTCACAAACAAATAGAACACTTCACAAACAGAACACTTCACAAACAAATAGAACACTTCACAAACAGATAGGCTCCAAATTTTTTTAAAAGACTTTACGAATTAGAATAATCTAAAGAAAAAAAGTTCAACCATCCGTAACATTTATATTTTTTGCATTCCTAGGAAAAAAAATTCTATAGAATTTTCTATAAACTTTTGAAACATATGGCCTATAGAAATTCTATAGAGTTCTATTAAATTTCTGTAGACTTCATAAAAATTTTTATAGAAATTTTTATTTCTACTTTTTTTTTTTAATAGAAAAAAAGTTTATAGCAATTCTTATAGAAAATAACAGACATTCTATAGAAATTCTATAGAGTTTCTATAGGCCATATGTTTCAAAAGTTTATAGAAAATTTTATAGAACTTTTTTTTCTGGGTTTGAAGAAGTATGTATTGGTAGAATTAGCAAATCTTGATAAAAATACAAATTTAGTTTAAAAAACAAGCGTAATTTGCATAAGGAGCACGGTTATTGAAAAGGGTTATAGACTATGCAAACATACCAGTGACAAATAATAAACAGACTTATTTTGTCTGTTTGTTTCTTTAACAATTATCCTATTATTAATTACAAATATGTTATTATTGTTGTTACTCTTCACAAGTATGTTACTTACACAATTATGTTACTTTTCATCACCAACATTTTCATCATCATAATTTCATCAATGCTAAAACCATAAAAATGAAAATTTTATTTAGGGTAGATTTGGGTAATATGAGCACTTAAAGCGAAAATTGGAATTCAAAATAATTACGCTGGATCAAAATTTTTGCGATCCAATCCCTACTTATCCACTTAGATATTTGGGCATCCAAAAATTTTTCTTAAAAACACAGAGATTTTAAAAAAGTAGCAAAAATGCTCATATTACCCACACCACTTAGTAATATGAGCATTTTACATTAGCTTAAAAAATAACATTAACTGAGTTAAAAAATACTGACCGGACAATTAGAACTCATTTTTGGAAAGATAATGATTCGGTAATAACAAAACTTATCATTAAAAGATAAAAATTTAAGCCACTTTTTGTTGAAACAATACTACTACGTTTTCCGAAAGAAAAAAAAAATTAGTTCGTTATTTTTTCAATTTTATTAACTTAAACCTTTGAACAATAAAATTACAAATTTTTGGAACTTAAGTGACAGAAAAATATTTAGTTATGTTAAAATATAAAATTTTTTACTATGTTTGGTTTTTATTCAAAAAACAAATAAAACCACTGCTATTTTAGGACTTAAAACTAGGTAATTTCAATGAAAAACACTGGGTAATTTAAGCATGCATAATGCATGCTTAAATTACCCTGCATGTATTAAGCATGCTGGTAATTTAAGCATATTACAGAAAAATACCATCTTTAAATAAAGTCAAAACAAAATGTTTCTATGAATTGACTCATTTCTCTTTTTTTTTTTTTGCGCTCAGATTTGATCTATGCTAAACTTGCGTGCTACTTTACTCAATGGTCTTCCTTTGAAAACGTCATTAACAGCTGCCTTCATTATATCGCAAGGTATAAAAGACTTGCAAATGTTTGCATCTTTTTTAAAAACGACAATGTAAACATATGCAAGTCTTTTATACCTTGCGATATAATAAAGGCAGCTGTTAATGACGTTTTCAAAGGAAGGCCATTTAGTAAAGTAGCTACAACATCTTGTTTAAATATTTTAGTTTTTGTTAAAAAATGAAACAGTGAATAGATTTCCTAACAGAACATACAAATATGCCTATGTTGTTACTGCAGTAACAAAATAGATATCTATGTTGTGACTGCAGTAACAAGATAGATATCTATGTTGTTACTGCAGTAACAACTATGATATCTATGTTGTTACTGCAGTAACAAGATAGATATCTATGTTGTTACTGCAGTAACAACATAGATATCTATGTTGTTACTGCAGTAACAACACAGATATATTTGTATGTTCTTTAACAAAAACTAAAATATTTCAACAAGATGTTGTGTAGCTAACTATTCAAAAAGATTTGAAAACTAATGTGGATTTAAACTTTAAAATTCAATTTTTAAAAGTAGAAGACGTATGACGTATGTATGACGTATGTATGACGTGAAACTGGATTAACGCTAATGGATTAGCCTTATCCATAACTCCTTCGTAACTCCAATTTCTAGTTCAATCTAGAAAAAAGAATATAAAAGTTCCTCATGATGCTTTATTTAAAAAACGACAATCATTTGACTATCAATATTATCACCTACGATATCGATCTTGATAAATATACTGAGGAAATACATTATGATACCAAACTACCTAATTATAAGTCTACTGTTTCTATATATTATCAACACAATATCTAAAAAACAGAATTTTAAACTTTTTTCTTTCAATTAATTCAGCACAAAACTTAATTGAATAATTCAACTTGAAAAAAGTAAGCATATGTTTTATATCAAAATTTAATATCAGACGAACAAAAGCCTGAAAAAAAACTTTTATTCGAGAGCTCTCTTCAAAAGAGTTAAAACTTTGTTCACTTGTGATTGTTGTTAGAGGACCATTATAATATTGTGCCTATAAAGCTAAAACGAATCAAATAAAGATACTCTTCTACTGCAATGCCTACTCTTCTACTGCCCTGCAATAGGTTATATCTTAAAAGTAATTGAATTGATGAACAGTAAAGAATAACCTCTAAAAAAGTTTTTGAAAAAAAGTTTAAAGACTGTTTGTAATATTGATTGTAGTGAAGTTTGTATTGCAAGAAAAAAAAATTTAACTTTACGATAGCAAACTTGGTTCCAGGGCCGCCGAGAGCCGCCACGCCGCCTAAGGCAGCGACCCTGATTGGCGTCCTTATTTATCAAAATTTCCCCATATTATAGATGAGGGACCGTTTTTTTTAGGTATCTACTTTTCTATTGGCGCATCATGAATATCTGCCCGGGACAAAATCTTTCCCCCCTCCACCCCTCCCTCATTGTGGCCCTGCTTGGTTCAGTTATAAACATATTAACACCATCAAACTTGTATATAATAAAAAACAGCAATTAGTTTAATATCTGTTGACTAGAGTGGTTGTGCATCTGACAGATTACTATATTAAAATGAACTTTTATTAGATATTAGCTTAAACCTAGTGGCTATATAATTGCTAACAGAGTGCGCTGATTCCTAATGCTTACTATTTTTATTCGATAACTATTGTGTTTCTTTTATGTAAAATGTAAAATAATTAGACTGTATCTTTAGGTTACCATATTTATTAATTTGCTGAATAAAGTTTTCTATACCAGCTTGAGTTTTAATCTACTACTATTAATTCACTACATAGAGAATTCAATGTTAAATATGCTACCATCGAAACATTAAAAATCATAGCTTTTACATAAGAATATAATTATCTGGAAACAAATTACTCTAGACAGCTTTCTTATGTTTGTATTTATGTAAATAGAGGACATTAATGTATAAAATCTTTCCCAATATTTATATGAATGTGTGGATCACTCAATTTATTAGATAATACTTTGGTTTATATTAATACCTTCGTTTGTCTTAATATGAGTGTAGGGGAAGTTAGGGCACCGTGGATCGGACTTCTTTGTTTTTAAAATTGAGCAAAAGTTAAAATATGTATTTTATTTTTTTTAAGGCGATAGGATTAAGGAATATATCCTTCATGATAATAAATCACTAAAATCCAAATATTTATTATCTAATGACTCACAGAAAGGTTTAAAGTGAGTTGCGTTACGTTATTACTGTGCCCTAGTACTGGGGCACAGTGAATCAATGAACAAAGTTGTTAATTAATAATATTGAAAAGGGCATAGCCAAATGACTATGAGGCTGATCAGGGTTGGCATTAAAAAACCCGCCCAATAAAACCCGCCCAATAAAACCCAAAAAAACCCGCCTAAAAAAACCCAATAAAACACTGGAAAATCTGGGTTATATTGGGTTTTTTTAAAGATATTTATTAAGTTTATGAACTATTATGACCAACTTTAACATTATAACTATAATATTATTAACTAAAATAATTATTAACTATTATTATTGACCAAATTATTATTAACTATTATTATTAACTAAATTATTATTAACTATTATTATTAACTATTATAACCAACAATAACAGCTATCAGAGCAGGTTTACTATTATTTGAATCATTATTTGGAAATACATTTACAATTTTTATTCAAATATCTTTATTGATTGAGATTTTTATTACTTTATGTTATTCACCTCCCAAGTTGAATTTAAATGAGAAGTAGTGAAACAAGGCCCCTGCCGCTTATAAATAATTAAACAACAATATATAAAATATATTTTAAATAAAGTTAAATTAGAAAATGAAACTAATTTTCAATATCTTTAAACAAAAACACACAAAAATTTTTTACAGGGAAAAAATAAAAATTAAACCCAAAAAAAACCAAATTTACCCAATAAAACCCAAAAAAACCCAAAAAAACCTACTGGGCCGGGTTTTTTTAAAAAAACCCGGGTTTTCGCCAACCCTGAGGCTGATGGAGTAAAGACAATGTACACTATAATTTTGGCACACTTTTATTAATTAGATTAGAATAAAATCGAAAAAATAGAGATTCTGAAAATTGATTAGAAAAAAAAATAATTTTATTGATAATAAAACTTTTAAAAATGTTAAAAAGTTAAATAATCATTCAAATATTATCATTCATAACTTTAAACTAATAAACTCATTTTTATGTATTTTGTTTTTAAAAATGCATGAATTAAAGCTTTAAGATCGTTAACGGGGCATAGTGAATCAACCTATTCACTGTTATAATTTTTCTAAAACTAGGTCTTTTGAATATGCTGTAAACTTTGCCATCATTTTTTGTTGAATTTTGTTGTTTTTGTTTTACAAGAGCAATCTGAATTAAAAATTTGCAAAAGAACTACTTGAAATTTAAGGAAAAGAAACATGCTAAAAACACTTGCTTGTGTGTTTTTATATAATAAACTTAGGAATGTATCATTATAGAGTTTTAATGTTTTCTGCGTACAACTACGCGCGCGTTTGTTGTGATGGTTGCACGGCAAGTCATCTATGGAAAAAAGTTGTTTTTTCATCATCATGGAAAATAGTATTTTTTGTGTTTTTTTTTAAATGCTGTAATAAACTTAGTGAAAAGTGAAAAAAAAAAATTTTTTTTTAATTTCTTTAAAAATGAAGAAGATAAATAACAAATAAAAGCACGGCAGCCAAAATAATGAAAAAAGATTTTTTTTGTTATTTTTTCATATAATAAACATTAGATGATTTTGTGGTTAATATGGAGTTGCTAAAATAAAAAAATGTTGTTAATTTAGATTTTAAATACATTTTTAAGTGTAAACTCTGCTTTATACATACACCAAAGAAAAGACGATACCATTTTGAATAAGATACGTTTAAAAACAATATCTGAAATAAGTATTTTATATGCGATCTACCACTAATGGTGTTGAATGGTACCCGTATACTCGCCCGTTGCTTACTGCATGGGTAGCATTATTCAATGACGGTTAACTGTCGTTTGGTAAGTATATAATCTATTTCATTCATTTTTAAAGTTTAAAATCATTAAACGTAAATAAAAAAGTTAATAAAATTAAATATTAAGTGAAAAAGATCTTGAATACCATGTTGTTACAAATTTCAATGGTTAGGATTTCTTTATCAGCATCAGAATTTATGAACAAATTGAACATAATGTTCTGAAATTTATTTGAGTTTCTAAATCAGATACCAACTTATTATTCCTCAATGATTATTATTATTATATATATATATATATATATATATATATATATATATATATATATATATATATATATATATATATATATATATATATATATATATATATATATATATATATATATATATATATATATATATATATATATATATATATATATATATATTGTGGGGACCATTTACGGATTATACACGTTATTTCGTAATGATTGAATTAAATTAATCATTACACGATAAAAAGTTGCTTACCACAAGAAAAATATACTCTTTACATTTAAATTTTACTTATATAAAGTTAGTCGATAATCCAGTCAATTTTTACTATTTAACGAAACTAAATAAATTAGTAATAATCTAATATGTTTTTTTTTTTTTTCTCATTTAGGTAAAAAACCCATTTTGATTCTTGCATATACATCTTTCTTTGGAGTAAAACCATGGCCGGTTTTCAAAAATCTCACTTGCAACTTTGACACATCAAATTTTAAAGTATCACATGATGAAAACGATTTTTATAAAAGTGACGTTGTAATATTCCATGGTCCTAACATGCCATCGTTTTCAAAATTACAGAAAATACAAATTAATCGAAAATTTGGACAACTCTGGATCTATTTTAGTATGGAACCTTTTCCTAAAAATGCCAATATAGAAGAGTTTAGCGTGTTTTTTAATATAGTCTCAACGTACGCAATAAACTCAGATATTCGAATTCCGTACAGATATCATACAAAAAAAAATATTTCTGAAAAAAAGACCTTAAAAATTGATAATTTTTCACATAAAAACAAAATGGTAGCTTGGTTTGTAAGCAACTGTAATGGAAAGGAAAGAAGCAAACTTGTTCAAAAATTACGTTTATACGGAATTGATTTCGAGGTCTCAGGTGTATGCTCTAAATATTACTCAAAAAAATTTAAATCCTCGTGTCAAAAAAGACCATGTTATAATGATTTGAAATACTTCAAGTTTTACTTTTCAGCAGAAAACCGTTTATGCAAGGATTATATAACAGAAAAGTATTGGGAAACTGCTTTGAATAATGATGTTATTCCAATAGTTTTAGGAGGTTCCAACTATTCTGATCCTAGACTAGCCATCCCTGGATCTTTTATTGATGCAATGAGTTTTGATTCACCAAAAGCTCTTGCTAATCATATTTTAAGCGTTAGTACAAACCGATCAAAGTATAATTCATATTTTGAGTGGAAAAACAGTTGGAAGTTAGATACCAATTCGTACTATTGCTCGCTTTGCCAAAAGTTTAAAGAAGGAATTACGCTTACGAAAAATAATCTTATTAAAACAATGAATATCCAAAAATGTTTGATACCGACTAGAAAATTTTTTTCATGGATAAAAAAGTAACCACCGAATTCTATTATGTTTACCTTCTACTTCCCAAATTTTATTTAAAATTTTTTTTTTAATGCAGTCCTAAATTAAATTTGTATTTATCAATAGGTTTAAAATTTCATATGTATCTTTTTTTTATATATATAAATTTTTTCAATTTGAGGGTATATTTTTACAATTTTAAAACACCAAAAGTTTATTATAAGAAATTTAAAAAGTTTTGATAGAAGCAAACTTTGTTAGAGCGTTGATCAAACTTGTTAGTTAAACCGTTGAAAACAAATCTACTTATTGGCTGCTTCTTCGGGATAAACTAGAATATCGGTTAGACATGGGAAAACCCGATCAACTTTAAATTGAGATTTCTTTAAAACCATAAATGCTTTTTTTTTCAATTTTTTTTTAAGTAAATATTTTTAAACCAATTAGCGCCTCAACTTAATTTCAAGGCGTTTGACGGGTTTTTTGGCCAGAGATCAAATTTATAGGCGGTTAATACATCCAATACTGACTTTAATAAATATCTTAAAAATCCTAACCTTAAATCAATATTTATAAAACCTACAGACAAAAACGAAGTATTATTTATTATTCATTCTCTTAATGACAGCAAAGCTTCGGGACCTAATATCATTCCAATACCTATTAATAAAACTCTTGCAAATAAGAAGGAAAAAAGTGTTTAAAAAGTAGGATTTCAAATTTATTTCAATGCAAAATTAAAATTAAAAAAGGAAAAATATACTATTTTAAGGCACAATTAAAAAAATAACTAGAAGAAGGAGGCGGAAGGGTCATAACAGCATTTCATTTAACATTAATCCAAACGTTAGGGGTAACGTTCGGAATAATGTTATATGAAAATAAAAAAAATTGTATTTTTTAAAAACTTTATTTTAATAATCACATTAATAAGCTTTGAATTGCAATAATAAAGAAAAAATAAAACAGTTTTGAAAGTTTTATTACACAAAAGTTACACTTAGTGAAAAAACGATTGTGCCCCCATTTTGAGGCACAAACGCACCCTCACAAAAATTGTTGAAGGTAAACTTTTTGTGGTAAATTTTCTTTACAATTCTCACAGCTCTGTCCATCTACTGATTTTTTTGCACATTTACACTGTGCAAGCCATCACCAAATATACATAAATATAACAAGACAACAACTTATACTCTTTGCCTTGTATTATAACTGACGGTTTTTAGAAATAACTGACGGTTTTTAGAAATAACTGACGGTTTTTAGAAATAACTGACGGTTTTTAGAAATAATACAGTTTGATTGCTTGCTAATTAGATTATATTGAAATCAAAAATAGTTTTCACTTAATGAAATTACACTGATAACACAAATTGGATTTTCATACAATTTTTCCAGACCTTTTTTTTGCTTAACCAGCAGAAAAAGGTCTGGAAAAATATGATGTAAATATAATACTTTTATCAAAATAAGCAATACTATGCATAACTTCTGAGAAACGAAATAGGCACTCTAATTGACATTAAAAAAGTAAGAGTAGCTCTTATTGATATTCAAAAAACAAGTGATAATGTTTTTCATAGTGTAATATTAAAAAACGGTTGTGCCTCCATATACTGTTATGCCCCCACTTCCTCTATTTAAAATGTAAGCCAATATAAAAACGTATATTGAGAAAGAAATTTTAACACATTTAATGCTTGTTAAATTTGCATTAAAATTTTAACAACTTTAATGCAAATTTTTGAATATCTGTAATAAGTTAATTATTTATTTTTTGTTACAATTTTTTTTTTTTATATTTGTAATTATATAAAAATCTAATTTTCTATATCTCATTTAACTTCCAAGCAAAAGTTGTTATCATTTCGTTTATACAAACGATATGTGGCTGAAAAACTCAGTTGGTTAGAGCGTTAAATGAATTGTTAAAACCCGGGCTGTTGTGCGATTCATATCCAGTGACCGTCAACTCAGCGCTTGAGTAGTACTTTGGTACGCAAAAATGTACCGAAAAAAAACATACAAAGGCTTGACAAAATATAAATACCAACATCAGCCAAAAATATATAATCTTAAAGTTAAATATTTTTTCAAAATAAAATATTTTAATATTTAAAGAAGCGATTAAAATCCACTATTCAAAAATATAGAAAAATGACATCAATTGTAAAAATGATTTCTTTTAGTTTTCTTTAAAAGGAATAATAACTCCAATCAGTATAATCAAATGTTTTAAAATTATTTTATTCTATAAAAAAGCTCCACAAAATGCGATATTTTCCAATATTTGATTTATATTTTGGTTGGCAAAATATATATTTCGTTATATTAATATATTTTATTTACATGATCATGTAAAGAAAACCATTAGTATAAATCACCAAAAGAAACTGGGGATTGGTTAATTTAATTTTAAACGTAAAACAAAGTAAGCTGAATGAAGTTTAGCATAAATAAAGCGATCTTTTGAGGCTTTAACTTATTTTTGTGAGTAACATCCCCGAGCAAAAGACTTATTAAATTGTATAAGACTCTTCATCCAGATCGTTTTGCCTTATTTTTTTCAGTAGTGGAAGCACTTTGGTTATAGTACATTATAATTGAAGATAACACTTAAACATATTTCTGAAAGGCAACAATAATAAATATAAGTACTTTTGTACTTTTATCTTATTTGACTGCTATCTGGCGAATACAGATTCATATATAATTATTACATTGCTCGATCAGGCAGCTTATATAGTCTAAATCTTGCTAATTTCCATGAACTTCTAGAAGATTCTTGGAAATTCTAGAATTTCAGAGATTTCTTAAAACATCTCGATCATTCCAGAAAATTCTAGAAAGTTCCATAAGGTTCAAGATAATTTTAGTCTTTAGAAATTCATATTGCTATTGCTTGCAAATACTAATATAAACCACTTTAAAAATTTCGTGTTGTGGGTGATTTTTTTTGAAAATTAATCAGAATAAAATAATTTTTGTTTTTTTTTAATTATCTTTATTTCCAACAAGGCTGAAAACAAATACTATTAGATTTGAAGATACTGGAAGAGAAAAGATAAGGTTTATAAAGCGAGATAAAAATTAGCAGACAGTTTGAAAGATGGCAAATTATTTGAATCAGGAAAAAAAAATGAAGGAAAAGAATTCAAAAGAACTGATGGTTGAGGAAAAAAACTTGACAAATACAAATTTTTGGAGCACTTAGGAACAGTGACAGTAAAAGGATTAGACTTGATTGAATGACGAGTAACAGAAGAACGAATTTTAGTAGATGACACAAGAAATGCTAGCCCTTTTTGAGCAGCGCCTATTATAGTATTTATAGAAAAGAGAAAGAGAAGCAACATTACAACAAAGGTTAAAGGTTGGCTGCAAAGGAAGGTCCAACTATATTTTTAATGTGTTTTTGTACCTTATCTAAAAGAGAAAGGACATCATTGGAAGATCCGCCCCAGATATGGCAACAATATTCAACAATATAATAGATTTGAAATTTATAGAGATAAAGAATGGAATCCGAAGTAATAAAATGACAAGCACGATAAAGAGATGTAACTTTAGCAGATGTTAATTTTACAATTGATTTGTTATAGGGTTTCCAAGAAAGATGCATAAATTTGAAGTATGATTATTTTTAACTATTTTGAATTTAATCTATAATTTTAAAGTTGCGTACCCATTTTTACAAGAAGGTTTTTTATTTTTTTCACCACCTGAGCATTTCAATGTCATCAATGTTGTCAATGTTTCATTTTTCAAAAACACACTTTTGGACAAAAGTTATGTAATATGAACATGCCGTGGACAGTTAAAAGATTCCTAATAAAACCATCAATTGACAAAGGTGTTTTTCTTGACCAATCTTACGATTAATAAGACCTTTATTTTTGATTTGCCGCAAAATATAACCAAATATTACTCCATTTCCATCGAATTAACATTTTCAAAAATTTAAATAATAATAATGTACAATAAAATGTATTAAAATAATTTTTAACAACAGTTAATTATTACAAAAACGTTAATTTGATTTAAATAGAATAACTCACTGAATTCGCTAAAATTTGGCACAAATGTGTAAAGATGTAAGACTGTTAGTTTTTTTTTTTAATTTTTTATCCCTTAAAAAATTGCAGCAACTTAAAGTTTGTTATATTTTGATTGAAAAATGAGGGGGGGGGGGGTGCCGGAAATGTGTCCGGATACTATTACCCTTATAAGGTGCTTGTGGTAATTTTTCAAACTAAAATTTGGTACGAAAGGAGTTTGAATCCTGTTTCATATGAAAATTATAGATTTGTATCTCTCAAAACTACAAAATATAGTTTATTTTACGATCTACAAAAGCACTAACTAATGGCAATAAAAAAGAGCAATGACAACTATATTAACATTAATATGTCACTGATGATGTTATACAAGATAAGGTACAACAAGGCTGTTCTATTACAAAATTGTTACCGTTTTTCTTGTAATTTTATTTTTTTACTTTTTTAAATACCTATAGAAACATATATATGTATGTATCTATAAATTTTTATATGTATGTATGTATGTATGTATGTATGTATGTATGTATGTATGTATGTATGTATGTATGTATGTATGTATGTCTCTCTCTCTCTATATATATATATATATATATATATATATATATATATATATATATATATATATATATATATATATATTTATATATATGTAAATCTGACTGATAGAAAAATATTTTGGTTTTAATTTTCTTATAGATTAGAGATATATCTACTTTACGAATCAAATTTTTTTTGGCCTTATATTTTGCTGAGGAGTCACTGATGTTTTGGTTTTTTAAATTTTCTGAAGAAATTAAAAAGTGAGAAAATTCATTTTGATGATATTGAACTAAATACAATTACATTTTTTTTAAATCTAATTTTGATTCAGTTATTTAAAAAAAAAAACAGTATTTGATTTAAATTTTTACAAAGTTGTTACAAAATATTGTTAAAATATTTAACAATATTTTGTTAAATAACAAATTTATATGTTTACAAAATAATAAATATTTTGTAAATTTATAAATTTTTTATTTTTATTACATAATAGTTATGTCATTTGCATTATTGCAAATCGATTCTGTCTCCTCGCCCCTATAATCAAAGCCTACTTGAAATCATACAAAATCAAAGTATCGTAGGGACATCAATTTATGGAAATTATACAGGTGTTGTAGCATATGCTGATGGCATCATACATCTTAGTTCTACCCTGTCTGGAATTAAAAATTTTATAGCAGCTTCTAATAAATACAATAACGCAAATTGTATAAAATTGAATGCTAATAAAACCGCGTTCTTGTTCACCGGAAAAAAACAAATTGCAAACTGCACGATAACAGTCGACCACCAACAAATAAAACTGGATGATAAACTTAATCATCTAGGTTTTATATGGGATACTTTTATCTCACTTAATTGTTCAAATATTGATTATAGAATATCAAAATTCAGGACAATAATTCAAATTCTTATTCAGTCTGGAATCCCCTTTGCTCATCCAAGCTCTATTGTCATGCTATATAGTTGGCGGTTCCGGTACTTACGTATGGTCTTGAACTTTGCGATTATAAAGACGAGTTAATGCAAAAGCTTGATAGAATAGGAAGGAATGCACTTAAGTCAATCTTCAATGTTTCCAAACACAGCAAAAATTAAATTCATTCCTTGTTTTACATCCAAGATGTATTAACAATCGTACAGCAAAACAAGTAAAGCTTATTTATTCGCATATTGAGCAATGAAACAACCTTTAATATTGTAAATTTGCAGTTTAAAAACCAAACCGCTAAACACCCTTTTCTAGATGATGTCATAGGTTTATACAATCGAAATGAACTAAATCTAGAGAACTTAATGCAAAACATAAAAAAAAGTAAAACTTATTGTCTTAAAAAATATAATTTCTAAAAAAGATCTTCAAAGGTTAAGCTATGCAATTGAGTTCTGGAACTCATTAGAACAAAGGAAAATCTTCAAAGATATTCTTGAAGCAAATATTTCAAGATAAACTTATTTCTTTTCAAAAAATGTAACTTTATAATAATTTACCTTGTATTATATACAGCGGTTGATTAATAAATATAAATATAATATTATTATTTTCATAACATAATATATTATGTAAAAAAGTTTAATTTAATGACATAACTATAGTTATGTCATTAAATTAAACTATATTATGTAATCTTTTTTTTATTGATTGTTTTATTGTAATAAAATAGTGATTATCTTATCAATAAAATAAGTAAAAAAATGACAAGTGTACATAATAATATCCAATAAATATTACCTTGTTAAGTTATATAAATTTATGAATTATTTTTTTTCATGTAAATAAAAAAAACAAAATAAAACTCACATTAAATTGTCATCTCTAGAACTAAACTATACCTTCACTATTTTGCTAACTTTTCAACTTTACAACTTTTTCTATCATCATCAATCATTTTACAAGAATTAAAAGCCGCAGGTTACAATAAAGAGCTATTTACTCTTTTTCTTTAACTTCCAACTTGTTCAAACTTAAATTCATTATATATATATATATATATATATATATATATATATATATATATATATATATATATATATATATATATGTATATATATATATATATATATATATATATATATATATATATATATATATATATATATATATATATATATATATATATATATATATATATATATATATATATATATGTATGTATGTATGTATGTATGTATGTATGTATGTATTAATGTATGTATGTATGTATGTATATATACATGTATACATATATATATATATATATATATATATATATATATATATATATATATATATATATATATATATATATATATATATATATATATATATATATATATATATATATATACATTCATTTACCTTATGTACTAATGAAGCTCGTACATTACTCAAGTAATGTAAATTATTAATTATATAATAGACAAAGTGAACTATAAAAACTTATTAGGTATGTTATCCTACCAGGATCCAGTATATTTTGGTCGTTGAGCTAACTTCCAGACATGGAGCAAACTCGAAACATTTATATGTTAATACTTATGTCAAATAAGGATGTTTTGCAAAAAATTGCAATGATTGGTGGCTGTTAACAAAAAGCCCCAAAATTTTCGCCACCTCCCCCATACGTTAGAGCAACATGTTGATGAAATATTTTTTGTACCATTTTTAACTAGACTTATATTCATCTATAAATTTTAAATTTCATAGTAAAATATTTTAGCGTTCAAAAATTATGACGATACAAAGTTCAAACCCCCCTCAATTTGAGGGGGCTGCAAATTTTATATGATCATAATTTTTGAACACTAAGAGATAATACTATGAAACTTAAAATTTATCGATGAATATAAGTCTAGTTGAGAATAGTAAAAAAAATATTTTATCAATTTGTTGCTCCCACGCTGGGGCAGGGGGCGAAAATTTTGGGGCTTTTTAGTTCCCGGCCTCCAATAATCACAATTTTATGCAAAACATCTTTGACATAATTATAAACATATAAATGTTTGGAATTAACTTTATGTCTGAAAGTTAGCTATCTCAAAGACCAAAAAATGCTGGATCCACCCCTGCATTCTACTCATCTAAATATAAAGATAATTATTCCACTAAGCGGGGCTACTCGATTTTTTCAACCCTCTCCCCCTCTCTTGTTTTTATGATTGATTATGATATAATACATTATACTGATTCAGAATCATATGGGACTGAAAACTTGAGGAAAATTACATGGGGCTGAAAACTTGAGGAAAGTATTCTAATTTGATGTTAAAGTATAAAAAATAACATTAAAAACTTTAATATTCAACCATCTTTTTCATACTCGTTTTGATAAAATTACTTTTCAATAACAACTTTAAAAACCCTGGTTTCTCTTGACACTTTAATGCAAAACGCATTTCTGATTGATCTCTGACCCAAAGGCGCTTTTGCTATAAGACAAATCTAGGCAATTGCTAGGGGCGCCGACAAAAAATGGGCGCCCCGAAACTTATATAAAATAATCATAATCATTTATAAATTTATTTGAATTTTTTTAAGTGTATTCCATGATTTATTTTTAAATGATGCATACAGAATATATATGAAAATATAGATTGTAGACCCTTTAAATATATTTGGCTTAAGGAGTAAAAAGAGAAGACTCCTTCAAACGAATAATAAGCCGAAAGTACAATAACAATTTAGATGAATGTTTTTTGGAAGAATGTATTCGCTTAAGTTTATGTTTGAAATAAAGTTTTTTTGTTTGAAATAAAAATATTATAGCTAAGGAATATTTTTGTGCACTCATTGAGCAAATTGCTCTGCTGAACGTAAAA
This sequence comes from Hydra vulgaris, assembly GCF_022113875.1. Classification (NCBI taxonomy): domain Eukaryota; kingdom Metazoa; phylum Cnidaria; class Hydrozoa; order Anthoathecata; family Hydridae; genus Hydra; species Hydra vulgaris. Next base: position 47,906,711 of record NC_061158.1, on the reverse strand, counting down.
AAACGTCTTTTTGCTAAGTTCAAAAAAGATGGAATTCGTATTAAAGATTTACTGTAAAAGAACTAAGTTTAAACGCCTTATCTAAATTATCAACAGAAAGCAATTAAACTTTCAATACTAATTATACTGATATATATATATATATATATATATATATATATATATATATATATATATATATATATATATATATATATATATATATATATATATATATATATATATATATATATATATATATATATATTTATTTATATATGTTTTTTTAGGTGCCTCAAGAAATCCTGACGGTCTTGTCACAGAGCACCGCGGAAGCGCATTTAACCAGGAAGTTCACGCCTCTTTCCCTTCCGTGACGCGAAATATGTCCAAAGCTCGTTTCGAACCTGAATCTCTGCTTAAAAAGCTAATGCTCTAACCACTGCGCCACGGCCGCACATAGAAAGCAAGTGCTCTAACCGCGGCGCACGGCCAAGATATCACTGATGAAATTGTTAAAAAAATGGAGGAGAAAATTTTTATAGTATATTTTTGCTTTTTGGTATTTTGATAAATTTACATAAACAACAGATAATTAGTTTTAGCTGTAAATATGTTTTGCTTTAACTTATATTATAAGATATTGGGCGACAACTATTCATATGCCTAGGGGCGCCATAGAAACAAATGCGGCTTTGCCCTTACCCAACCATGTACGCCGATCCCTATTTGTCAGTCGATGTATATACATCTTAAAATGTGAATTAAGTTCAAATATATTTAAATTTTGTTGACAATAAAAACCGGGTCGCGTATTTAAAAATAAACAACTTCTTAATTTTTGAAAATAGTGTTTGAAACAGTTTTAAAGGAGATGGTAGAATATTAGCGTTTTAATGTAGTTTTTTCTACTTTAACTTCAAGTTAGAGTAATTTCCTCAAGTTTTCAGACCCATTTTTTCATATGATTCTGAATCAGTATAATGAATTTTATCATAATCAATAATTAAAAAAAGAGCGGGGAGGGAGGATCTATCATAATCAATCATAAAAACAGAAACGGGGAGAAAGTTGAATAGCGCCCCATTAAACGCAGGGTTTTGGACTAACCACTTTTTCTTTATTAATAATTTAAA
>NC_061158.1:47868096-47903096 GCF_022113875.1 Hydra vulgaris | reverse complement strand
GTTAAAAATATGTAAAATGTAGTTCTTTGTGACTTTATAATAATAAACTAATTTTTAAAGCAAACAGCAAGTATACAATTACGATGTTATCATCGAAGTTATTTTAGTAGTTAAGAAGTAATACAAAAAAAAAACTACATCTTTTGATAATGATCTTGTTAAAACAATCTTTTTATAATTAATTTTATCTAAATACACTAAGGTAATTTGATTAATTGTAGCCTAGTTTTGAAAGCAAACTGTTTGTTATAAAAGTTAAAAATAAAATTACTATTAATATAATTAAATTGAAACAGTTCGTATCACGTTAGAATGATTAAATTAATTTCAAACCGGAGTATTTTTTATTTATTAACATAACGTATAATAAAAGAAGGAAAAAAAAAAGCGGCATGTCGGAGAAAACAAAAAAATATATTAAAGTTGAAACAAAATGAGCAAAGAATTTAGACTCTGAAAGGTAAGAATACTAACTGAAATATAAGATATAAAACTCGACTAAAATATCCAATCCATAAATCTTTTTTAAAAAGCTCTCTCTATATGTTAGTTTTATTGTTGACCTTTACTTAAAAACAGGAAGTATTTGTCTAAGTATTATAAAAAATCTGTTATTATATCTTTGTATTTGTAATAAACATCATTTATTTATGCTTGATTTGAACAATAATTTGCAAGCACATAAATGATTCATTTTTTACAAAAATCACTTTACAGAATCGTCTATTAAATCTTTACAAAAAATCTTTGATTGGCAGCCATTTTAAATACTTTTTTGCTAATGACGGAATATTTTGATAAGATGGTGAAAACGCATGGCTCGCTGATTTTGACGGTTTCTTAGATGTAAAACAAAAGGTTGCACGTCCATCTCTTATGCGTCCATGGTTATAGTTATCGAAAAAGTTAAAAAATCGATAACTTTCAAACTATGTTTTTTTGACCATTTTGAAAATATTTTACATTCACGCATGCGTAAAAGTAAGTCCAATGGACGTCTGAGAACGTACTATATTGGACTTAGACGTTTTTGGACGTCCATTGGACGTCCATAGACGTACCATTTTGGACTTGGACGAATGGACCTAAAGTTGTTCATTGTTTAATAATAATAGTATAGTTAATGTTATAGTATTTGAGTAATATAGTTACATTTTCTTTTCAGTATCTCTACGTGTGATAACAATGCATACTGTATTAGAATCAGAAACCTTAGGTTTAAATCTTATACGTGGAAAAAAGTTGTGTCCAACCTGTCAAAGTAAAGTTATGAAACGTTTATCAAAAATATGAGTGAAAATAATTATGAAGATTCTGATATTGTTAGTAAAACATTCATTCAGAAAAAAAAGAGGGTTGTAAATACACACTTTATAGCTGCTGGAGTATCTCCTATTAAGGTCAAAAGATTGCATAAGTCAGCTGAAATCAGAGATAGAAAACGAAAATTAACTGCATTAACAACCTCTATTAAATAAAGTAGCCACTTCCCTTAATTACCATAAATATATTTAGAAGGACAGTCAAGTTTCATTAATGAGTATCTGCAAAAAAGAAAACATGTTTGATAACATGATTGTATTGTTAACTAATAAAATTGCAGTCTACAGCAGCATTTAAAAAAATACAACTGACGACGCTTGCTCAAACTGACTGGTCAATAAAAAAAAATTTCTGAAACATTACATATAACAAACTATGTAGCTTGAACTGCTAGTAGATTAACATTAGAAAAAGGTATTTTAGCCATGCCTAATCCTAATTTAGGAAAGGTTCTTCCTGATGTAACAGTTCAACTGGTCAAGTCTTTTTATGAAGATGATGAATATAGCCGAATAATGACTGGTAAAAAGGACTATGTAAGTATAAAGAAAAATGTTCACATGCAAAAACGTTTGCTCTTATGTAATTTAAAGAAATTGTTTCTTGCTTTCAAAACCATGAACCCAGAAATAAAAATAGGGTTTTCAAGGTTTTGCACATTGCGACGAAAATGATTTATTACTGCTAGTGCTTCAGGAACACATTCAGTATGCGTCTTGTGCTATTCATCAAAATTTAAAACTGCTTTTATATCTTCTTGGTGTGACATACAAAGAACTGTTACCTTATAATGTATGTGACATGACTAATAAAGACAGTATGATGCGTAAATGTGAAAGATGCCCAGCAACTATGAATGCATTGGTTGAAAAACTTAATAATTTAATTGGAGAGTTTGACGATGACAATGAAATATAATTTGATCAATATAATAAAGAGCCAGTGTCTAAATACATTGAACTAGTATGTAAAAAATTGACAAAACTTGCACCATACTTGTATTTAGCTAAGACTCAAGCCTCATATATGAGATCAAGAAAAGAATATATAATTGAGTTAACAGCATTATTTTTGGGTGATTTTTCAGAAAATTATAAATTTGTAGTTCAGGATGAAGTACAAAGCTTTCATTGGACAAATTTACAATGTACACTTTATCTTGTGATTATTTATTTCAAAAAAAAAAGTTTTCTCAATTATAAATCTTATTTAATTGTTTCAGAAGATATGATGCATGATGTGAACGTGGTGTACAAAATTATTGATGTTGTCAGCAATGATATTAAAACAAATCTATCTCAAATAAAAAATATTAAATACTTTACAGATGGGTGTGCAGGTCAATATAAGAATTGTAAAAATATTTTCAATCTTTTTTTCCATCTTGAAGATTTAGGCCTTTCTGCTAAATGGAACTTTTTTGCAACTAGTCACGGTAAGCAACCTTGTGATGGAGTAGGTTTGGAGTTTGCGCAATGTGTGGAAGTGGTTTATCTGAAACATCAAAAAATCCTGCAGGCGCCCATGCATGTATATGTATGTACATAGAGATAAACTATAACCTTCTACTCCCTATAAATACATCTTTTTATGTTGGCAAACTAGGATCTTTAGTCAGAATTTTAACTTTTCTATTGACTAGCTGGTTGTTGTGTAAAATTAGAAAATCGAATTACGTACTTTTAAGTTGAACCCTCATCATAGCTATTTTACGCTTTTTTTAGGCATATTTTAGATCAGCATATAAGTTCAGATTAGATTATTTCAAAATAACTCAACATCGTTAAATTTAATATTAGAAAAGTATTTACTTTGATTCTACTCAATTGAAGTTGCCTACGTATAAATAGTGCCATAAATATGCTATGCAATACGTATAAATAGTGCCATAAATATGCTATGCAATACGTATAAATAGTGCCATAAATAGGCTATGCAATACGTATAAATAGTGCCATAAATATGCTATGCAATACGTATAAATAGTGTCATAAATAGGCTATGCAAACTTTTTTTATTTTCTAACCCAGTCAATTATTATCTAACTTTTACATTTATATCAATATTAATTTCTTATGAATACTAATTTGCTTATAAAATTATTTATAACCTATAAAGCTATTTATAACCATTTTATCAAAGGCTTTTAATATCCATGTGCTTCAAATTGAAACAATGAAAACCTTACCGTACAATCATAGTTTTTTAATTAGACATGATTTGACTTGGTGCAAAACAACTGCACATTTACTTTTAGGTTAAAAAAAATTAACTAAAAAAAAAAATTTTTTTTTTATTAAAAGTGCTTAAATATTGGCTATAATATTAAACTTTCTTTAAACTATTAACTTTTTATAATTTTTTCTGTTACTACTAGTATTATTCTTATTAAATTAAATTTTACTTTTATTATAATTTATGTTTATAAATTAAAGTTTACATTAAAGTTTACAAAGTTGTAAACTAAACCTCCTTAAACAAACTATAGTTTGCAGAATACAAGTTTCAAATTAGTATACTGTAATTTGAAACTTGTATTATTCAGTATACTGTAATTTGAAACTTGTATTCTAATAATCGAAGCAAACATTGTTTGCTAGTCCAAATTCCATTACCAACTCGAGTAAAAATCTAATAAAATGACTGTAGAGACTTAAAAAAATAATTGTCAAGAAAGACAACAAGGATAAAAAACAATTTTGACTACTTTTTTTGCATGATGGTTCGTTAAGGCTTCAATTGTTAATTATGACTTTTTTGCTGTTCAATATAATTTTAAAGCACATGTTAAAAAAGAAGATTTTGTTTTTCAACAAAAAAAAAATTTTAATTCTACTTTTTCTTATTCAAGCTTTAAATGGAGAAAGTTGTAAAGATGTTAAGTATAGGAAATGTACCATGTTCTCGCAATGCAGGAAAACGCTGAACGACATCGCAACAGAATGTAAGAATTTATTACAAGACATAAATTCTGATTTTAAATGTTCTCAAAAATGTCAACTTCTTCTTAAAAACTTCATTTCAGAACTTAGTTTTGGTAAAGATTTATCCACTTGTAATTGTGTTCAAGATGCAAACTGTTTAATTTATAAAAGACGATTTCAAATTTGTCTTGATAACAAAACTGACACAGCTGAAAACGGATGTCAGAAATATCATAAACAATGTGATAATAGCGAAACTTGCAAGATGTTATATACGCGATGGTTTGATTCGTGTACTGATCTTTTTAACGAATACGAATATACAGCAGAATGCAAAGTAGCCGAAAAAAATTTATTTGCAAACGATATTGGAGGACTCATTAAGTCATGCGATTGCGACGGAGATACTGAACAAGAAAAGTTTTGTTTAGAAGTGAGGTTTAATAGAGACAAACTTTCCAGAACTAAAGAAAAAAATATCGTTTTAAACAACATAAAAAAAACAAAAAATAACGCAGATAAAAATAAAGCTGAAAACTTCAGCAAATGTAATTTCCATTTTTTTGTCATTGTGTTTTGTCAAATATTATTATGCAACTTTTTGTTAACGCTTTGTTAAAAATTGTTCTTAATTATTTACTTTAATGCTCCAAAACGTGATATTTATTTCTAACTAGTCAAAATTTTTTAGTAAGTTGGACAAATATTGAGCAAATATCAGCAGAGATGTCCCGAGGGAAGGGGGTCTTAGGGGGTGTCTAGCCCCCTTCGAAATTTATTAGTCGGCAAGTTGGACAGTGGAGTCGGCAAAATTGAAATTATAGTCGGCAGTCGGCAAATGTCAGCTAACGAGGAGCTTTTTTTTTTACTAGGATTTACTCGGCAAATAACACATACTTAAACTCCTTTACCCCCTCCCCCTTCCCTCATTTAAGATCTTTTTCGGTACGAACCTGAAAGTAAGTTATAACTTCATATTGTAATATTTATATATAACTTTTTTTTAATTATAACTTTGAAAATTAAAATTTCAAACTAAAAGTGATATAAAAAGTTTAAATTGTTAAGCGTGTAATAATTATCTACAAATGAGTTATGTTTATAAGTTTTTCATTGATATATATATATATTTTTTAATGTTAAATAAGATTATACTTTTTCTGAGTTTTCAAGCTTAAAGATACATCAGTGAAAAAATTTTTTGCCCGTAAAATTGATAAAGTTAGAAAAATTAAAAATCGTAAAAACTCATTTAGCAAATATCATAAAATTTAGCTTTAAGCATAAACTCAGCTTTTTTGCAGTTCATATTACCGCAAAGAGCGCTTTACAAACATATTATTAAAAGACGTCGCAACTTTGTCAGAGCAATGACTTTTGTAAAAATATCCTGCTTAAAATAAATTTTGGCATTCTGTCTATGTTTACAAAAAATGCTAATCTGATGGTTTGTTTCTAATCACTCACCAAATCCAATTCCACAGCTTGTAATAACTCAATAAAGATATTGTTCATATAATACAAAGTAACAAGTATAAATACCAAGTAACGAGTACTTAGAAATTACCAAAAAACATACAACCTGGAGTAGATCTAGCATTTTTTGATCTTTGATGCACTTGCAATGAGTGGAGTCTGTAAACAAAAAAGAAACAAAAAATTTTACCCCATGCTCAAAATGTGAAAGCAACTAGTTGATAATATATTTTTTTGTGTTATTCTCAATTAAAATTATATTAATTGATAAATTCAAGTTTAATAGTATGATCTCTTAGCGTTCAAAAATTATAACCATATAAAATTTGAAACTCCCTCGATTTGAGGGGGTTCAAACTTTATATGATCATTATTTTAAAAAGCTGAAATACTACACTATGAAATTTAAAATTTATGGATGAATATAAATCGAGTTGAGAAAAGTGAAAAAGATATTTTATAAACTTGTAACTCTCATATATGGGGCAGGGGAAAAATTTGGGTTTTTTTTGTTCTCAAGCTCCAATCGTCGAATTTTTTAGCAAAGCATTCTTTTGGACGCTAGTATAAACATGTAAATAATTAGAGTTTGCTCCATGCCTTGAAATTAACTGTTTCAAAGACAAAAAAGTGCTAGATCCGCCCCTGTAATCAATAAAGGTTGTGAAGTGTAACACAGTTATTGTAAGGAATTTGGCTCTATTTTACAACTCTTGTATTTTTTTTTTTCTTTTTTTTTTCTCCCTACATTTTTAAAACTACATAGTTTTAACAATACATACTTTTATTACAAATAGTTTTAACAATATATACTTTTATTGAAATACTTTTACTGAAAAAGTAAAAAAGCTTCAAAAATAACTGAAATAGTTAGGATATATTTGATGTAAAAAGTAATAAAACAATGTAAAATAGTTTTACAGCATATATTTTGAAAAGACAAAATAAGTTTTAAAAAGGAAAAAAATAAACCTTTAGTTATGTAGTCAAGGGAAACTCGTAGAAAACTGTATGAAGTTGTCATACAGTTTTCTTGTCATCGAGAACCTTTTTTTTAAATAATTTCATGAAATACTTATAACTATTTTATTCATTACTTGTTATATTTTTCAATATAATTAGTTGTGTTATAAGGAAGGAGCACATCATAAACATAACTTATATATATATACATATACACATATACACACATACACACACACACACACACACACACACACACACACACACACACACACACACACACACATATATATATGTATATATATATATATATATATATATACATATATATATATATATATATATATATATATATATATATATATATATATATATATATATATATATATATATATATATATATATATATATATATATATATATATATATATATATATATATATATATATATATATATATATATATGTATTCATTCTTGTTTATATAATTAAGTTTTGGATTTTTTTTTTTTTTTTTTTTGCGACAAATTTTGATATTTGAATTACTCATAAGATATTAGAAAATTTCCATATAACTGCTTGTATCTAAAACGAGTTTTTTAAGATTAGCTTTTATTGAATTTATACTTTTCAGGAGAGATATTGAGAAATTTTGTGGTATTAAATTGTTATACAAGTGAGGACCACGATATGTTAAAGAGAATTGGGACAGTTTTCTTTTTTCCAAGAGTATTATATATTTTCCAGTTGCTCTAGTGCTAAATTTATTTACATAAGTTTTAAAAAGTTATTTATAAATCGACTTGGAACAGTTTCCATTTTATGTTTGAAAATAAACAAAATATTTTGATATATATTGATTTGGTAAATAATTAAAGTATCCATCTGTTTTAGTAATGGGTTTGCATGAGTCAGTTTGTTTTTGTAAAATATAATTCTTGAAGCGAGTTTCTGTTGTCTGTAGAATGAACTTAATATAGTTTTATAGGTACTTGCCCATGCTATATTGGCGTATGACAGATAGCTGTGTCTAAAGGAAAAATAAAGAAGTTTTAAATTTTTGAAGGATAGATAATTTCTTGCTTTATAGAGTAGACTTATATTTTTTGAGATTTTTGTATTAATGGTCTTTATGTGAGAATTCAATGATAAAGTCTCGTCAAGAAGCACACCAAGAAGTTTAGATGATTGAGTTCGTTTAATAATTATGTTGTCTATACTAAGGCTAGGTAAAATTGATGGGATAGCCAATTTTTTTTTGTTGGGGTGAAATAACATGTATTTAGTTTTATTCAAGTTTAATGACAATTTAGATGTATTAAAACAGTTAGGTGGTGGGCATGGTTTTTTTTGTTTAAAAATTTGGATTACTTTTAGCATGATTACTCTGAAGCATGTGTTAAGTTTAATAAGTTCTAAGTTTGCGTTTATAAAGAGGTCACTGATTGAGCTAGATGAATAAAACAGATTAGTGTCATCTGCAAAAATTATGCAATCTAACTTAGATGAGGCTTTAGGGAGGTCGTTGACATAAATTAAAAATAGAAGAGGAGCTAGAATAAATCTTTGAGGGACCCCACATATGATTTTCAGTTGTTTCGAGTTGTTATAGTGATCTATGGTAACACATTGTTGTCTGTTGTCTAGGTAGTTGGTAAACCATTTTATAGTTTGATTTTTTATGCCATATTTTTCCATTTTTTTTAGTAGTATTGCGTGGTGTTAAACAACTTTGTAAGATCATTAAAGACTTCCAATACAAATTTCTCATCATTGAAGGAAGTGGTAATGTTATTAATAAGATCTAGGATACCATGTTTGGTTGAAGTTGTGTTTGAAACCCGTATTAATTTTTCACTTAAGATTTTGTGTTCTATTAAATATTTAAACAGTCTTTTGTAAATTATTCTTTCAAGGAGTTTAGAAAATATAGGGATAATTGAGATTGGTCTATAATTGCTAATTGCTGATATGTCTTCACCTTTAAATATAGGTACAGTTTTTGTTATTTTTAATTTGTCTGGAACAACACCGTTTTTGATTGAAGAGCTGAAGATTTAAAAAATAGGCTTTTTTTCAGAAAAAACATAAAGTACAATATTGCCAGAGATGTGTTAACTGCCAAGTTTTGTAATTAGTTGTTAATTGCCAAGTTTTGTAGTTAATTGCATTTTTCAAAATTCTAACCAAAAATATAAATGCTTTTATACTTAAGATATACACAGATTTATACACACAATATATTTCACAAAATAATGGCATGTATGCTTTCTCAAAAAAAACTTTGAAATAGCTTTGATTGTGTCAATAGCATTACGCACTTGCACAACTGGATTAAGATCATTAACGATTAGATTGAGACAATGCGCAGAACAATGAACAAAGGCTGCGTTGGGATTAATACTACGTATTTTAGCACACACACACACACACACTTCGTTACACACACACACACACACACACACACACACACACACAATTCGTACACACACACAATTCACTAACAATTCGTACACACACACACACACACACACACACACACACACTCAAACACACATATAAAAAGCAAAAACAAATAAGCAAACAAACGGAAAAAGTAATATTCATTGCAAAAAGAATTTATTAATCACCAGTGAGCGAAATTCTCTGCCACCGTCTGTAAAGAATTAAATAAAAATTTAATTAAATTAATATTAAAATAATTAAAATAATTGATAAAAATAATTATAATTTAATTAAAGAATTAAATAAAAATTTTTAGCAAATCAACTGCATAGACAGTTAAAGTTAAAAAAACTAGTCAAAAAAAAGGATTTTTATATTAATTTATAAAATCTAGGGTGGGTCAAGTGACCTTTTTTTGACATATACTACCTTACCAATCAAGAAAACCTCAAGTCAAGCGAGATAAATTTTGAGACATTAGCCAAAAATTGCTTAATAATAGGCCAATATGTAAATACGTCATTATTTAAGACTTTTTTTTTTTATATAGGTGTAAAATTTTTTGGCAATCATATTTGACATCTTAAATAAGTTTTTTCACTTTAAATGTTTTTGGTTCGCAGGCCAGTACACGGCGGAGGCTCATGACCGCATAAGTTAATTTTTTCAATGTTAGTAATTTTTTTCCCGAGATAAAAGATTTTAAACACATAGATTTTAAAAGACTTCATGATTTGATCCTGTAATCTTCTAGAAGTCCTCACAGTAATATATACCGTTTAAATTATTATATTACATTTTAGATATTATGCTGTAAAAAAAAAATTTTTTGTTATTGATAAAACGCCAAATCCAAATATATATAAATCGCCTTTGTTCACTTTTTATGTCTAACACGCTTTGTTGTTTACAACAATGGCCTCTTGGTTTACCGTTGTGAAGTTCTTTTAAAAAAGACATTGCATGTAAATATATTTACTTTAAAATGTCCAGAATTCAAGCAGAAAACGTTATCAAAAATGCCATATATGAAATAGTGAAACAATGTGCTGCAAAAGAAAAAGTTGTGTCCGAAAATTTAGTTGCATTTGTGGCAAGTGTTATACTGTCTTTTAATTCACTAATTGGGCAATATAAGTTAATTATGTTAAATTTAATGTAATAAGTTTTTAAAAAATAATTTTTATAATGAAAACAAAGGTAATATTTACAATTAAGACATTACGTTGAATTTAAAAATTTAAACGATTATAAGAACACACAATAAAACATATATTTTAAGATTGTTTATTATTATATTATTGTTTATTATGCTATTATTCTTTATTGATCTTTTTTGTATTTTATGTGCTAAAGTTTCAAGATAAAGATTCACACGCGCAGTAAGCACAGTTAAAAAGAATTTAAAAGATAAAATTGTTTAAAAAAGGTTTTTTCAACAAGATACAGTGAAAGTCTAGAGGGCCATAAAAAGAAAAACATAAGAAAAAAGAAACACGATTAAAAATAATTCAAATAGTTTGATTTTTTAAATGCATTTTGTTATGTTTTACCACAATATTTTTAGTTCAGAACTTGGTATTTCAATAAGTAATTACCAGGCTGCTTATGTCTTCAAACTTATTTACTACTGAAACTGTTTTAAATAAAAACTATAAAAGAGCAAAAATGAAAAACTATTAAAAACAAAAGCAGCAAGACATTTGCTACACATATAAATTGACTAATAAATTATTGTTAAAATAGTTAAAATAGAACTATCAGTAATGATAATTATAAAAGCAAAAATATTTTACTCTAGGTAAAAGCCATAGTTTTAGATGATCGTAATGGTTTCCAAGTTAATCAAACGTCTGAATATACTTTTGCTGAAGAACTCATTAAAGTAAGTTACCTTTAATGTATTAAATAAGTATGGATTTTAATACTCTTAATATTTAAGAATAGTAGACCTGTGTTAAAGTGTTGGCATTGAATATTAGTAATTTCAGCTTTTTCGGTGGGTATAACTAAAAAAAAAAAGCTGATACCTAACAAATTTATTAAATTAAATTATATATCAAATATGTTATATTTATTGTGATAAAACATTTTATATACTCAATCCACTCTGTTACTAACAAAGTGAATTTAGTAACATTAGAATAACAATAGTCTTATTCTAAATCAAAGTATACAAACAAACTTATTGCAAATCAAGTATTATAAGTATCAAAGTGGAGAAAGGTTTTATATTTATAACATCTAATGTTATTATTAATGTTATAATTAAGTTAATATATAAATTAATAAAAGCTAAATATATATACACAGATATATATATATATATATATATATATATATATATATATATATATATATATATATATATATATATATATATATATATATATATAGGCCTCGGCTGGAAGCGAGAGCTTTAGCTCTCTTACTATACATATATATATATATATGTAAATATATATATATATATATATATATATATGTATATATATATATATATATATATATATATATATATATATATATATATATATATATATATATATATAGTTTATTTATTTATTCAATTCCATAAATATTTTAAGGTATGAAACAGTTTTTGTCTTTTGTTTTGTTTGTTTGTTTTTGATTTATCAGTTAATCTTTATTTAATTACATTTTTTGTAAGTTTTAATGATATCAAAAAATGATTTTATCTTTTGATTTTGTATTTTATGTTACTCGGTTTTTATAACCTATGTATCTTACAGTATATATTACGATTATAGTCTTCTCTTTGCGCCAGTCTTGTAAAAATTTTATTCATGTACTTTGTAATTGTTAATATTCTTTGATGGTGAAATATATATTTTTCTTTAATATTATTATGAATCTTTTTACTTTTATTATTAAAAGTATTTTTTTGTTGTTGTTATTATTATTGTTATTATTATCATTTATAATTGTATTATTATTATTATTATTATTATTATTATTGTTATTGTTGTTTTTAATAATAATAATAATAATAATAATAATAATAATAATAATAATAATAATAATAATAATAATATTGTTATTATTATTAGTATCATAATATTGTTTAATACTTTTTTTTTTTTAATTATTATCATTGTTATTATTTATTTACATTTTTTCATGATTACTCTCATTTTATTTACCACTTAATTCAATGTCAGGCTATTTTATACAGTTAAGTGTTAGGCTATTATATACAGTTAAGAAAGAACTTTATAAAATAAGAACTCTGTAAAAATTTTATCCTCTAACTCTAAGGAAATAACTTTAAAAATATTTGTTCTTTTTACCAAAAAATGGTATCTAGTTGTTTTCTAGGGTATGGGAATTTGATGAAATGCTTAAGTTATCATAGAATTACTAATTTAAATATTTTAATTTTATAATATATTAATTACTCTCTTATTACCATTTTAAACATTTTTATGTAATTTTTTATATACCTGATTTAGATGTTCAAGAAACCCATGAGGCCTTGATAATGTTAAAAAAAGAATTGTTTTTTTTTTTTTTCTTTTAACATCTTTATTTTTAACAAGGCTGCAAGCAACCGCTATTATTGTTGGAAGTTATTGTAAGAGAAAAGGTAAAGTTTATAAAGAAAGATAACGATTAAAAGACAGCTTAAAAGATTACAAGTTATATGAATCAGGAAAACAAGATGAATTCCAAAAAACTGATGTTTCAGGGGAAAAACTAGACAAAAAAGAATTTTTGGAGAACTCAGAAATGTTCACTGTAAAAGGATGTTTAAGACATTACGTTGAATTTAAAAATTTAAATGATTAAAAGAACGCACATTAAAACTATATATTTTAAGATTGTTTATTATTATACTTTTATATTTTTATATAAAAATATAATAATAAACAATCTTAAAATGTTAATAAACAATAATTATTGTTTATTAATACTATAATGAGTTTTCTATAAATACTATAATGAGTGCTGCTCTATAGAGCAGCACATGTTATAGTATTTATAGAAAAGAGAAGCAATATTACAACCATGTGACAATGGTTAAAAGTTAACTACAAAAGCCGATCCAACTATGTTTACAATGTGTTTTTGCGCTATGTCTAAAAGAGAAAGGGCAATGGATCAAACAGTTTTTTCGGCTTTATCAGGTAGTATGTAATTAATTGAATCAAGAGATAAAATTGATGAATAATTCTTAGCAAACATTTTAACTTAGTCTTTAGGTAAGATAACAAAATCTGAACTATGTAAAAGAGGTGAAATAACAGATTTTCCCTTATTATAGACACTGTTAAAGATTCTCCAGAAGTCACGAGAGCCTGATTTTTGAGATGAAATACTGGCTTTGGCATTAAATAAAACCTTTTTGCTATAATTTCTAGGATTAGTAAATAGATGTCTGTTTTCTGGAGATTTGTTATGACAATAGATATGGAAGTGATAGTTACATTTGGAAATGCACCAACAAGATGAAAGGAAAATCATGGAGAAGAGTGAGGATTGACTTGGATTTGTTGAGTAGAAATAAAAGATTCCATGCTAGCCTGATTCTAAGAAGTTACATATGAAGCACATTTGTAAGCAGGAATTCGAAATGTTTCTACCCAAGGGCCATCACAAAGAAAATCACAGATATATTCAAAATTGTAGAAAAAAAAGTTTCTTTAAACACCACAAATATTAGTGAATGATAGGTTTAGAGAACTTGGTTATGATGTTTTTTTGTGTTTTTATATAGTTTTTGGAACTTTGTTAAATTTTTTGATTTGTTTAAGAACTTGACACAGAGCACAGAGAATGCTCAGTACATAGTCCAATCAATTGTTACTGTTAATCTTAAGCTGTAACAAAGAGTTCCAAATATAGCCTTGAATATGCACACCAAAAGTATCATCAGGAACACCATCCATGCGCAACATGGCACTGTCAGTGCTTTAATACTTTACAGCTGTTGGTGTCAATCTCTGAGAGTACAGAGTTTGAGAAGCCTGACAACCAGCTGGCCTCAGAACCATAAATCTGAGTTTTAGAGCTGTAATCTCATCAGAGATAATAGAATAGTTGCCTACTTATAAAATCAGTAATATTAACAAAACCTATACATTGAGTTGAGAAGATCCAGCGATTGACAATTTAAACTAGAAATAATATATTATAATTACCTCTACACCAGCCTAATAAATGAAGAAGGGGTGCAAAGCTGGTCAATAGGTAGAATCTGTCTACCCTTTAAGTTTTTGCCTAGGATGTCTTTTACAAGACAGTAGTTGGATGCATTTAAGATATTTTTATCTAGGCACCAAATCCAGCCTTTACTCAACCAAGAACCTTATGGCAAGGTGTGTGTTAAATCAGAGTTGACTAGACTTTGTCTAAAAAAGTGTGTCATACAAGACAGAAGGACATTAAGCAGGTTGTACTGGGTTTTATGTTACCAATAGCAGGATAATCTGACCTGACAATCATGTAACAAAAAAACGTTAGTCATAACTTTACACCAGTATAGAAGAAATTTGTCATCTAATAAATTCATTACTTTTTTTTTTGTAACAAAGTGTGTCTATCGTTTTTAACGTTTGTTTTTCTTAATGTTTTTTTTTTTTTGCTTAACATATTTGACATAATTGATTTCAATTAAAATTTTCATGTTAAAATTAACAAAAAATATATATAAAATTATTAAAAAAAACCAATCATTGTTGAATTTTTCATTGTCATAATTTTAAGGCTGTTTGCTCTAAGTTAATTACTATTTAGTTAATAATTATTCAGTTGTTAGTTTTATATCGAGAATTGATTTTTGTAGTTTTAAAGGAACAGTCACAGAAAAAGAATGAGACTTAATTGAATGACAAGTAACACAAGTGAATTTTAGTAGATGGCACAAAAGATGCTAGTTCTTTAGAGCAGTGCCCATTATAGTATTTATATAAAAGAGAAAGACAAGCAACATTACGATGATGTGAAAATGGTTGAATGTTGATTGCAAGAGCAGGTCAACTATGTTTACAATGCATTTTTGCACCTTGTCTAAAAGACAAAGGGCATCATTAGAAGATCTGCCCCAGATATGGCAACAGTATTCTATGCAAGGACAGATTTAAGACTTATAGAGATGAAGAATAGAATCCAGAGAAAAAAAGTGTCAATCAAAAAATAAAAAAAAAAAACAGCACGATAAGGAGAGATGCAAGCTTAGCAGTTGCTAGTTTTGCAATGGATTTGATTTACAGTTTCCAAGAAAGATCGGAAGTAAGAGTTAATCCTAGAAGATGAAAGGTAGATGAATCATCGGGTACATTACTGTTAATAAATATAGGAAGATCTAAATTATTGCGATAACAAGTGGCTGGAAAAAATTGGGTTTTATCTAAATTTAAGTTCACCAGCCATTGTGAGCCCCATGTTGTAGCAGAAGTGAGATCTTTTTCAAGCTCAAATACCCTCTCCAATCAATCAGAGAGTGTTGGCTTCTTGTTATGACAAGAATAAATGGTAGTATCATTAACAAACAATCCCACCTTAGATGTGAGAATATCTGGAAGATCATTAATGTAAATTAAAAAGAGTATAGGGCCAAGGATTGAACTTTGAAAAAGTTATAAGATTCAAGATGAGAGTTTAATTGTTTTTTAATAAAAGACTTAAAAACCTTGCTTATGATAGAAAGAGGACTAATGGGACGGTAGTTAGACGAGTCAGATTGCTCTCCAGAGTTTTTGAAAATGGGGATAACAAATGCTGCTTTCCAACAGGCTGGGTAACAAGACTCTGATAAGTACTTATTAAATAGTTTTGAGTGTAAAGACGACAGCTTCGGAAAACACTTCTGCAAGACAATAACAGGCATGTTGTCTGGGCTACAAGCTGTAGAAGAGTCTAATCAGGAAATCACTTTTGATACAGAAGCTGGAGTGATATGAATGTCAAGCAAAGGTTCAACCTATTTGACAGCTATATCAGGTAGAATGCAATTAGTGGAATCAAGAGATGATATTGATGAAAAGTACTTAACAAATAATTCGGCTTTGTCTTTAGGTGTGGTGACAAAGTCTGAATCATACATGAGAGGTGGAATACTTGATTTGCCCTCATAATTGATACTGTTAAGGATTCTCCAGAAGTCATAAGAGCCTAATATTTTTGAGAAACCATTTCAAGGCAGCTTTCAGCGGCTTAAGACACTATCTCATTAGGCAGTTTTTGGTAGCTTCTCGCCACTCAGCTGACTCTACTGATTTGTTTCTAGATAGAAATGCTGAAGCCATTAATTGTGATGTCTTAATACAAAAACATATGCTTGTTTTGTTTGATTTTACTCAAACAGCACTCTGAATTATCATATCACTCTGAATTATCAATTCGTTTTTGTTTTTATTTTAGTACAAATGAGAAGAAAATAAAATACAATAAAATGAAAAAGATCCACATTAAAAGGCACTTTTTTTTATATGACTGTTACAGAAAATTGCTGCCTTTTTTTCTGGTGTTGTTTTTGATGTTTCTTTTTTTGAAAAAGTCTATTAGTTTTCAATAGTAGTGGTTTACTATTTAGGTAAAGGATAATGCAATTGACCAGCCTCTAGTTTAAATTATAAACTCAAGTATTGTGAATTGAATATAAACTTGTTATGATATATATGGAATACTGCAAAAACATGATTTTAACATCAAACTTAAAAAAAATTACTTAGAAACCAACATTTAATTGAAAAAAGAATAAAAAATTCGCTGATGACTGCAAAATTATGTGTATAATACTTCTTGATCCTAAATATAAATCAAATTTATTTTTTTTAATAAAAGTTTTGATGTTAGTTGAGAACCTTAGAACTTTAAAACACAAAAAAAACATAAATCTATAAAGTGTTTTGAAAATATGAATGATCTCTTCAGTTAGTAACAGAAAATTAGGTCAAGGAAGAAGCGCAATCGTTAATGAATGATTAATGGTGTGATGCAGTGGTAGAATACTTACTTCAAAAACGAGAAGTCTGTCCAAGGTAGTATTGCTCTTAAGTTGTTTCTC
This sequence comes from Hydra vulgaris, assembly GCF_022113875.1. Classification (NCBI taxonomy): domain Eukaryota; kingdom Metazoa; phylum Cnidaria; class Hydrozoa; order Anthoathecata; family Hydridae; genus Hydra; species Hydra vulgaris. Next base: position 47,885,937 of record NC_061158.1, on the reverse strand, counting down.
AAAAAGTAAATTTTACCTTTGCTGCAATAATAACCTACTTTAAAAACCATTTTTAGCAGAGCTGCCACTAAATATAATCAAAATACATTAACACATGTAAATATGTTATTTCCTTTGCTTGAATCAAGTTTGACTCTGGTTTGAATTAGTTTTGAATCTGCTCAAATCAGGTTTGAATACTTTTATTTTTTTTTTATGGCTTTTTTTTTCTTGCCAAAACTGCACTCTTTTTAATGCTTTTTCTAATTGAATAGACTGGGTCCTTTCTTTTTATCTGTTAGCCAATGTTGTTGTTAACATTGACTTTAATATTCACCACACTAAATGGTTTGGTTTTAGTACTACTGACCTTGCAGATACTAAAGCTCAAGTTTTTTGTTTTTTTTTTACTCTCTAATAGTTAACATAAATCACTTAAGTAACACTTAACTTTGTTACCGATTTCCAGACAACCCTAATTACTTACCTTTACTCCTTGACTTATATTTTATCTCTGCCTTAACTTGTGTTCAGTTTCTTCTTGTTCTTCTATTGGTGACCGTGTTGCAACTCAAAAAAAAACATCAGATTCACACTTAACTAAGATATTAGACTCATTCTATCATGAATTTAACTGAAACATCAAACCCTATCAAAACATTTTCTTAAACTACCATACAGCTGGCTTTAATATTTTTTTTGTAACTTTTTTTTTTTCTTCTTGAGGTTGATGTGTTTTTTATTTTCACTGAAAATTGCAACTTCTATATAGTCTCTTGAATTTAAGCAGGCATGCAAGATTTCTTAGTTTCTTGGCATGCAAGATTTCTTAGTTTCGGTTCATGCTTTACTCTTTACCATAGTTTTTCTTTCTTGTGCAGCAACCATTTCATTTTTGCACAAAAAACATATTTTTTTGTTGCAAAAGTTGATGCAAAAAACTATTGTGTAACATGGTTCCAATTTTTAACATGGTTCCAATTTTTGAGTTGGCCAAGTAACTCAGAGGCAAATTTTGTCTCTGAGTAAGGCAAAAACTTTTAAGTCAGGCATGTGCTTTTCTTTGTAAGCTCTGTTCATATGGTTTATTTAGGAAAAATTCCAAAATTATTGAATCATTTCTTACCTCAGAATTAAAAACTTTCTTGATGGACAACACTCTTCTTCATTTTTAATAAGATCTAGGGTACCGCAAGGTACCTCCCTTCATCGTGTGTTGTTTTTTATCTATATTAATGATCTTTACGGAAAACTTACTTCTAAAGTGTCTTTATTTGCTGACCATAGTCCTGACAAAAAGTCATCATATTTTGATTGTTTAGAACTTGTTCTTTAACTATCTTCTGTATTTTCTGGTAATTGCAGACTAATTTAGTAGTTGCTTGCGGCTTTGTTGGGAGCTTCTTAAAGAGTAATAATAACAGTTTCAATTATTATTTTTATTATTCAAAATAAAGTGCTATTGAATTGAAGTTTTTTTGAATTAAAATAGTTTCATGGCTGTTAATAGGAGGTTATATCCATGTTTAAAATCTTAGTAGTGTGACTTGGTCCTTTTAAAATAGTTTCATGGCTGTTAATAGGAGGTTATACCCATGTTTAAAATCTTAGTAGTGTGACTTAGTAGTGGTCCTTTTAAAATCATTTTTAAAATTTTAGTAGTATGACTAGGAGCTTTTCAGTCGAGATTAATTTCAGGATTAAGATTATTTAGAATTATTTGTCAAAATGTTATGATTTTTTCAACTTTACTCTTTAAGTCAAAAATATTCCCAATAAATTTATTTTTCCTTGATCTCATAGCTTTTAAACAGTGTGGTTATAGTGTGTGCTAGTCATCAATAATTGACTGTAACTGTTTCTTTGTATTCAAAAAATACTTCCAATAAATTTATTTTTCATTGATCTCATTGCTTTTAAACAGTTTGGTAAACATTTAAATTTATAATCTTAGTTTCATTATATTATTTTTGTATTTTTTAAATGTTTTTCATGCAAATGTGCAGCTACTGTTTCTTTTTTGCACAAAAATATTTTTTATTGTTACAAAAGTTGATGCAAAAAACTATTGTGTAACATGGTTCCAATTTTTAAAAACTGAGTTGAGTAAGCAACTGTTTAAAAACTGAGTTGGCCAAGTAACTCACTCAGAGGCAACTTTTGCCTCTGAGTGAGGCAAAAGCATGCAATTTTATTTGTAAGCTCTGTTTATATGGTTTTTTTTATGAAAAATTGATTTTGATTGTTTAGAATAGCCATCCTGAATGTAGTTTCTTTTCAGTAACAGCTTGAGACCTGGCTGCAACGTTTGAATGTAGTTTATTTTCTGTAACAGCTTGAGACTTGGCTGCACTGTTTGGGTTAAAAATAAACAGCAATGCCTTGTGAATTTTTAACCAAATGAAACTCGGTAGGCTACTGCCAATAATTATTCCAATATTGTTAATATATTTATATTGATGAATGCTGACACTCTTAATGAGTCTTGTACTTTATGTTTTCTCAAATTATCTTTCACTACTAGACAATTCATTGCATTGCTAAGTTAGCATCTGTTGAGAATGTCTATTGTGCTTGTCATTTTCTTATTTCTGTTTCCATTCCCAAAAAAATCTATTTGTTTTTGTATAAAATACTGTTTTCATAGTTGTGCTTTTTCTACTTTAAGTGGTTTTTTTTTAAAAACAAAGGTTCAAAAATTAATTGTAAACATAGTTAAATCTATGCTAACAGCCAACCCTGATTGTTTGTTTAATTGTTTTAAGCTTTATTTTCTCTTTTCTACAAATACTACAACGATTGTTACTCAATTGATATATTAGTTCCCAATCCACCTACCAAAACTCAAATATGTGACTTGTTATTCAGCAAAGTTGCAATAATTGACTGTAACTGCTTCTTTGTATTCAAAAAATATTTCCAATAAATTTATTTTTCATTAACTATGTAGTTTTTAAACAGTGTGGTAAACATTTAAAATTATAATCTTAGTTTCATTATATTATTTTTGTATTTTTTAAATATTTTTAAATGCAGAAGTTTTAATAAAGTTTTTAGAAAATCTTTTAAGTCTTAACAAATTGAAATATTAGATTATTATTAATGCGGTAGTGGCGTAGTGGTAAGAGCGCTCGCTTTATAAGCGCAAGGTTCGAAGTTCGACTCCCACCATGTCCCTGGAAGTACCGCGCTCAACTTAATTTCTCCATGCAGCGGCCTTGCTTGTCAAGGTTCGTGTTTTGGAGTTAAAGAGTTGAGAGAAGGTTTTATCACGATTTACAAAAAAAAAAAAAAAAAGCAGTAGCCTCCTTGACTGTAGTGGCCCCCTCGGGCCTTAGGGAGGTGAATAATTAAAACAAAACAAAACAAAAAAAACAAAAAAAAGATAAAACATTTCTGCATGGTTTCCTAAATCAGGTTAATACCATGTTGGTAGTAGTACAAATGTTTACAACAAATAAATCCATGCAAAAATTGTGTAGTGATTTTTATTTAATTTAGATATGCGTTAATCGGCTATTGGAAAAGAATTCTCCATCACTTGATACTTACCAAATGCAAGTTTATTTTGATCTAAACTACACAAAACAGGAAGAATATTTTGTGGAAAATAAAATAGCTCTTGATCAGCGCACACAAACCTTAGTTCGAGAAATTACTGACAATAAAGCAAGAACAAAAGATGAGTTGGAATGTATTTTTTTATTAAAGCGTGTTTTTATGCTTTTGTTATTTTTATTTTCACTTTGATTTAAATTTATATCAATCAATATAAAATTTAAATAGTGTAAAAATAGTTATTAAATATTTTTATTCTGCTTAAGTAAACCAAAGATTCTATTTATAAATCTTATAATGAAACTTATCAAGCACAGTAATTAATTTTGTTCTTGAAAGATAATAATTTAATCTTTCTAGTATCTTGTGTACTTTATCAGAAAGTTTTGTCTGGTTTTTTTGTTTGGTATTAATTTATAATAAAGTAAATGATTTACTTTAGTTCTTTATGTACGTATTGTTTCATATCTTATACTTCGATCTGGACTTGGATCACCCACTGATATAAATGTTGTCCGTGAATCTACTGGTAGTAATATTTATTTTATTTATTTCAAAAATTATAATCCTAGTTTTATTAAATAATTGTTTTTGTAAAATATTTTTAAATGCAGAAGTTTTAATAAAGTTTTTAGCAAATCTTTAGAGAGTCTTTACAAATTGAAATATTAGATATATTAGTAAGGTCAGGTAATCCTGCAACTGGTAACATGTAACCCAGAACAACCTATTTCATGTCCTGCTGCCTTGTAGAATAAGCTTTTTTAGGCAAAGATCTGGAGAAGCAAACTCTGACTTAACAAATTCCCTATTATGGGATTTTTAATTGACTAAGAGATAGTGTCTTGATAAAAATACTCGTCTAGGGCAGACGTTAAATGCATCCGACTACTGTCTTGTAGAAGTCCTCTTAAGCAAAGACTTAAGGGGTAAACAAGTTCTATCTGTTGAGGAGCTTTGCACTTCTTTTTCATCTAAGAGGGTGGCATAGATGTATTTATAAGGCATTGTTTATAATGCTGGATCTTCTTTACTCATTGCATGGATTCTGCTTATGTCTCTGTTTTTATGAGTAGGCAACTTATTCTATTAACTCCTAATGAGGTATAGCTCTAAAACTCAGTTTTATGGTTCTGAGGCCGGCTGGTAGTCAGGTTTCACATTTGTCAGAGTAGTTAAGGCTGCATTTGAAGACAAAACTTTTTTACAATGGTTTCTAGCAATAGTAAACAGATGTCTATTAATTATTGCTAGAAACCATTGTAAAAACGTTTTTTTTAATGCCAAAGTCTGCTATTCTTAGTTAACAAAATCTAGTACTTTATCTCAAAAATTAGGCTCTATAAACTTCTGGAGAATCTTTAACAGTGTCTTTAATAAGGGCAAATCTGTTATTCCACCTCTGTTGCATGGTTTAAATTTTGTTACCTTATTTAAAGACAAAGCTGAATTGGTTGCTGAGAACTTTTAATTATTCTCATTTCTGGATTATTCTCATTTCTGGATTCCACTAATCACATCCTACTTTATATAGCCAACAAACAGGTTGGTTGACATTCATATCACTCCAGCCTCTGTATCTAAAGTGATTACCTGCTTAGACTCTTATACTGCTTGTGGTCTGGCTGACACACCTGTTATAGTCCGGCAGAAGTGTTCTCTGTCTATACTTTCAAAACTATTTGAAAAGTGCTTATCAAAGTCTTGTTTTCCAGCTTGCTGGAAAATGGCATCTGTTATTCCTATTTTCAAAAATTCTGGAGAACGATCTGATTTATCTAACTACCGTCCCATTAGTTAACAAACACTTAATCTCTCATCTTGAATCTAATAACTTACTTTTTGATCATCCATATGGATTTTGATCTTCTCATTTTACTGCTTATATGTTGACAGTAATAACTGATAGGTTTTATTGTGCATTAGATAGATGTGGAAAGGCTAGGGCTATTGCTCTCGACTTTTCTAAAGTCTTTAATAAAGTTTGGCATGCTGGTATTCTCCATAAGCTCTCTGTTATGGTGTATCAGATTACATCTTAAGATAATTTAATCTTTTCTTACCAATCGTGGTATAAAGATTTTCATCAATGGAAGGCACTCTACTTCATTTCCTGTAACTTCAGGGGTTCCTCAAAGTTCTATCTTTGGCCCTATACTTTTTTTTAATTAACAATAACATTTACCAGAAATTCTCACATCTAATGTGGCATTGCTCACTAATGATACTACCATTTATTCTTGTCTTGATAAGAAACCAACACGCTCTGATTGCTTGAAGGGGACATTTGAGCTTGAAAAGAATCTCATTTCTACTGCTGCATGAGGCTCTCAGTGGCTGGGAAACTTTAACTTAGATAAAACTCATTTTTTTGTAGCTAATTGTAATCACAGCAATCTAGATCTTCCTATATTTATCAAGAGTAATGTACTTGATGAGTCATCTACCCTTTGTCTTCTAGGATTAACTCTAACTTCCTATCTTTCTTGGAAACCATATATCAAATCCATTGCAAAATTAGTATCTGCTAAAGTTGCATTTCTTTATCTTCACTCTCTATGTATAAATCTTGTATAGAATTCTGTTGCCATATCTGGAGCGGATCTTCCAATGATACTCTTTCTTTTTTAAACAAGGTGCAAAAATGCATTGAAAACATATTTGGACTTGCTCTTGCAACCTTCAACTATTGTCACATTATTGTAATGTTGCTCCTTTTTTATAATTATTGTTGTTCTCTTTTTTATAATTACCTTAATCAGCATTGCTCTAATGAGCTAACATCTCTTGTGCCATCTACTAAACTTTATTCTTGTGTTACTTGTTGATCAAATAAAATAAACTTAAGGGGTAAACAGATTCTATCTGATGACCAGCTTCGCACCCCTTCTTCATCTATTAGGCTTGCGCAGATATATTTTTAATGCATTTTTTCCAGTTTAGGATGTTGAATGCCGGATCTTCTTGACTCAATGCATGGGTTTTGCTTGTGTCTCTGTTTTTATGACTAGGCAACTCATTCTATTATCTCCTAATGAGGGTACAGCTCTAAAACTCAGTTTTATGGTTTTGAGGCTTGCTGGTAGTCAGGTTTCCCGAGCTCTATGGTGGCTCTCAGAAAGGCTGATTCCATCAACAGCTGGAAAATATTAAAGTATTAATGGTGCCATGTTGTGCATGGATGGTGTCCCTGTTTGTACGTTGTGCATTGTTGAGGCCACATTTGGAGCCCTTTGTTACGGTTTAGGGTTTATCAATATTAATGAGGCAATTGCTTGGGCTATTAAGCAGTGTGCTGAGTACAATCTAAGCTTTGAGTCAAGTACTTTAAAAAATTTAAAAATGAATAAAGTACCAAAAACTATAAAATACCATCGTCATTGCCAAGTTCTCTAAACCTATCATTCACTAATATTTGTGGTCTTTAAAGTAACTTTTTATCTGTTAAGTCTTATCTCTTGCAAAGTTCACCAGACCTACTTGCTCTTTGTGAGACTAGTTTGAGTTTAGCTGTCTCATCTTGTGATCTTAGCTTTGATGGTTATCTTCCTTTAATTTGTAAAGAATCCTATAGTCACATTCTTGGCCTGGGCATTTACATTCATAAGAGTTCACCCATTTGTCAGGAAACTAGGTTTGAATCCACAGACTATTCTTTTATGTGTTTTCGTTTAGCGCCACTTCACTCCATTCCTTTTCTCTTTGTTCTATATCGCTCTCCTTCATCTTCATCCTTCATTGATGTTATTTCTGATCATATTGACCAAACCCTCTCTCTTTATCCATCAGCCAATATTGTTGTTGTCAGTGAATTTAATGCTCATCACACTGAATGGCTTGGCTCTAGAGTCAGTGTCTCTGTAAGCATTAAGGCCCACAACTTTTGCCTTTCTCAATTTCTAACACAAATAGTCAACTTTTCAAGTCGTTTTCCAGACAATCAAAATCATTTACCTTCTCTACTCGACTTTAGTCTTGTTTCTGATCCTAGTCAGTGCTCAGTTTCTCCACATTTACCCTTAGGTGCGACTGATCACAGTTTGATCTCTCTAAAACTATTATCATCAGAATCCCTCTATCATTATACGTTTTACAACTACCTTAAAGTTGACTGGGACTCTTTCCGTGATTTTCTTTGTTGTGACCCTTGGGTAGAAATCTTTTGTCTTCCTGTTGACAAATGTGCTACTTACATAACTTTGTGGATTCAGGTTGGCATGGAATCTTTCATTCCCTCTTGACAATTCTAGATCAAGCCTCTTCTCCATGGTTTCCCTCACATTGTGTTGCTGCAATTGCCAATCGTAATTGTTACTTTCGTATCTATCAGCAAAACAATTCTCAAGAAAACAGACGTCTGTTTATTACTGCTAGAAACCATTGTAAAAAGGTTTTGTCTAATGCCAAAGGTCGTTATTCACAGGTCATAAAATCTCCTATTTAATCACAAAAATTAGGCTCTCGTGACTTCTGGAGAATCTTTAATAGTAGCAATAATAAGGGCAAGTCTGTAATTCCACCTCTTTTGTATGGTTCAGACTTTGTCACCTCACCTAAAGACAAAGCTGAATTATTTGCTAAAAACTTTTTATCAATATCATCTCTTGACTCCACTATTTGCGCTCTACCTGATGTAACCGTCAAACAGGTTGATCCATTGCTTGACATTCCTATCACTCCAGCTTCTGTATCAAAAGTAATTTCCTGCTTAGACTCTTCTACAGCTTGTGGCCCGGACAACATACCTGTTATAATCTTGCAGAAGTATTCTCATGAACTGTTGTCTATACTTTCAAAACTATTTAACAAGCACTTATCAGAGTTTTGTTTTCCAGCTTGCTGGAAAATGGCATCTGTTATCCCTATTTTAGGCTTTTGAGTCTTTAATTAGCAAACACTTAATCTCTTATCTTGAATCTAATAACAGACTTTCTGATCACCAATATGGATTTCGATCTTCTCATTTTACTGCTTATTTGTCAACAAAGTTTGAGAAAGTTTGGCATGCTGGCCTCTCCATAAGCTTTCTTCTTATGGTGTATCTAGTAATATCTTTAAGATTTTTGAATCCTTGCAATCCAATCGTAGTATAATTACTTCGGAATTTACTTTTTTTATCTTGCTTTCCTGATTCATATAATTTGCAATCAATATAATTGTCAATCGTTATCTTGCTCTAAAATTTTCATCTTTTCTCTTCCATTTTTTTAAAGATGTTTAAAAAAAAATGTCTCATCCTTTTACTGTGACTGTTCCTAAGTGCTCCAAAAGCTCTTTTTTGTCAAGTTTTTACCTTCTATCATCAGTTGATTTGAATTCCCTCTCTTCATCTTGTTTTCCTGGTTCATAATAATTTGTAATAATTGTAACTTTTAAGTTGTCTGTTAATGTTATTTTGCTTTATAAACTTCATCTTTTCTCTTCCAGTAACTTTTAACTCTAATAGTGGTTGCTTGCAGCCTTGTAGGAAGTGAAAATATTAAATAAAAAAAAATTGTGTAAAATTCTGTTACTTAATTGTTTTATGACTTTTGTGATCACAATCCAAGTATCAATTTATTGACTGTGCCATACCTCTTGGTTAATAAAAATTTATCTGATGAATAATTAAAGTATATAGGATAGTGTGGGGTAATACCGATAGAAATATACACATCATTTTTTTTATTTGTAATTTTTATTTATTTATTAGTCAGAATTAAAAAAAAAATTATTTTTCTTAACATACAAAGTCTATACTATAACTTCACACTGAAGAAAAAAAGAAATATTTTTGATAACTAACTTAATACTCTTTTCAAAATAACACCTCTTATATATATATTTTTTTAATTTTAATTTACCTCCCTAAGGCCCACTACCATTGAAACCCAATGACCACTACCATTGAAACCACTTTTCTGAAGTTGGTCATATTTCTTACTTACTAGAGAATTTAGCAAAGTTGAAAATACAGACGATTTTTACACCATGCATTATAAAGGTGAAGGACTTTGTAGATTACAAATGAGGGTAGAAACTGGCGATTTGCTGACCCACAAAACAGGACAGTATACATTGATTTACAGCATTATGGAGTGAGGTAAAAAGCTATTTTTAATGTCTTCCGAACAAAGATTTTTCCAACAGTGGGATCTGCCTGCAAACCAGTTTCATTTAAATCAAAGATGCAATGAGTTCTATTAAATAAATTGTTTTTATCTAATGTTTTCTCATATAACTCAAAAAAAGCTGTCAATGATTTCAGAGATAGATCAGTAGCTCTAGGTTTTGTCAAATGTTCAGTCTTTCTTTTTCCAAGAACTACATTTCATCTTTTTTCAAAAGATATGCACCAGTCTTTTCCTGGCTTTTCATCTTTGAATATAACATTTTTACCAGTTAATGTTACATAGGACTTTACCATCAGTTTAATATCTTCTCTTATTTGTGGAAAACTTTTATCAGTTAAGTACATCAGGGCTTCTAATATTAGTTTTTCTAATAGCATTTTATATTATATATTCTACTATATTAAAAAGTATAAGTGAACATCAACATGTAAATACTTATTATGTGACCTATGATACCTGTTCATTTTACCCCACAATCATTTCACTTATATATCCATTTTACCACATTTTAATTTTTTTTTTAGATATAGGTGAAAGAAATTATAATTAAATTACACATGTTATTACATCATGGTTTTTAAATAATAAGTCTGCAGAAAAAAGTTTTTGTTTTTGTTTTACGAAAATAAAATACAAAAAATAAAAGTTTTTCATTTTATGTTTTTTAATAAATTACATTTTTTATTGATTAAACTATTATTTATATTATTATTATATATACTAACTATTCATTTAAAACAAATAGAAACATTGTTAATGCAAAAAAAAAAGAAGCTAATTAGTGTGTAAATGTTGGTATATTTCAAGTTTAAGCATTGTGAAAAAGTAACTTGTTCATTACCTACTTATTGAATATATCCATATCACCCCACCTATCCATATTATCCCACCCTATTCTATTCAGATATATATCAAAGTTATTTGAAAATGCAAAATGCTGCAAAACGCATACAGATGACTATCATTTTGATTTTAAATGGATGTATTCCAAAAAATTTTAAACAAAAACTTTTCACAAAATTTCACCCAAAGTTACACAAAAAAATTTGCACAAAATTGTGTACAAAATTTTACATGTTTTTACTCACAAAAAGAAAGCTGTTAACTACTGTACATCTACAGACAGTAATGCATTCAGATTTTTATAAAGCATTTGGAATTTTGATTTTGACTTTTCTTTAGTAACCTAATAGATTTAGAAAATCAAAAATTTTTCAAAACTTTTAGCATTTGCCAAAAATGAAGTTGGAAAAATATTTATGTCATTTTCTATTTGTTTGAAATCTTTAAAATGTTTTTCAAATTCATTATACAATTGCATAAGCTGTTCTGCATTTAGTTTTAATTTATTTGTAGCAGGATTTCTTGTGAAAAATTTTGGAAAATGAGTTAAATCATTCTTTAGGAACTGATTTTTGAAGAGTATTAGTTGGACCTTAAATGCTAGCTAATACTCTTCAAAAATCAGCTCCTATATTGCCCAATAGCAATGTAACTATATTACCCCATAATCAATAAATTGGTCTTTCCCTTGAAGTTGTATAATTAGTTTATTTAAGTATCTAAAAAAGTCAGTGAAAAAAACAAAATCTGAAATCCAGTTATTATCTTCAAAAATTAAAAAATTTTAATGTTTTTTATGATAAATTAGGTTGGCATATTTAGCATTTACAGATTGTAGAAAGTCTTGAAATTGTCTATGATTAAGTGCTCTGAAACATATAAAATTGACAACAGATACAATAATTTTAAGCCTTTCTCTCACGTTTAGAGCTGCAGAAACATAACTAAAACTTCTGGGTATTCTTTCTTGAATGTTTCTTTGAAACCCATATTTTTGATAATCATGTTTATTGCACAATCAATTGTAATGTTAATTTATTAGTATTTGAATTTAAGGATGCTATGCTCTTTTTAAATTCTCTAAATATTTTTAAACCTGTAGTAGTTTCTTTTTTAGATTGTAGAGAAAGGAGCTCTTTTGTGATCTTGAAACTCTCATCTACACCTCTAATAAATATTAAAAGCTGTGCAGTATCACTGATATCTGTACTTTTGTCTATTGCTATAGATAAAAAGAGTAAAATTAATAGACTTTTTAACAAACCCGAGTATCAATTTTCATCTTTTTTTTTCTATTCTTTCCGTTATAACATTACGCAAAAATGACACTGATCGAAAATACTTTTTTTTCTTAGGGAAGATATTATGACACATTGTTAATTCAAATAATGTAAAGACCACATAATTTGCTTTTGCGACTGATTTTTGTGTAGCAGTTGTTTTTGTGAATAGATTACATTGTGCACTAAGTGATTTAAACAGGTCATTAACAAGCCTTTTTTTTGAATTTTAGTCAAAGCCACATAAGAAGAAGAACCATATCTTGTATTAAAGTGTCTTGAAATGATATAATTTTTAGGCACAGAAACATTTTCATTACATAACAAGCAAAAGTGCTTATTTTGTAATGAAAATTAAAACAATATTTTTATTTCCATTCCTCTGTAAGTTTGCAAAACCTTCTTTCTCTTCTTACCATCCTGTAATATAACTTATTAGATCCTTAATTTGTCAAGGTTTTCTTTTTCTAATGTTTTAATTGTATGTGTCCTAGTACTGCTGTGTCATTATGCACACAAGTTGGAATGGAATCTACCCAAGTCTCACTCATGTTTTAGATTTCTGGGTCTTGAAACCAATTTTGAGGGATAGTACTGGTAAGCTTAGTTTTATTTGTCCAGTCTTTTCTTTACAATTGTTTCAATCCAATTTTCAATTGGATTGAAATTTGGAAAGTTGTAAGGCCATTATAGTGTTCTAGTATTAATGGTTGGGGTTAATGTTATTTTCTTCCATGAATTTCTCGACTATAACAAATATATGACATATGGTTGAATCCTGCTGGAATATTCCATTTGGAAATGCTTTCAACATTAATTAATTCAAGGAACAAACAATCAAAAAAATTAATGTAATTCGAAAAAATTAATGTTTAGCAATGAATCAAATTTTGCAATGTTTTCAAGTTGTCAAATGAACCTGCGTTGGCCCATAGGCAGCAACTACTGTGACCCAGCCTACACGCAAAAGACTATGAAACATTCTACTGGTGTCATGATTTGGTAGTGTTTTTTTGCAGTTAGATGCAGGGGACTTTATTTCTTGTCTCCAAATGCAACAATGAATGGAGATTGTTGTATTGAATTCCTTGATGACCATCTTCTGCAATTTATGTATCTCCATGGAACAACAATTTTCCAACATGACTCAGCTCCATGCCACATGTCCGAAAAAGTCAAGATTGGCCTTATGAACTCAATATAAATGCTCTAGAATATTCAGGAAACAGCCCTGATCTCAACCCAATTGAAAACCTTTGGAAAATAATGAAGGGCAAGGTACAACGCCATGATACAGGGTTGGTGAAGAAATTAACTGAATCTCTCAAATTGACCTGGTGCATAGAAATTAGCAAAAAGTTATGCAATAGACTTGCAATCTATATATTATTGCTGAATATTATTGGTAATTATTGGTAATCTATATATTATTGCTGAACTTAATCCTTTTAATAGTAGTGCTCATTCAAGCGTGTTTGACACGGAACTCTTGGCAGCCATTGCAACTGAGGTAGTGGCAAGTGAGAGTTGCAGCACTTTGTTTTTTAAGAAAATGTGAACAAACGTGTATGCAAATTTCTAACGTATGTAAACTTTAAATTAAGTAATGTTAAAACATACTGAAACATTTATCAAGTTTCGCAGTTTGATTTTCACTAAAAATTGCATTGCCTCAAGCTCTCTTTAACTTTGATGTACAGCATATCTTTCCATGAAAAACCTCATTACATAGTTTTAGAAATTTTCATTTAACAACGCGTCAGCGTGGCCGAGTGGATAGCGCGCTTAGCTTCTGAACAAGTAAGCCCTGGTTCGAGTCGTACCATTGAAAATTTTTTTTTTTTTTTTTTGACTATTTTAAAATACAAAACACTTTTGAAGTTTTATAGAGTGTTATAAAAACATATGTAACGATATTATACACTTAAATGAACGAAAATTTTAAAAAAGATAATATTTTTAAAAGCATCAAAACACCAGGAGAAAAAAATTGTTGCGTATGTGTCATGACTGAGATACTGTTAATAACATGCTCAGGTAATTAGTTCTAATAAGCTGCAGATAGTCTGAAAAAATAGTCTTAAACTTATAAAAAAAAAAACTTTCAAAGACAGTCCTGCTACTCCAGATAGTGCTCCTGTGAAGGCAATAAAAAAAGCCCATAGCTAGAAAAAAATTTAATACTTTCTTTTGACAATTAAAAGTTTTTTTTGCTACATTTATTTTTTTACTATAAATATGTGCTGAAGTCATTTTTTAAAACGCCTTAATATGCTTATTACGTATTTCAAGAAAAGTGCAATTAAAAAATAATTAAAAATTAACTCCTTGTAAAAGGCTTTTTAAAATGAATAATTTTTATAAATTTTTTCAGAACTCTTTGAAAATATGTATTCAATAATGTTTGTAGACATAAAAACTAGCTTATTTTGTAAAAAAGTCAAAATTGATATTTTTTACCTTATGGCATTTTGAAAAATGGCTGCAGTATAGATGATACAACGAATATGTTGAAATGAGATAATTTGACGCAAAATTTAAAAGCTCTTAACAAAAGCCACTAAACCAAAAATAAGTAATAGCAGTTTGGTGCACTTTAAAATTTTAATATAGTGTGTTGGTGTTTGCAAAGAGACATTATATAAATCATTTTTTAACTTTAATATAAACTAATTTTTTTAAACTTTGTTGCGCTTAACCATCTCTATATAAACAATGTGTATATAAATAAATATGTTATTTGTTTATATATCTTGTTTATAAAATGTAAAAAATCCACTTATATAACCTTTTATTCAGGATTGTATGTAATTTAAGTAAAATTTTCTAATAATTAAGTCTTTTTTGCTCAAGCTGTTTTGTTTTGTTTTTTTGTAGTTATGTTATTATATTTTAAAAAATGGACAAGATTGAAAAAACACAAAACATATTGTAACATTCAAGTGAAAAATTTGAAACTTCAACTTTAGATTTGCATAATTAACAGTTAGTCTTTGCATAATTTCTGATTGCTAAAATTACATCATCTGCTTCTTAGACCTTTAAAAATGATAGTCATAGAAATAAGATTATTTTATTTCAATTGTTTTAAAAAAATCTTTTTATTAAAGATATATGAAAATATATTTTTATGGGATATATATTATTAAAGACAAAACCTATTTATCTATTACTATTGTAATAAATACAATCTCTTATCTGTGAAAATAATAAATCTCTACAAGTTTTATATATTTTTATGCATTTGTATGCAACATAATTAAAATTAATTAAAAAATGTAAAATAAATGCAAAAAAAAAACTTTACGCATAAAGGTTTATTTTGCCACAAACTGACGTCAATGTGCAAAATCTTTTCTGCTTAACTTATAGATTAGCATTTAACAATATTCTTTAGTTCTTAATCATAATCATGAGAATGAATTTTATAAGTCATTTCTTGTTATACGATATATATATATATATATATATATATATATATATATATATATATATATATATATATATATATATATATATGTATATGTAAATTAAGTTTAATAAAAAAGCAGCATATAACTATTTTTAAATATATTTTGATGGAAAAATATATTAACTATATTTTGCTGACCTATTGTGGTCAACGTCATCAGGTAACATATATATATATATATATATATATATATATATATATATATATATATATATATATATATATATATATATATATATATATATATATATATATATATATATATATACATATATATATATATATATATATATATATATATATATATATATATATATATATATATATATATATATATATATATATATATATACATATATATATATATATATATATATATATATATATATATATATATATATATATATATATATATATATATATATATATATATATATATATATGTAAATTAGGGTGTTGACTTTTTTACAACACATTTATCCTATTTTTTTTTTTTTTTTGAAAATTTATGCATAACAACTAAAAATAATATTTGCATTAATTTTTCATAAAGATCACCTGCTAATAAAAAGCAAACAAATTAATTAATCATAAAAACAATTTAGTAATTGTATTTGCAGTTTATAATTAATTTGAATTTTATTTTTTTTTTTGCATTCTAATATTAGTCAAAAAAGGTTTTAAATTAAGTTTGTCAGAATTTATACATCAACGCGTGTAGCCAGCAAATTTTACTTCTCTTTCATCATATATTGTTGTGCTGGATGTTTGCAATAGTTGATGGTTTTTTAGTTCAATGTGTCTTTAAGCCAGTAAATCCTTTCAAGCAATTATTGCTTGTATTAAATTTTTTTTTTTTCAATACAATTTTTTTTTTTCAAGCAATTACTTTCTTGTATTGAAGATTATCTTTTTCATAATCACCAAGATCATTTTTATTAAAAATATGTTTCCCAAACTATATTTCGTGCCAATAACAAAATTACAAACTAACTTTTTTACCAACTATAACTAGTTGTTCTCTAGGTAAGTTAACAAGAAAATAACTTAAAAATTTATAAATTGCTCTTGAATTACATCTTGCACAATAAATGATGGTAATGTGTTGAGAAAATTTTATAAAAGTATCCATTTTCTTTATAGAACAGTTAGTCTTTGGATAAATTGTAGAGCAGTTGCATATCAATTCTCCACCACCACATCAAACTCAAGTTTTAAAAAAAAATTTTTTAAAACTTGAGTTTGATAATCTTTACTACACCATTTTTTTTACCATTATTTACAATAGCTGTATCTGTTATAATCTTTTTTGTAAAATTACATAAATCAAAAAAGTCAATAATTTTACACTGGTCCAATAAAAATCGTTTCTGCTTTAATTTTTTTTAAAACAAGAACAGCTAATTTTATTTATTTTGTAGTATTTTTCAGAACCACAACTTGGTGTTCATTTAAGTATTTTCAACAAAATGGAGACACCAATTTTCATTGTTTACATTTTTTTTGCATTGTTCACATTTTTTTGCTTTGTTTTTGTTTTTCATGCATTTTGCTTCTCTTGTAGTTGTTTTGTATATTGATGATTGATTAGGCATGTCTACATTTAATACAACATCTTTAAAAAAAAATTGCACATTTCAGCAACTTTTCTTGATGATAACTTTGCAGCTATTAATAATTTTACAACTGGTGAAGTTTTACATAACCTTCTTTTTCTGGAATTAATAACAGATGTTGGTGTGTTGAAACATTTCCCCCCCCTAGTCTTAATTGTCAAAGTATCAGTATCTTCTATAGGTGAGTCATTCAAGTTTTAATTTTGGAAATTAAGTTGAGCGCGGTACTTCTAGGGACGTGGTGGGAGTCAAACTCCGAACTGCTCGCTTACAAAGCGAGCACTCTTACCACTACACCACTACCGCACTTGTTAGCCATATACCATTTAAATCATATCAAACAATTAAGAAAATGAAGTTTTAACAGATTTTTTGGATTTTTTAAATACTTATCATAATCTGTTATAAGATTTCTTATTTAACGGTGAACAGATTGATATAATAAAATGAAAATTTTTGCAAATTGCAAATTAAATTTGGAAACAAAAATTAGCAAAATAATTAATTTGATTCAACTTCAACTATTTTAAACACAATTGGTTTGAATCTTTTAATCACTGTAGCTTTAGATAGCATTATTTTAAAACTGTTTAAATTATCAATTCTTTTTTAACGCTTTCTAATATCATTTTGAAATCTTTTTTTTTTATCTTTATTCAATTTTTCTTGTTTTTGCTTGTTAAATTCTTTGATTGCTTATATTTATTTGTTTATGCAACACAATGATCGCAAAAAGTGACCAACAGAGCCGTCCAGTTACATAGACCTGGGAGATGTGAAAATAAAAACAGATTGAAAATGATGTCATTTAGGTAAAAAAGTATAAATTAATATAAAGACTATTTAGTAAGAGGAGTAAAAGTTGGCAACTCAGGAAGAGAGGAACCATAACTCACACTCTAGTCATCTTTAGCAATTGATAAAACAATGGTCTATGAGTAAACAAGTCAATAAATATCCGCTGGTTTATTAATGGTATC
>NC_061158.1:47743096-47863096 GCF_022113875.1 Hydra vulgaris | reverse complement strand
TTGCTACTGGCTAACCAATGATATGTTCGTTTTTTGTTGCAGTACATAATCCAATTTTTTGTTGCACGTCAACATTGGCACTAAACTGTGGCGGGAAAGCAATGAAGAACAGATGGTTAAGCGCTGTAGCTTGTTTGTTTCACTCAACTCATAAGGTACCCATTTGCTCAACTTCCAACGTTTTCCAAGTTAATGCAAATGTAAACGAATAGTTTTATCACTCACATTAAATCTTAAGGCAAGGTCCTGACATGTTTGGCTGGAGTCCTGCTCGATTGCCAGCTTGATATCCTCGTTGTTGATGATGGATGGTCTTCCAGATCTTGGTTTATCTTCAAGGTTTTCTTATGAAACTTATGAAACACACTGATCAATTTTCCTTGAAACAAGTTTCAATTCATAAACAAAATTATCTCCCTACCACAACCATTATCTTATAATACTTTTGTTAGTAAATAGGAATTACGAAAAACCGCACAAACTTTATTGGTTACCTGATATATCTTTATAAATAAAATTTAATTGTATTCTTATTACTTTTAGTTCAAATCACAATGACTTTGTGCATGTGTTTTTTTAAATTATTTTTAATTAAAAATAAATAATTTATGTTGAGTTATTTGAGTCATGTGGTGCTAGACATTGTTACAACATGAGTGCAAAATGGATATATATTTGGTTTCTGTTTAAATAATGTTTAATTAGTTTATACTACTTTCTTTATACCCCACCTTCTTTATATGTCCTAGTTTTGTCTAGTTGTTTTATAATTAGCAGGTATCTAATCTTTGCTGATACATTTTTTATTCTGGATTTTTGAAACAATGCTGCACAGTGGTTACACTTTTATAAAATAGTTACATTTGTATTAGGGTTTCTGATTATTCGAGCTTTTTACTATTTGGAAATATCGGTTAGTAGAACCTTACTATTCGCAAATAACAAATAATATTTAAATAGTTTCGTTTTTGTAGTTTTTTTTTAATTTTGTTTAATTTCAAAAACTTTTCTATTACTCGTGTTTTCGTATTATAAATTAAATAAAACTTATAGTTGGGAATAACAAATGGATAAAATTTTTGAGTTCAAAATTTAGCGGGAATACTTTAGTACACATACATGCCCAGCAAATGAAGCCTACGGTTAACGGTTATTTACGGTTATATATTCTCTTAGAAAATACAGAGGATTAATAAGAAAAAAGTTATTTATTAGAATTCCTGTTAGAATTATGAAAATTGTAAGTTGTAATTACGTAATTATTGTTCTAGAATCAAAATTCAATCATATTATTAAAAAAAATGTAAAATATTTGAGTATTTACGTAATTCAAATTTAATTGTTAAAAATTTCTTGTACAAAATCGAATTTATGTCTTTTCACGTTGTATCATTGTATATAAATACACATTGCTTCACAGTAGAACCATGCATACCCAAATTTTATGATTTCACTTCACGTAAATTTTTCGATTAAATTTTTAATTTGAGTTGATTGCAATGTAATAAAAAAATATTTTATTTTGCTAAAACTTGTGCATTTTTTTAGTATAAAAATGAATTCAAGTAAAACCAAATCAAAGGTATGAAAACACTTTACATTAGATCCAAATGACAAAACAAAAACTGTATGCAAGGAATGTAATATAAAATTGTCGTATACAGGAAGAGGAACAAGCAGCATGAAAAATCACTTGTTTCTGAAACACAAAATTGATTTGGATTTGCAGGAGTCAGAAAGTCAACCACCTCAAGCAAAAAAACATAAAAAAACTCTTCAAGATTTTATCAAAAAAGAATCTTTAGAAAAGATTGTTGCAAAACTAGCAGCTAAAGATGGATTTTCAATTAATACAATAAATAAATCAGATTTCATACGTCAGAAAATTGGTGAATCAGGAAAAGTGTTGCCAAAAAATCCTTCCAATGTAATGACATTAGTTCATAATTTTTACAAAGCAACTAAAGAAGAGTTGAAGCAAAAATTGAAAAGTATGCTTGCGAACAATGAAAAGTTCAGTTTGACGATGGACAAATGGACTAGCGTAGAAATGAGAAAATATTTGAATATAAATATTCATACACATGATGGAGATTTTTTTAATCTTGGTTTGGTTCGCATTCCTTGTCGTGCAGATGCAAAAACATTTCAAATGATAGTTCGTGAACATCTAAGATCGTTTGATATCAATTTTGATACTGATATTGTGGCTTGCACAATGGATGGCATCGCTGTTATGGTAAAATTAGGCAATCACCTACAATCACCCAACTGTGTTATAATCACGTATTGCTTTTGTCTGTAATTGACGTTATGACTGAAAACTTGGAGGTTGTTGATAACCAAAAGTCATCTCCAGATTCTACTGATGATGAAAATGATGATTCTAATTATAATATGGCTATTGATAACCAGTCATCATTACTTAATTTGTCATCTTTAATGAAATTAAAGCTGGAACCTCTATGTAAAGTAGTTAAATACTTAAAAAATCGACTATTAAAAACAATGTACTACAACAACACGTACTCGAACAACATAAAAAACCGTTGGAATTGTTACTAGATGTAAAAACGCGTTGGAATTCCATTGATACAATGTTAGAGCGCGCATTATTACTTCAAAATAGTATAAAAAATGCACTTGAAGATTTAGATAGTATTTGTCTGTACGATAGCTTAGATTTTGATTTTTACACTAATCTTTTGGAAGTATTAAAACCAATAAAACTGTTAAAACGTAAGCCGCTCAGATGCATACTTACTTACAGCTGAAGGCGCTATTATTTTTTTGTACAAAAAATTGTCAGATATTGGAACTGATTTATCAGAACAATTTCTCGAAAGAGTGAAAATCAGAATTAATGAATAACGCAATGATGATTTGATTAAGTTGATGCAATTTACATAGGCCCCCATCCCCCATCCACACAATCATGTCAAATGGTGGATGGTGCTATTGAACTTTTAAATCGCTTATATCCTCTTGAAAACAATGATGATGGCAACTAAAGTAATGAAGTTATAGAAACTACATCCCCAGAAAATGAATTTGCCAGTCTTTTAGATGAATTGAATTCATCTATCGCAAAAGCAACCAAAGAAAAACAAAGTTCAACTGGTTTTGATAAACTTAGACAAGAGTTTAATTTATTCAAATTAACAGGGAAAAAAACGGAAAACATCGGATTGTTACAAAATTCATTAAAAACAATCCGTCCAACCTCTACTCAATTGGAAAGAATTTTTTTGTTATCCTCTAATTTTTGTAAAAAATAAGACCTAGATTATCAGACAAATCTTTGAATGCATTAGTATTCCTAAAATCTTATTTTTTAAGTAAATAAACAATATTTTGAAAAAAATTTAGTTGTTTTTTTTTTCTTAAAAAATTAATTGGTGTCTTCCCATTATGCATAATTCCTGTTATGCATAATTCCTGACAGGAATTATGCATAACAGGAATTATGCATAATGGGGTGGAACCAGTTAGTTTTCACAAAAAATCGAGAGAAAAAAAAAAGTTATTTGCAAATAATTGACAACAATTCACAAATAACGAATAGTGAATTTTGAGCAATTATTCGCAAATATCGGTTACAAATATATTTGAACCAGAAACTCTAATTTGTATATGTAACTATTTTATAACTAGATTTGTCAAATGGGCATTACATAAGGTGGTGCAAAATTTCATTATTTAATATAAATTAAAAACATTAATCTAGGATGTTTTATTTTAGAATAGAATTTTATTTAGGAATACTTAAAAAAAGTAAAAAAATATATTAATTGGAAGTTTTAAGATGTTTTCTGTTTTTCTGTATTTAGATGTGCTTGAAAGTGCTGCAATAACCAGAAAATATCCAGCAACTTTGGATTGGTTGAAATTAAAGGAAGCCCATTTTAATACACGGCAGCATGAACATTTTTTGAATATCTTACAGGTTTTAAAATTTAGTTTTTAAATTGTTTATACCTAGTTCAAAGTTTGTTGTTTTTGGTAGATCTTTGAGTTAGCTCTAAAGATGTCATTAGAAAAAATGTTCTTAAAAAAAATCCCCAAGAAAAAGTTCTACATTACTGCTTGATACCTACTTGCTTGATACCTTCATTATCGTCATTATTCATATCTTCATTAGAAAGTTTTTTTTTTAATTTTCAGTTTGCTGATGCGATATGTCTAACTATATCTGAAATGACTTATTTATGTTTAAAAGTTTTAATCATTTTAAAAAATTAAAAAAAATAATTTAAGTAAATAAAAATATAATTTAAGTAAATAAATATAAAAGTGACAAAACTATTAAAGATAAAATAAAAACTGTTTAATGACTGTTCTATCATCAAATTGAAAAAAAAATTAAATATCATAATTTTTTTTTGCTTTGTTTTAAAAACATTTCTAAAGAATTTATTTTTTTCATCAATTAGTGCAAATTTAATAAAACTTCTTTTTATATACAAAAGTTCAGTGAATCTGTGTGGGAAGGTATTTAAGGAACAAGTTTTCTTAAATAAAAAATTTATTTTTATTCAGTTGGCTTTTTACAAATTATGGATTAAGGTTGCTCTTAATAGATCATATATGTATTGTGGTTCTTAAAAAAACAACTTTTTCTTTAACTTATTGATGATTAGGTTTGGGCTTTTTTCTTCTCAAAATTTCAAAACACTAAACTTTAAAAACTAAAAAAGTTACTTTTTTGGTCATTGTTTTGGTAAAATACCAAGTAAAAGATGATATTTTTAATATTTTGGCACATTTTAAAAATTTGGCTGGTATCTCTAAAAATATAAACAAAGTGACATCAATTGATATGTCATTGTCATTCCTGTTGCAGTTTTTATCCAGTAAAACATAAATAAGTAGTGGTCCACAAAAGTATTGATGTTAAAATATTTGATAACGATTTAAAGTTATGGCGCTCAATAACCTAATGACTACGCTGACACTCGCGCACACGTTCAGTCGGAAGCTCCACAATGCACGTCGGATCAGCGCTCGCTGACTATGTGCTCGGATCTGAAATCTCACTCCATAGCACATCATTCCACACCAGCACGGGGCAGTAGCTCTTTTGGCTAAGAGTGATGGCTTGTGGCCTACGGTGACTAATGTGTGCATTCGATCAATTGAAATCCATTCTGTAGTTCTCACGTCTGGCTCTGATGTACTAGCCCATAAGCGCAAGGAGTGAGTGTGTTTAGCTTTATATTCACCCGATTTTAATGTGAACAAAGACATAATGAGACCATACTAGACGACCAAACGGTACATACTAATGCACTACACCATCACACCTGTAGACATCAACGGTCTTCAAAATCAGTATATCAAATATTTGTTCTTTTTTTGATTATTTTCTTTTGAATGACCCAAGAGAGAGTGTTACATGGGTGAGCGATTATCCATTTAGATTTGACCATACGACTAGACATCACCAGTCGATTCACCATGCTACATCTGTAGTCTTCACCATGCTTACATCTGTAGTCTCAATCTCCATTTTTTAGTGGCATACCTCACCACCTATTATACTTTTTATTTACTTTTTTAGTTTTTTAATTTAGATTTTAAATTAATATTATTTTTTTTTTTTTTTTTTTTTTTTTAAACTTGTTTTATTTTAGTTTATATATGTTATTTTGTCCATAATATACAAGTTGTTATAGTTTAGTTGTTTGTGCGCAACCTGCGGTGTCTACGGTTCGGGTTCCATGCGAGGATATGTCGGATGTATACATTTAATTTATTACACAATTTTTAATTCTTGAATGCATCGATTCATTTTATTACAACTATACATTTTATAACACACATTTCATAACATATATATTTAATGACGTAACACAGATTACTTTTATACACACATTATTATGGGTTATAATAAAGCTTGTTATTTTTAAATTCCTAAGTAGCGGGCTGTCTCTCTACTCACCTAATTACGGGTATACATATACCTATAGACACACTGAACTGATGAACCACCCATAGCTTACCACCTGTAACGCTAAATGACTTTCTCCATAACTTTCTAGAACAACGGATCAATCTTCACACCAACTGATGAACCAAGGACATTAACTCTGATTACAATGAAAGATTTGTTTGATATGCATAACATCCGAGGATCGTTTCACTATAAGATTAGGGTGGAGAAAACAAGAGCCACCGCGGAAATGATTAATCGAATGATTACGAACAAATTGGACTACGACCTCACTGAAGCGGAGAGGCAAATATTAAGCAGAGGGTTGGGATTTATTCAAAACGACCAATACGTTCCGGAAAAGACGTTTAAAGATGCAATATCAAAATTAAAAAGAAATATGCTACTGAGAGTTCATTTTAAGGACAATGGAGGACTACCCCGACAAACACCAATGAAGAGGAAACTTGACACGGTTTGGAACCCTCCTGCATCCAACAATGCAAATTTAAATCTTTTCTTTGAAAGGATAAAGAGTGAAACAGACACAGTACTAAATGAGAGAATGAACATAGCACACCCCAACCTAACGAAAAACATGAAAGAAGCAATCTTAACATTGAAAAATAATAACAATATCATCATCAAGCAAGCTGACAAAGGTGGTAGCATCTGCATCTTAAACAGGAGAGACTATGAAGAGAAAATTAACACCATGCTAGCAGATGATACCACATATAAACTCCTACTATAGAAATGTACGACCCCACCATAGAAATGGCACGGAACATTGTATCGACAATTGATTACATCTTATTCAAAGGAGTGATTGACGAAAAGACTGCAAATTACATATGTCCAAACAATCCTTGTCGCCCTCCCCTGTTCTATGGACTCCCCAAAATACACAAAACTGGAATTCCTCTCCGACCTATTGTATCTGCTTGCAATGGTCCCACAGATCACCTCTCATATTTTGTGACTAAGTTCATACAACCACTAGCCGAAACACTTCCATCATACTTTAGAGACTCCACACAATTTCTTCACATGCTCCAAAATCAACCACTACCGCCTCAAAAATACATCTTCGTCACCGCTGACGTTACCTCCCTGTACACTAACATAAGGATAGTATAGAAGCCATCAAACTACTTTTTAATAAAATACCACATGACCTAAGACCACCCAATTCACCACCTGTAGCGTATATACAGATTATGATTGACACCATTCTGACAAACACGACGTTCCAGTTTGACGACCGCAACTATTTACAGATGACAGGGACATCGATGGGTACACGCATGGCACCACCATACGCTAACATATTCATGGGCACATTAGACGAAGTCGTCACTGGACAATTAAAAGACAGCATCACGTTCTACAAAAGATTCATCAATGACATTTTTTTCATATTCACAGGCACTATAGAAGATCTCGAACATGTTATAACATTTATGAACAACCTGCACCCCACCATTAAATTTACTTTTAACCACTCAGATATTTCCATTGACTTTATGGACCTAACTCTCTGCAAGAACCATCTAGATAAAATACAGAGCACAATTCACCGTAAACCCACCGACACAATGAGCCTTCTACATTTCAGTTCATACCACCCACATCATATCACATCAGGTCTCATTCACAGCCAAGCGATCAGATACAATAGGCTTATATCTGACTCCCACCACCTATATAAGGAGCTCCGCACATTAGCGCGCCAATTGGTTCTTAAGGGGTACCATCTTGATATTATTAACAGGAACATCACTAAAGCCCTATTACACACACAGAAAGATCTTATCCACAAAAACAAAGAAGCCGATGACACCCACATCTTCCCCATAGTCACACCTTACAATGAACAAGGTATACGTATCATCAACGCGATATTACACAACTGGCACCTTATCCACAATGACCCAGAACTCTGTACACTATTTCCACCGGTACCCACCCTCACACACACTAACACACTTTCCCTCAGAGATAGACTTATCCGCACTAAATACACTGCCAATCACAATAACTGAACATCCACTGTTTGCTCTAGTTCGTTATCAGCTGGTAGGACGTACTTCTACCCCTACCCGCATGTTACAATTTTGTATTTCAATTATTTTACACATAAAATATACCGCCTATGTTGTTTATGTTTTTTAGCTTATTACATGATCTATCAATACGCCAAATTGTTATATTATTATTCGTTTGACGCTTATAATTCGCTTATAAATACACCAGAAAATTACTAGAGGGCTTTTGTTTATACCCCTTACACAAAATGCTTAGACATATTTACACGAGGATACTAAACAAATGATTTACACACTTAACTGCTATTTTAGGATGAACATGCTATAGAGATATTCCTTCGCCAAGCCACGGAGGACGCGAACGCATTATCTAACGCAAGTCTTGATAGGGAATGATACATCGTTTACAAAGAAATGAATGGAATATGCTTCCACCCTATGAATACCTGGCCACTATCCATACAAATAATATTCTGGAACATAACTATAACTGACACCGAAACATTCAAATTGACACTTTTTTTCATTGGTAACGGATGCTCTCCATACTTAATTTTCAAATTCCTTATTCTCGGCTTTAGAAAAAACCGCGCAAAATATTAAAAAAGAATATACCAACTGCTGTGGCTAGCTAGAAACATTGAAAACCACTCACATAGATGGTTTTATTTTGACATTTATCTCAATTCTATGAGGTATTTAAACATGGACCCTTGTCCATGTGAAGGGAAAAACCTTGAGGATAAACAAAATGATTTATCCATATTTTATTTAGAATAAAAATAAAATATCACAATGAATGCATTTTATATCTTACATAATACATACTAACTACACAAGGACTACAACGATCAAACTTTGCTATACACTTTTTACATATGGTACGCCCCAAAACAAGACAAAAATAAATTAAGTTTAGCATGCGTTCTTTACAAGACAGATCCATCTGCTTATCACTTTTACCATCCTTTAGGTGGTAGATTAGCCACTTTACTTACTTCCTTTTAATTTTTAATTTTTTTTTTTTTTTTTTTTTTTTTTCTATTACCTTTTAGTCACTCTAATAGCTTATACTATGTATTTCGGTACTTTTTGTATTCGACTACCATACTGTTAGATTTTTTTGATCCTAAGAAAATTTATCTGACGTTGATAAGCCAGTTTGTTTTAGTTTTGCACTATACAGTCTTCAATAGCGTTCTTATGGTTATTATGTAAACAATCTTTGTTTTTCAACTCGATTTTTTAAGTCCGCTAGATACTCTTTGATTGATTACGCGTTTATGACCTGTATTGGTCCACTCTCATATAGTATTTTACATATTAAATTATTATTCATTTCTGGTGTATCCACTAATTATATTGTGTGTTAGCTGGCTATCTTGAGTTTCAATTTATTTATTTATTATTATCTAATACTATTTTCAGTTAGGAATTATCTCCATCTATCAGGTGAGATTTATATTCTCTGAACAAATTGTCTTACTAAACTCCACACCACATTTGTATACCTTTACCACATACTATTTTTATCCTAGTTTAAATCGTTACGAGTCGTGATTTCCTGGATTGTGAATATACATATATATATATATATATACATATATATATATATATATATATATATATATATATATATATATATATATATATATATATATAAACAGATTTATATAAGGCATTACTTTATTAAAAATGGGTAAGTCACTTTGTAGTATTACGTGCTATCTGCGTCTTATTATTTATTTTGTTGTCATTGTCACTATTCTATATGCTCTATTGTCACTATTTTGTATAGATATGTTCATGTGTATGTATGTATGTATGTATGTATGTATGTATGTATGTATGTATGTATGTATCTATTTATCTATGTATGTATCTATCTATGTATGAGGGATATGTGTTTATTTTTTTTTTTTTTTATATTGTGAGTGCGTGTATTTACACACATACTTACAGCTGTACCACGCGCATTCTTCACCACCCTCACGAGATCTCTAAGAATGTTGGAGCTGTTTTCAAAAACTGGGATAGGGATTGGTTTTTTGGCTTTTGTAGTGTAGTCCTATTATATTGCAATATTGACTAGCATGACGTAGAGTGCAGGCGGTGAGATCTGTTGCAAGGACACGCCCCTGACGAGTGGCGTTAGTGCAGGTCTCGGGCTCTCCGAAACGTCATTGGTGATCGCAGTGCATTCCTGAGGAGGGGGATCACCATTTATCCACTACTTAATTCTAATTGGTTATTATGGCACCAACATTTTTTTACCTCTTAAACCCATGTATTTTTGCGCTTAATGAGCTTTTTATTATGAATTTGTTACATTTACGACATTTATATATTTTTTATGTTACACAGGTGATTATCAGTTATCAATTTTTTATCTAGAGTTTAGAACATATATAGTACCACATTTATTAGACATTTGTATGGTGCGATTATTTTAGTTATGAATACCATTATAAACCAGCGGATTTTTATTGACTTGTTTACTCATAGATCATTATTTCATCATTTGTTAAAAGACGACTAGAGTGTGAGTTTTTATTCCCCTTTTCCTGAGTTGCTTACTTTTACTCTTCCAACTAAATAGTCTTTGCATTAATTTATGTTTTTTTACCTAAATGACATCATCTTCAATCTGTTTTTATTTTCACATCTCCCAGGTCTACGTAACTGGACGGCTCCGTTGGTCACTTTTTGCGATCATTGTGTCGCATAAACAAAAAAAAAAAAAAAAAAAAAAATATATATAAACAAAGTGACATCAATTGATATGTCATTGTCATTCCTGTTGCAGTTTTTATCCAGTAAAACATAAATAAGTAGTGGTCCACAAAAGTATTGAGGTTAAAATATTTGATAACGATTTAAAGTTAAAATACAAATATTTTTTAGACCTTATCATATTTTTTAGACCTTATCATATTTTTTAGACCTTATCATATTTAGAAGATTTAAAGGTTAACATTATTTGAATTTTTCCTGAAAATTCCTACAAACTGTAAAGTTAATTGTTAAACTGTAAAGTTTACAAAGTTGTACTTAAAACTAATATCTCAAGATTTTGCACTATTGCAAGGGTTGAGGTCAAATAGAAATACATTAATTCTAGATTCTTAAATACAAATTCATTTACAAATGCATGTAATTAATGTTTTCCAAACACAAATGAAACAACAAATATTTGTACTTTAGGTTCAGAAAAATACAAATATTTTCAATTTATTTATTTTTAATTTTTTAAAAACTAACGATCAACTTTAATTAAATTTATTTATTATTTAAAACTTAAATAGCCAATTTTTATTCAATCCATTAAATAATACATTTTTATTTATTTTTAAGGTAAAATTTGAAGAAATTAGTTCATATCTTGAAAATATTTCTATTTCAATAATTAAAACAAAAAAACTCTCTATTACTTATATTGTTACTGTATTACTTATTATTGTTATTTTACAAAAAAAAATGTTTCTTTGAATAATTTTTTTAAATTGTTTTTTTATTTTTTATTTTTAACTTGAAGTAATTGAATAAAAAAAAGCAATTGCTTTTACTCACGGTTTTTGGAGTAATTATTCAGCTCTACATGAATAAAAATTTTAGAAAACTCTCTCAAATTTTTATTCATTTAAAGCTAAGCAATTTACTCCAAAAACGCTGAGTAATTGTTCAGCTTTAGGTGAATAAAAGTTTGACCACAATTTTTGAAGTTTTTATTTACGTAAAGCTGACCACTTACTAAGTAAAAGCAATTGCTTTTTTTTATTCACCTACTATATTGAAGAACAATTAATAAAACTATTTGATAAACTATTAAAAAATGTAAGTTTTTTAACAGTTACAAGTGTTTTAAAAAGTATCACTTTAAACAAATTTTAAAATTACTTTAGTGTTAAAAATGTAAAAGATTATTTGTTACAATGAAAATTATGAATCTCTTGTTTCTCCTGAAAAAGTAAAATGCTAGTCAAATTAATTTATAAAACTATAGGTTTCAATAAAATACAAACATTTAAAAATTTTTTTACAAATATTACAATTTAGCCTGATATTACCAAATACAATTGCAAATACTTATTTAACCCTAACTTTGATTATTACAAATTACTATTCTCTGAGGCTGTAAAAGTCTTGTAAAACAATTTTATATGATATAATGGCAGCAGGTAAAGCCATTGAATTGTTAACTTAAAACTTGGTTTAAACATACTTTTAAGATCAATTACTATCTGTTTATGCAACATTTGTTCATTATTGTTTGTTTTTGATTTAAGCATGATGTTCATGTTTGTCAAGGAATTGTTCAAGTTAAATTACAGAAATATGATCAGATGATTGAATCACTGAAAGATACTGTTGCCTCAAAAACTGCTGTGCCAACTTCCCAGGTCTATCCTTTGTTCATAGAACTGGCACAAGTATGGCAAGAACTTCAAAATACAATATCCTTTATCAGATTACTTTCAAATATAGTTTTAAATCTGAAACAATTTGCTAATGTGAGTGTTATTAGTTATTTAAACTATTTGCTATTATAGGTTTGTTTATGTTTTATTTATTATGTTTCTGTTATTCTTAGACTCATTTAGAAATGTTTCCAGATGATGTTTTAAAGACATACATTTCCAGCAATCCAATTACTGATGAAGATAGAATGAAAATGGTTATTCTTGATCCTTTGTCTCAGTATTTTTTTGTTTTGTCTTTAATTAGTATCCTGCAAGTCCTTCTTTCTCTAAAAACATTTTTATATTGTATAAATCTTCTTACTTTATAAACCTTTTGACACTATATACATTTTTTTATGATATATAAACTTTTTTAATCTATAAAATTTTTTTACATAGTGTAAACATTCTTTTGATGTATATTTCTTACTTTCCATTAACCTGCAACCTTCATAAATATTT
This sequence comes from Hydra vulgaris, assembly GCF_022113875.1. Taxonomy (NCBI): domain Eukaryota; kingdom Metazoa; phylum Cnidaria; class Hydrozoa; order Anthoathecata; family Hydridae; genus Hydra; species Hydra vulgaris. The sequence goes on along the minus strand of NC_061158.1, from coordinate 47,850,194 downwards.
CATAAACCTACTTTCATAAACCATACTGTAAATGTTCTTACACTATATAAAATTTTTAACACTGTATAAATCTTTTAACTTTGTATAAACCTACATTACACATTATATACAGTATATACTTTATACACTTACATAACAGTATACATTTTATAAATCTTTTCAGACTGTATATTGCTATATACATGCTGTATATTAATAATAATATCATCTTTAACATTTTATATTTATGACCTTAGATTATGCTAATCTTTATGAGAAACAAACTAAATATTGTTGCAATATCTGAGACTCAAATCAAAATCAAATAATCAAAAACAAAATAAGCAGCTGTGGTTTAGTGGTTATAGTTCTGAAATCAGAACTAGAGGTTCATGGTTCAAAGCTGGGTCTGGCTATACATACATCATTGGTAAGGAAGGGGGTGTGAACTTCCTGGTTAAATGCTATTCTGTGATGCTCTGTGGTAAGACTGTAGGACTTTTTGGAGAATAAACTGGAAAAAAAAGTGCTTAGAACTGATGTTTCTTTAAGTGGCTGCATCTTTGAACATACTGCATTTTATTCCAACACTTCTATATGTAAAATCAGACTTAATGCACAAGTTAAGATCTGATCTTCAATTTCTAAAAATACAATTTTCAACTTTTATTGAAATTTTATTGCTGACCGAAAAAAATATCATAGGATGTGTTTACCTTTACTCTTGTATGTGCACATATTAATTTGGTAATCAGTTCATGTAAACTTTACATAGAAAATAAAAAATGTATTGATCTAAGGAGACTTTAATATTAATCTTTTGAGCTATGACTCTTGTTATGATGTCTCTAACCTTGATTTCATATGCCCTTTTTCTCTATTCTCATTTATTACTTACCCAATTAGAACAACACCTCAATCCAAAATACTAATAGACAATATATTTTCAAACTTTTATGACTCTAACTTTATGTTTGGCAATTTTACAGTATTCCTTGTTGACCATCTTATGCACTGTATAGCTTTGCCTAACAAAAAACAACCACAAAAATATATTGCATTGTTTTAGTGGATTTGCAGTGGACTTATATAGGCATTTTTTAGCGTTTATTGGAGTTTTGGTCATAGTTACTGAGTGGACCATTAGTGGCTGCCGCTATAAACAGCAAGCCAATAATTTTCCGACATTTTAATGGTGGTTAATTATTGGCGACCACTTTTGGCGGCTGCCACTAGTGGTCCACTAAGTAACCAATGGGCAAAACTACAGCGGTCAACTCAAAATGCTTTTATAGGTCCACTGAAATTCTGCTATAGCATGTTTGCTAAGTAAATGTTCAAAATAAATTTCAAAAAAAAATTATAAAATGTAAAATTCAGAATTTAAAAAAAGAATATTTTCAAAAGTTCAAATATTATCAGAATCAAAGAAGCAACTTATTGAGGTATTCAATAAAATAAAAATTCTCAAAATACTTTAATAAAAGTTTTAACAATCTTAAAAACATATTAATATGAACAAAAATAACTATTTCTATAGAGCTAAACAATCACAACACTATCAAAAGTTTAACTATAAATTAGCAAATTATAAGTTATAAATCTCTAATTACAAACCCATTAAATGAGTTTGTGATTAAGATAAAAGCTTTTAAATCATTCTTATAGTCTTTATAGCCTTTAATTTTTTTTTTTTTGAAAAGTACTGTACTAATCAAACACTTATTGATATAATTGGGAGAATACCCGAAGTTCTTGAACAAATGCAGTTCATCCAAAACTAAGTTTAAATCTATTAGTGTTCCACAGAGTTCAGTTTTGGCTCTTCTCCTTTTCCTTATTTTTATAAATGATCTAAACATGTGTAAAATTTTCCAAAACATATCATTTTGCTGATAATACCAATTTTCTTATTGTAAATAAATCTCTTAAAAACTTAATAAAAATCGTAATTATGATTTAACATATTTTGTTCAATGGTTATGATCAAATAAAATTTCCTTAAATACCAAAAAAGTCTAAATTAGTCTTAATTTCAGATCAGGCAGTCAATAAATACTGTAGATAAGATAAAATTTATTTAGCATGACACATTTAATTTCCACCTAAAGTGTGGTTTTCAAATATGCTGTCAAAATTTATCTACTCAAATAAAAAGCCTAATAATAATTCAAAATAAATCTATACAAATAATTTGCATCTAGCCAACAGTTTTAATCCAGACTTTTTGTATAGTTTGTTAAACATGAACTTTGAAAAAATATACAATAAATCTGGATTAAAACTTGCAAACATGAACTGAAGGTGAACTCATTAAACTGTGGCTTTGTATAGGACATCATTCATAATAATGTCTATTGCTTTCAATAACTATTTTAATATCACAGGTGATATTCATAACTACAAACTTTGATCAGTATCTTGCTATAATCTAGCTCAAATAATAAATAAAAAAATGGTATTCAATCTACTTAATACCAATCAATTTACTATTCGAACTTTCTTCTGCTTTAAATTAAAATGAATCTTTCAAACATTGCTAGATAACCTTCATTGCCAATATCAAAATATTTATCCTCCATAAAAACACTCAATAAAGTTCTAACTCATCATTATCATTATATTTTCATTTAATCTTGACTGGTATTCTTTTTTAGCTTTTATTTATTTATAAACCAATTCATCTATATTTTCTTATCTACTCCTTATTCTTCTGTCCCATATATGCACATATTTATGCGTATATAAACAAGAGGGTGTATTTATATGTGTATATATATATATATATATATATATATATATATATATATATATATATATATATATATATATATATATATATATATATATATATATATATATATATGTATATATGTATATATGTGTATATATATATATATATATATATATATATATATATATATATACATATGTATGTGTATATATATATGTATGCATCTATATCATGGCCTTCTAGAAATATTTCTAGCAGGCCGTGATGTTTATATATATATGTGTTTATATATGTATATGTATATATATATATGTATTTATATATATGTATGCGTATATATATAGGTATGTATATATATATATATATACATATATATATATATATATATATATATATATATATATATATATGTATATATATATATATATATACATACATATATGTATGTATATATATATATACATACATATATATGCACACATACATATGAATTTACTTTTACACCCATATAGATATACAAACAAATACACATACTTTTATATGGATGTAAATAAACACACATATTTAAGTAAATATATTTATGAGTACACTAATAAATAAGTACATATATATGTATATATATATATATATATATATATATATATATATATATATATATATATATATATATATATATATATATATATATATATATATATATATATATGTATATATTAGTGTACTTATAAATAAGTTTACTTATATATGTGTGTTTATTTACATCCATATAAAAGTATGTGTATTTGTGTGTATATCTATATGGGTGTAAAAGTATATGCGTATGCATGTGTCCTTTTGTGAGTTATTATTATTAATAAATTGCAATATTTATTAATAATAATAACTCACCAAAGCACACATGCATATTTATTTATACCATGTAAGACCTAAGGCTTTATCAGTTTATAACTTTTTGTAATTGTTTCTCATATAGTTTCTCATATAGTTACTAAAGTGAAAATATATTGATGGATTTTTTTAACTTGCATAAATGTTTATTCTATAAGGATAGTAATTTGTATTATTTTATTGGAAATTTTTGATTTATTTGCAGTCTAGCTATGAGAGCAATAAAATTATTGCTTCAAAAATTTGTAACGAAGAAATAACAGTTATCCACCCGGAATCGACAATGAATTTTGGCGACCTGTCTATAAACTTTAAGGTTTTTGATTTTAAAATATAAAGTTTAATTAAAATTATAATTTTTTTTTTTTTAAGAAGTAATCATAAGCAGTTAAGATTTCGTATTACTAGGTTTTTTCGTACTAGGGTTTTTGTCCTTGGATGCTCCATACTTATGGCATTCTAATTCTTTCTAACCCAACAAATGGAATTTTATGCTATAAAAACATGTACTATGCCTTCTCAAAACCAGAGGCTGCTTATTCTTTTTCAATAAAGCCTGATGAGTTTATCGAGGGAATACTATGTCTTGCTAAAAAGTCTCCTGAACTAATACTTCTTTTGGACCTCTACAAATTTGATATCTTAACGTTTAGCCAAGTAAGTTTTTTAGTTTTTAAAAACCAGTAGATAAATGTTTAAGAGTGACGTTGTTTTGTTTGGGATATAGTGCGCTTTTTGGAAATAATAAAATCTTATTTTGAACTGTTTTAACTCAAAAATCAGTGCTTTGTACCCATTGTTGTTTACAAGTAACTTAAGCTAATAATGTAAGTAAAATGCAAAAAGTTTATTTTCTCATAAAAAAATTTTATGAGAAAATAATTTTGTTTAGCTAAAGCTAACATTAAATATATATATATATATATATATATATATATATATATATATATATATATATATATATATATATATATATATATATATATATATATATATATATATATATATATATATATATATATATATATATATATATATATATAAGGGGTATAGAACCTAGTATTTAATCAACCAGCCATTTTTGACTCTACCTTTACTTTAATATATCTTTTCAAAACACGTCTCTTTCAATATTCCACTGAAAACAAAAACTATAAACAACATCAACAAAAAAATAATATTTGTATTGACTGTGTATTAAAAAATGAGCAACAATCCTAGGTAATACGGTTTTACCTACTACCATTTTTCTTAATTTAGTAAAAATTTTGTTTTTCAAGTTTACACATTTTTTACAATTTACTCTAGATAGAATCCGTGCCATCTAGTGTAAATTGTGTAAATCCGTTTTTAAAAGGTTTTAGTTTTAAATATTTATTCTACAGATTATATGCTATGATATGATGCCATTAAAACTCTTCTCATTACCAGTGCATAAAATAGATTAAAAAATCAAGTTGTATAAAAGAATAGTCTTCAAGTGTATATTTTGTGAAGTATATATTTTAACAACTACTATATGTGATTAAACAATGCTTTTAATACATTTTGAATATTGTATATTTTATCTAACAATTAGAATACAGTGACGGATCCAGGGAAGGTGGATGCTTCTTCTTCCCCTCCCCTCCCCTTCCCCTTACCAGAATCTGAAAGTCCTAAAATATCTTAGAAATGGAGAACCTTTTTTTATTAGGAAACGTAAGTGTGACAAATTACAAAAATATTTCAACAATAAAATACTCAATTATAGTAAGGCTAGTAAATGTAGTTCATTTCTTTTCACCTCTATACCTATATACCTGGAGTATATAGACATTGATACCACTAAGAGTATATATATATATGTATATATATATATATATATATATATATATATATATATATATATATATATATATATATATATATATATATATATATATATATATATATATATATATATATATATATATATATATATATATATGAGTTTATAGACCATTTTACCACCAACACTAAAAAATATAAGTATACTTTATTAGTATAAACAAAAAAGTATGAGTATACAGGGATTAATGTAGAAAAAGGAACCTAATGGAACTTTATTGGGAAGTTTTAAAGGTAAGGTTTATAAAAAAGGGTTAATGAAGCTCTCCTTCCACCAGCAAGGAGGTGTTTGGAAATCAGGTCTGGGTAAAAACTCCATCTTCCAAAGCATTTTGCTGTATTAGGCTATTTTGCGGTCTCTACCCAGCAAACCTTTTTTGATGGATTTGCAAGTGACCTATCCCAGCAAACATTGTTATAGTAGATTTTTAGTGGACCTAAATAGCCATATTTTGCCGGTTCATTGGAGTTTTGCTCATCGTTTACTTAGTGGACCATTCTTTATAAATGGTTTTGCTCATATTTTACTTATTGTTGTAGTTTTGCTCATCGGTTACTTAGTGGCATCCGTTATAAATGGCTAGCCGATAACTTTATATGTTAATAGCGGGTATTCATCGGCTAGGCACTTTTAGTGGCTGCCACTAATGGTCCACTATGTAACCGATAAGCAAAACTACAGCGGTCTGCTCAAAGTGCCTATTTAGGTCCGCTGAAATTCCGCTATAGAATGTTTGCTGGGTATATAAGCATTTGAAGCGGTTTTCTGTAGTCTTGCTTATTGGTTACTTAGTGGACTATTAATAACATCTACTATAAGTGGCCTATAATGAGACGGACTTTTTGAGACGGACAAAAAGTTAAGTAATGAAAAAGACTTTAATTATAAATCTACAATTGTTTGGTATGACAATTTCTAGGCTCCAGATAGTAGTTTAACAGACAAACCAATCATTAAATGTGATGTTGATACTCAAACTGAAGTTCATCCTATCAAGTCAAACTTAGTTAAATCATATGAATGGAACGAATGGGAATTGCGAAGAAAAGCTATAAAACTGGTAAATTTTTACAATACTGCAAATTTTTTATTTCTTAAATTATTTCAGTTATCTTTTGCAATATTGAAAACATTTTGTTTACGATATAGTTTACAAATTTAAATTTTTAAAGGCAAATTTACGTCAAAAATTAACTCATTCAGTGCAAACAGATTTAAGTCATTTCAGAAGAGATAATATTTCGCAAGTTTATCTGCCTAAGTATGTTTAATATAATTTTCTATTATAATTGATCTAGTATTTGATAACGTTATATATATATAATACGATATTAGTACTTGATAACGTTATATATATATATATATATATATATATATATATATATATATATATAATTTTTTTTTTTTTTTTTTTTTTTTTTTTTTTTTGCAGAGACACTGATACTCAGACGTCACATGAAAGTAGCACAAATGTGCCAAAACATGCTGCATTTTTGAGTGGTCTAAGGGGTTGTCAGTCGAAAAGAACTAACATGGTGAAAGTTGATCTTACAGTTGACATTGAGCAGACATAGTTGTATCTCTTTTTAATAATGTAGTACAGAGGTTGTTAACCTATATTTGTTCATACCGCTTAAAGAATGTTTAAAGATATTTTTAAACCTTCAAGAACGCAACTTTTTTTTATACTTTTAAATGTATTTCTATTTATACCTATTTATACCTCAATTTGGTATACTAGAAGTTAATAGTGACTGATAATGAATGTAACTTTATTAAGATTTCTTATAGAAAATTTTTTTTTAATATAAATAAAAAATTTTTCTTTAAGTATATCTAATCAATTTACTTATGTAAATGCTTATATATAATTATTATGTACAATCTACTTAACCTATATCAGAGGTTTCTAAATCTTTGATATAGGTATTGAGCTTGCTCCATGTCTGTATGTTAGCCCTTTTAAGAGCCCTAGCCCTAATTGAAGAACCTAGCTAGTGAATTTAATAGCCCAAATTAAAAAAATAAACTACTAGCCAAACGTAAATAAGCCTATCAAGAGATAAGGCTTAAGAGGGGTTGCTTTGCGGATGTCATCCCCCGCGCTGGCATAAAGTTGTAAAAATTAAATCAAAGCAATCAAATTTATCTTAATTCTCTATACTCATTTACATGGTTTTTCCAATATTTTGGAGAAATCAAATTTTTCATACAAAAAAAATTTACATTAATGCAAATTTTACAAAATTGAAATTTCATTTGCTTAAAACGTGTTGTTAACAACATAACTGATTGATCTAACAAACATTAAAAAGTTCAACTTAATAGTTTTTTTTTGATCTGTTAATAATTCATCTGTGCCTTCATAAATGAACCGTTTGCCTGTTTTCTATTTTTCAATCGAATAGCTTTCACATTATCAATTCTATAATTCAATAGATTTTACTATCAGATTTTGAACATTAGTCTTTAAGATCTGCATTCGCTGCGTTGATGCGCTAAATAAAAGGTAAATTTAATGGAAAACTCCAAAGTGCTATTGCAACAACTAGAGATTTCTCAATGTCTCCAAGATTTAGATTGATGTTGTGATATCATATTGTACATTAAATAATTTTGGATTGAGTTCAAATAAAAGCTTTTGTACACTACGATTGCAGCCTTGCATATTTGCTGCGTTATCATATCCTAGGCGTCTGCAGCTCTGCAAATTTAAATTTAATCTTGAAAATTTTTTAAGCGAGCTTCCGCGAGACCTGATCCATTTTTGTCACTAATAATTTCACATAAGATTTATTGATTTCTACTGGTACTACCAAAGTGACTTTGGTAGTACCAGTTTGAGGACTACAATTTTGAATACTTGCAACATCATAGTCATTTGCTTTTGAATAGTTCCATATGTGCAGTATAAAACAATGGACTAACATTTTTAACATTACTTTTATTCAAAAAAAAATCACCATTGATCAGTTTAATTTCCTATTTTGAATTGTTTTGCCAAAGTAATGATCATGACTTTTCTATTTACTTTATATATCGTAAATAATCTTCTTTGTATAAAACGTACTTTCTTAACAATTTACCAATTCCAAAAAATTTCTATTGTTTGGTTAAAACAATCGATCCACAGTGCCACTTAATACTAAACTCAGATCTGCTAGAAACTGCACGATTGAAATTATAATTTCAAAACATTGATTCAGTGCTGAGTCTAGATGCACTAGTTTTTGTATTTCACGGTGATGAGCATTTGATATTAATGACGCGGTGATGAGCGTTTGATATTAATGACACGGTGATGAGCATTTGATATTAATGACATTTTTTCTTTTATTTATATTCTTTAATATTTACCTAATTGATATTTTTTCTTTATTAACCTCTAGATTTTATCACAAGTTCAATTGATAATGGTTTGGATGTAATAAATTTGTTTCTGGACTTAGCCAAAGCGTTTGATTCAGTTGATCACGAAAGATTATTGTTAAAATTGAATGCTCTTGGTTTTAAATCAAAACTATTTGACTGGTGCCAGAGATTTTTAAAGAACAGACTCCAAAGGGTGGTGATAGGAAATAATAAATCAGAATGGGAAGAGGTCGTGAGTGGAGTACCACAAGGATCAGTGCTAGGACCACTATTATTTGTAGTGTATATTAATGATATCTCCAACAAAATAAAATCAAGCTGTAAACTATTTGCTAACGACATAAAAATCCTTAGAGCAATAAAAAACGATAATGATGTTATTGAACTTCAACAAGATATAGACTTATTAATGGAATGGTCGAATGAGTGGTTGATGAAATTCAACCAGCAAAAATGTAAAGTTATGATAATAGGAAATAGCCAGCACAAAGTTTTAATGAATAATACAGCTTTAGCCTACACAAGCATGGAAAAGGATTTAGGAGTGTACATTTCAGATGATTTGAATGGAAACACATGTAAATAAAGCAGTAAATAAAGCAAATCAAAAGCTAGGTCAGATCACTTTTAAATATTTAGACACACTTTTTTAATATTTAAACACACTTTTAAAATATTTAAACACACTTTTAAATATTTAGACGAAAAAACAATGAAACTCTTGTTTATAGCCTAAGTACGTCCACATTTGGAATACGCAGCTCCTATCTGGAATCCTTATCGTCAGTATGATAAAGATAAACTAGAGTGTGTCCAACAAAGAGCTTCTAGAATTAAAATTTTGAAAGGATACAGTTATGAAGAGAGGTTAAAGAAGTTGGATTAACTATCGTTGGAGAACAGAAGAAAAAGGGGTGATTTGATACAAATGTTCAAATATTTGTAAGGGTACGATATTATAAATTTTTACACAAAACCCGAAATGCTAGATAACGGATATAAAACTGGAGGTCACAATAGTAAACTGAGAAGGCAATATACAGGAAATATAAAACGACATAATTTTTTCACAAATAGAGTAGTAAACGACTGGAACAATCTTGAACAAGAAACAATAGACGCAGTCAGTATCAACCAGTTCAAAAAAAAATTGGATGAACATTTTAAATACTAACTTTTATTATGTTTGTATGTTAGTGTGTTACAGCTGTTAAAGTTACAAACTCTACGTAGTTTGGACTCATCACTCTTTAAGTGTACAGCACTATTATATTAATCTTCTATTCTTAATAATTTTTCCTTTCCTCATTTTGCACCCTGAAGTAATCGTTTGCGCCATTTGCAATCTCATTGCAAAGTCATTTCCAAATCTGATTTTATATAACTATAAACAAATTTGTAGTTTTTCAATTTTATGGTTAAATAAATTAAACTTACAGACATTAGAGAGAACTCTTTGATGTCCCAGGTTTGATAACGAAGAATATAAGGATCCGCGACGAAAACGCACCAGGCAAGCAATCTCACATTGTTGTCAAGTTGTGTAACAACGCTTCTAAACAGGTATTGACAAATTTTTCAAATCATTAACTTTCAATTTTTTTTTTTTTTTAATTTTTTAATTTTTTTTTTAATTATTATTATTATTATTATTATTATTATTATTATTGTTATTTTTTTTTTGTCTTATAAACTTTATTAGGGCCGACGATACGGGTTTTGAAGTGGACAATCACATGCACAATCAAGTGCACAATCATCAATTTCTAAAAAAAGTCCTCTACATCTAGAAATTTTAGAAATAAAGGAAAAGGTCCTTTAGAAAAAAAGTGGGGGAAAGGGCCATTGCCCCCTGGGGCCCCGGTGTCATTGCTTATATTTTGTTTTTGATTTAAAAAATTGAGTTCGGGTTCGGTTCGGGTTTGGTGAAAACTTATAGACCGGTATTAATAAAATAATAGTTCTGGCGGCAAAAATAATTTGTAGCCGTGTTTAACTGCATTTATTTTTACTTCAATAGTTTGTTACTTTCATCAATAGCAAAATTCATACAGTTAAAAACAAAAACTTTACTTTGATGTTTTATTACACAGTAAAAATGTCCAAGTGTTTAGACGCACAAATTTTCATGAAGAAAATTTTAACTTTATTTATAGTTGTTTTGAATTTTAAAGATAATATATTTACTTTTATTTTAGTTATTTTATAACAGATTATAACAACATTAGCGGGAAAAAATTTATTGAGATTAACAAATTTATTTGAACACGTAATTATTTAAAATTTATTCATATGTTAATAAGTATAATATTCAAGACTTATTGGCAAACATTTTTTTAAAATTACATAGGTTGTCGGTGGTAAGCCAAAGATACTATGACTCAAAATGAGGGTTTGATTTATCAAAAAAAAAAAAGGCCAGATATCAAACTGATTTCAGGAGAAATGTAAGAGAGTGCTGCTACATTAACTGATTTAAGTAAAACATGCAAGTTAATGCTGCTACATTGGCGGGTTTGCATTGGGTCAAGTATAAATCAGTCGATGCAGCAGCACTTTCTTACATTTTTTTTTAAAATTAGAATGATATCTGGTCTCCATTTTCTTGAAAAATCAAAACCTCATTTTGAGTCATAGTATCTTTCGCTTACAGTTGTCGGTGATATTAGAATGTTTAGTTATAAAGTTTAAAAATTTTTTTTGTTGGTGGTCAATTGTAATCAAAAAATTTACTTTTCTCAATTTACATAGCTGATATGACAATTTATTTAAGTTCGAATCAAATGCAAGCTTGTAATACTGCTGTATTTTAAATTAGTAATATTGTTTGTTGTTAAATTGAAAATGTCACATTGATTGATAGACTACCTATTTTTCAGATGATATAGCATGCCTCACATGTTCTAGCTATTTGTCAGTCAATGAAGCATTCCTTGTATCAGTTAATAGTTGATAAAGCAGCACCTTTTTAATGTTCTACCTATTTGTCAGTCGATGTATGTAAACAGTTTTTTATTATGTAAACAATTTTTTTTTAATTAAAAGTATGTAAACAATTTTTATTAAAAAATTAAAAAAACATTATGGAAATAAATAAAAAAATATTTTTTTAGGGGTCCCTCAAGACCATAGAATGTTTAACGAGTTCCTAATATTATCAAAAAAAAAAAGCTCTCCAAAAATGTATCATGTTGGGTCTCAAATAAAGCGAAATTATATAACAATTTCAAACATGATAATTATATTATAAAAACTTATTGAATAAAAATTGTCTAAAAGAAAATTGATTAAAATACTTTTTTTTCATTTTTAGTTTATAAACTTCATTTTTAGGTTGTTAAATCTAACATTTATTTTTATATAATATAATTACCATTTTAAAATTTTTTATGTAATTTCGCTTTATTTGAAACCCAACATGATTGGTTTTTTTGTTTATAATATTAGGAACTTGTTTAATATTCAAGAGTCTTTAGGGACCCCAAAAAATATTTTTTATTCAAAAAATTTTTAAATCCAATGTTTTTTTGTTTTTTTTTAATATAAACACATTGATGGGGTGGCAGCATATTTTTTTTGAAAGTTTTTTTTTGTATATATATATATATATATATATATATATATATATATATATATATATATATATATATATATATATATATATATATATGTATATGTATATATATGTATATGTATATATATGTGTATGTATGTATGTATTAGGTTTATTTTGTGTAATTGTTTATTAAGTTAGCAATTATTTTTCAGATTTATAATAATAAATATAAAAATGTCAACACCAAACACATTTTCAACACCTCCAAATCGTACCCGCAAACGCACTCATCTTGTTAACTCACCGTCACTGTCGACATCTATAGATTTGATAGAAAATGATGATTTGGAAGAAAAAATGCTTAGGCGAAAGTCAAAACTACTTTCAAATAAAATTCTGAGTCCTGGTGGTCTTCAATCATCACCTAAACGTTCTTTGGATCAAGAAAGGTAGTTGGTTAACTATGAATTAAATTAACCTTTTAGACAAATGTCTTAAATATTATCAGGATTAAAAATGTTATATTATTTAAATTAAATATGTTCATAGGAACATCTAACTACTGTTTCAGTTAACATTAATTTTTTCGTTTAACAAGTTTTATGCTTTGATTTCTTTTTTCATTCATTACTCTTATTTTTTGTACAATTTAAAAGGCGAAAGACATTAAATCTGTGTCAGGTTGGAATGACTAAAGATCAGCTGCAAGATCATTATTCAACTTGTTTAAAGCTATCTGCTGAAAATGTAGGGTTTCATTTTTTTTTTCCCACCAAAGTTGTTCAGCTATTGCTAAATTTGTTTACCTGTTACTATAATTGATTTCCTGTTATGAAAATTGTTAAATATTTAATGCATTTTATTAAAAAACTGTTTAAAATCTTTTAAGAAATTTTTATTGGTAGTTTATTGTAAAATGAGCATCAATTATAATGGCATTTTATTAGATGTGCGTCATTCTTTTCCTTATAATTTGATCTTTTTTTTATTTTTAAAGTTGTATTTATTATGTATTTCAGTCTTATTCTTTAAATAATTTTCTTTTTCATTGAGACATTGTGCTAAAGTGCAAAATAATAAAAAAACATTTTTGTCATCACTGTTGCCAGTGCGTGCTGGCTTCCATGCAGAATTTTTTTAAAAAGGCTTATTTATGCATAATTTTACCATATATGTCATATGGTTTAAAGGCCCATAAGTATATAAATGCTATATTTTTTAATGGCATGTAACTAAGTGTAAACTGATTACCCTTATATTGCATTTTAAAAAGAGCTGGTTTTGATTATTATTTGGCATTATTGCTCAAAAAATTATAATGATAGATTTAAAATGAAAGTTAAATGTAGAAAAATGCTTAAAAATGCAAGAAATATTATTAAAACCCTGATTTAGATTCTTTTTTTTTTCTTTCATTGTTTAAAATAATTTTTATACTTTAAAATCACCTTGCAGGCCTTGTTTTATTGAAGAATTTTATAGAAAATTTCTTGCAGGCCTTGTTTTAAACATCAAGCAATTTCCATACATGTTAAGCTGTTATATAAATGCCTAAAACAATTTTAATTTAGTGACTTATTATTTTTTAACTTTTTAATTTGTCTAAAAGCAGTAAGAAAAAAGAACTAATTATTTTGTTAAAAAACCACTTTAACTTTTATTTGACAATGATTTAGTTGTAGAGTCGAGACCATCTACATCAGCAGCATCAAATAAGTCTGACCAGTCAAAATGATCAGAAGCAAGATCATTTAAGCTTTATTTTTTTTTCTTATTTGTTAATTATTCAGTCAACTGTAATGGTGGTGCAATTACAAACATCCAATACTAAGTTTGTTACTACAACAACAAGTAATCAGAAGGATGAACTGGATTTGCAAGTTGTAAAGATTTGCAAATTGCAAAAAATTGTATGTGATCAAATATTTTATACAGATGTAAAATTTGCGTCTAAGTTTACTACTCTTGTAACAATACTTATTCACTTAGCAAGAACATTGGATAGAAGTCAAGTAGAAGAAACTGTGGAATAGTTGAATGAAGTCTATCCCAAACTTATGCCTGTCTACTATGGATTTAAACTAAAAGATGCTAATTGTATCCCTAAATATTCATTCAACAATAGTGTAAAAAGCACATAATCAGCAATAAATTGTTGGAGAGTTATAAAAATAAAGAAATCTAAGTCTTCCGAATTATGGAGCTAAATTAATAATCTTTTAAAAAAAGCGGAAAAGCTTGTACAAATTTACGATAAAAATCCAAAATTGCTGATGACTAAATTGTTAGATTACTTTGTTTAAAGTTTTTAATTTTGAATATTAATTCTTCAAATAAAATAAAATTCTTATTTATAGCTCACTAATTTCCTCATTTTATTAGCATTAGAACAATTGTTGAGCAGCATCAAATCTAAAGTGTTAATGGAAAATAATTTATTAAAAAACATGATGGAAAAACTGGAAAATATATTTTTTACGCATCATTAAATCAATAATGCGCAAAAAATGCATTTTCTGATTTCTTTAGCATGTTTTTCAAAAGTAGTCCTATCTAGTTCTTTCAGTTTTTCCAGCCGAGTGGACACCCAGTACTGATATGATAACTTGAAATTTTGATATTTTTTTTAATTTTTTTTTTCTTGCAATCACTGAAAAACAATTAACTAGGAAGTTCATGCCTCCTTCCTTACTGATGACACGAGATATGCCCAGAGCTTGCCTTGAATCTCTTGCTTCTAAAGCAAGTGCTCTAACCACTGCGCCACCACTGCTCTGATTGAAAAAACTATTTAATTTTATGAGCAATACTTTTTAATAATTAAAAATCAGCAAGTTCTCATCTGATTGTCGCCATTGGTTAATTTATCCCTTGATGTGGTTTCATTACTTTATACAATCGTTGAAATTGTGTGATGTAATATTAAACATATTTTGCAATTATTTTGATAATTATTTTTGCTCGCTTCAGAGGTATGCCCGCATAGCCTCTGGGGCCAGCACGCCACTGACTGTTGCAAAGAATGATATTTTTCATCTACTAAAATGTGTCTAAGAATAAGGTAAAAGACACTCTAAGTGTCTTTTACCTTATTCTTAGACACATTTTTTCAAAATGTTTTTTATTTATTATTATCATTATGGTTATTATTATTTGTTTACAAATATAACTGATCAGAGTTATTTATATCTGGTCTATATTTTGGTTTTTGTAATTAAATATATTGGTACAGCATTTATTGACATTTTGTTTTCAAGGCAGATATAAAATGATTCAATTCTTGATAAACCATTTTATATATTGGTGTTGTTATATTAAATAATAAAACTTTCTCAACTTTCTA
The DNA here is from genome assembly GCF_022113875.1 of Hydra vulgaris. Taxonomy (NCBI): domain Eukaryota; kingdom Metazoa; phylum Cnidaria; class Hydrozoa; order Anthoathecata; family Hydridae; genus Hydra; species Hydra vulgaris. The sequence continues at coordinate 47,834,452 of NC_061158.1, read as the reverse complement.
CTTTTGTAGAGATTTTTAACTACTTAATGAAATTACTTTTAAAAACAGTTTGACTGTTATTTAAAATACTTTTAAATAACAGTCAAACGAATACTATGATAAAATAATTTTTAAAATCTGGCAAAACGAATGTTTCATTTAAGTTATAGATTAAGTAATTAAGACAAAAACAAAACAAAAATTAAAAACGAAAAATGTTTAATATAAGTATTAAAAAGAAAATGAAAAGAAAAAATGAAAAGACTAAGGTTTTATTTAAATTCTAAATTTAAAAATTAAAAAAATCCTGTCAAAAGGAATATTTTATTTAAATTCTAGACAAAATTAAAAAAAAAAGGCATAATAAATTTATTTAAATTCTAAATAAAATAATTATGTTAAGATTGGCAAACTAATGCTTTATTTTAATTCAAATGAGATAATTGAAAATGGCAAAACAAATTTTTTATTTTAGCTCTAAATGAAATAGTTAAACCATTGTTTATTAAAGTTTTTGCCAGCAAGCATGAAAGCACTGGCTTAATGGAGAAGACTGACATATATATACATATACATATGTTAGTTAAACTTATTTATATTATTGCTTTTTTATTTTTTTATGTATTCTTTCTTTTTTGACATAAATACACATAAATAAATTAAAATAAGATTTATTTAAATATTTGTATTTAGACAATATGAAAAAAAAAATTAATTTTCTATTCTCCTAATATAAAAAAATCAGTTAGAACCTTATTTATCTTTGTTCCAGTAAAACAAATCATTTGTAAATGCTATTATGAGTCATGCATAAAGCATGTCATATATTTATCAATTTTTAACCCCTTCCCTCCTGTCACAAACAATCACATATACCTGATTACCTCTCCCTTCTAAACTGTGATGACAGTTTTTATTCAAAAATATTTCAAAAGATTGAAATGTAAATATTTTGCAGCATTTTAAAAATTCAACCTAATGAAAACAAGGCAATACACATAAATGTAAAGAGTTTAAGTAAAAACTTCAACAAACCAAAGATTTTTATATTTAAACGACTCAAATTAGTATTAAAAAGTTGTAATACTAAAATAATTTTTCAAAGTTGCTCTTGGTCTTGTGGTAAAATTGTTTTCAATTTAATAACTTTTATAAATGTTATGAAAAATCACTTAGGAAGAGTGCCACCAGTTTTTTAAAATTTACTTTGTTAATTATTTTTAATGAATGAGTTCAATTGTTTTGTTACGTAACTCTAACTTGAAATAATAAAAGTGAAAATCCACGATAATATTCGATAGGTAACGTAAGTGATGTAACGTAAGTTAGATACATAGTATCAAAAAAACGAGTTTTTTTCCTTACCTAATCACCTATGATAAAATTTTATATATTTTTTAAATTGGCATAGAATTCCTAACATCTTGTGAAAGTTTCTTATACAAACCGCTTTACTGATTCACAAAAATCTGACCTAAAAGTTGAAGCTATTTTTTTACCTAGTTTTCCGTGTAACGTAAGTTATGTGGCATTTTTAGTAATAAGTTCACCCTTATTCAGCTAGACTCAAAATTTTTAGCTTATTTTATTCTTTAGACTAACAGCTTTCATACAAAATAGCTAAAATTTTAATTTACTGTTTAAATAGGCAAAAGTTTGATAAAGTTGTTGCCCGTGTAACGTAAGTTAAAAATGGAATTGCCTATATATATATATATATATATATATATATATATATATATATATATATATATATATATATATATATATATATACATATATATATATATGTATATATATATAGGCTTGATCGGGAAGCGGGTGCAATCGCACTCGATAACTGACTACGGAAATAATATTTAGTTGTGAAAAACTGGCCAGATATTTTAGTCGTTTTGAGAATATTTAAATTTATGTATGTTTCCTTATTTAAGTTCATTATTTTATCGTAAATTTTGAAATATTTTGTTTATGGACATACATGGAAATATACATAAACTCAAATGTTCTCAAACACCATTGTGCAGAAAAAAACAAAACACAAAAAACCCTCCAAATCTATGAACAACTAGTTCTATTGGTTCAAAAAATACTAACTGAAATTTCTAGAGTATTCTGTTGAAATATTTTTAAAAATTGTATTATTTGAGTTTTGTTATGTTTTTGTTGAGATTTCTACCATAAATTTTTTTAAGAATATACTATCAAACAAACTATTATTTTAATTCTCGGAGCGACATCTACAAAGCTATAAATGTTTTAAACTAACATTATTTGATTACAAAAATAAATGTTTTAAATTTATCTTTTTTTAACTTGTCAACGTTTTGTAAATATATTATAGATTTTATTAGTATATTATTTTTTATATAAGGGATGTATTTTTTATGTATGTAATGTATTTTTTATGTGTATAATGTATTTTTATGTATGTATTTTTTATACATGTAATTTTATGTATGTGTATTTTATTCAAATGTAATCTTTTAAAGCAATTTGTGTGATTGATTTTGTAAACAAAAATACTTTCAATAATAACTGGGTTTTCAATGAAATTATTAATAATCATCAAAGTTAATACAAATAATTTTAACCACTAATCCATTTTCCTCAGTGTACCTGATAACTGATTCGTTTCCCCAAGAAAGAAAAGTTTTTAAGTACTTAGAAATTGGTTTACTAACTTACAAACCTTACAAACTCGTTATACTTAAACTTAAAGTTACTTTTTTCTGTTTTAAATACTAATTAAAATTATAAAGCTCACTCACTAAACATAATCAGCGTTATTGTGAAGCAGTTCTGCTTCCTCCTCACATAGTAATTTAACGCTTTTAGTTAATTTCTATTTAGCTAATTGAATTTCTACAGTAACTCAATGATTTAATTATTTCATTTGTTCATCTTATTAAGAAAAATTGTTTCGAATGTGTTAAACTTTTCAAACTACGCGAAGCATAAAACAGTTATTGAAAAAACTTTTTTATTTATAGATAAATCATCTAATGTTAGTTTTATTGGTTGAATCTTGTTGGACTTTTCAGGGCCAGGGACTGCATTAATAACTAAAAAATTTGGCCGGTTTTTCGCAACTAAATATTATTTCCGTGGTCAATTATCAAGTGCGATCGCACCCACTTCCCTATATATATATATATATATATATATATATATATATATATATATATATATATATATATATATATATATATATATATATATATATATATATATATATATATATATATATATATATACAGGCGCACACACACACACACACACACACACACACACACACACACACACACACACACACACACATAAGACACAAATGAAGTGATCACGAATTGCAATATCCAAAAATATTTTTATTCATTAAGTTCTTAGTGCAGCGCTCGAAATAACGGCCGATCAACGATCAATGATTGTCGACTTTTGGAAAAAATGAAATTTTGAACTCCCAAAATTAATTATGGTCGATCAAATTTGATCGTCTACATTGCATGTCACACATTAGAATAAAAATTTTTTTAACATTTAAAAAAGAATCTTAAATTTATTAAATTAGCATTAAAAAAAATATGTTCATTATTGCTGAATTAAACAAGTTTTTAGACCAATAATAATCTTTTAGTTCACATTAAAAATGGTAATTAAAAAGAAGCGCGAAGTTTATTGTAAATAACTTAATAATGCTTTTGATTGGTGGAATAAACATAGCGTTGATTTCGTAACAGTCTTCAGTTCGAAAGTTTATTAACTGTAAAAGAATTATTTTAATAAAGCGAATTCATTTGAATAAAATGAATTAATAACTAGAAAGGTTAACATTTCTTTGATTGTCTGAAAAATAATGAACAAAGTAAGTTTGTGATTCGTTGGAAAACTTCATTTTGAAATCATCGTGACAATTTAAATTGAAAGAAACAGTTTTTGTTTTAAAGTTTTAGAAATTAAATGGTAAGTTTAAAAATAATCTTAAAATGGAAGCATACAAAAAGCGTCAAACATTTATTTCTTTTAAAAGAAACTTAGTATCTGGAACACCCGCTGAGTAAAAACTAAAAACTTATGACAGAAAGCTACAATTACAAACAGCTAATAAATGGAAAGTCTCTACGCTTGCAAAATATAATGCTAATGATTGGCTTGAAATTGAAAGCGTTGACGGAATAGTTACAGCGCTAAAATGCAAAGTATGCCGAGAATATGCATCGCAAATTTAGATTTTAAAAGGCTACACTCCGGAATGGAGCTGTGGAAAAGGATGTAGTCGATTGCAACATAGTTCTGCAATCACGCATGCAGAGGGAATGTCTCATCAGAAGGCTTTTGAGATTTTTATGAAAACGAGAGGCATGAATTTGTGCGATCGAATTGAAAAACTAAACGAGTTGCAGCAGGAAATGCGGCAAACAGACATTTTATCCGGTATTCAAACCATGAATAGTAAAGACTTGGATTTGACAAAAAAAAAAATTTGAGGTCGCTTACTTTATAGCAAAAGAAGAACTATCGCTTTGCCTATACCCAAAAATAATTCAATTAGAAGAGAAACATGGTGTAGTTTTTGGTCAGGCTTAAAACGAAAACACGTCGGAGTATTTATTGACTACATTGCTCTTAGTTTAGCGATAGATCTCAAAAATAAACTAAATACTCGAAATTTTTTCACTATTTTAATTGATGTTTCTAACGACGTTTCAATTAAGGAAAAAGAAGCTATATTTGCCGTTACTTTTAATCTGGCTCCAACTGGAAAATCTGAAGTAAACGTTGAATGTGATTTTCTTTCACTTTTGGATGTTGAGTATGGAACTTCGCACGGAGTTTTCAACACCATAAAAAAGTCACTCGAGAATATAGAAGTCGTAAATTGCAATAAAAAACTAGTTGGATTTGGTGCGGATGGCCCATTCGTTAACAGAGGGAGCAAGTCGGGCGTTAAAATGTTGCTTAAGGCTGAAGTCCCCTGGATCACGTTTGGCTGGTGTGTAGCACATCGTCTCGAGTTATCATTAAAAGAAAAATTAGGAAAAACAGCCTCATTCAATAACGTTGATTACATGATTTTAAAAATGCATTACATTTACAAAAAATCCCCCAAAAAGTTAAGACAGTTGGGTGAACTCGTTTCTATTTTAGAAGATGATGAATATAACATTGGTGGTTACTGACCTAAGAAAGCCTCCGGTATTTTCTTTTTTTTGCTTGATTTATTTATCTTATATTTATTACCATTACAGTTATGCGTGACACCTATATTTTTAGTTTTTGCAAGTATAAAGTAAATTATAAATTGTATAATCTTGTTTCATTTTTAGGTACACGATGGATTTCACATAAAGTTCAGGCTTTAGAAATGATTTTAGATAAATACGGTGTTTATTTAACACATCTGGAAAATATGACTGAAGATATAACATTTACCAATGCTGAAAGAGCTAAGTTTAAAGGATACCACAAAAAGTGGATTCATGCTAGAATGCCCCTTTATATCGCGTTGTTTATTGAGATTTTAGCACCAGCAAAGATGTTGTCAAAATGTTTTCAAAGTGATGAGATAGATGTGTTGGCTTCATCAGGGTTTGTTCAACAAGCTAAAAGCTATTTAAATCGTATTTAAAAAACAAAGTTTATTAATTTGCCAACAGTAAAACGTTTTCTCGCCAAAGTGACTGAAAAAGAAGGAAAGTTTTATTTCCAGGGTGTTGCACTTAACGACTTTGTAAATGCTAAACATTTAGTAAAAAAGTCTAAATCTATTCATATCGAGTTGGTAACAAATTCAATCATAGAGCGTTTGGAAACAAGCGATACTATTACTGATATGTATGGTACAAAAGTTTTAAATACAGAAGGTTGGCTTCAAAGTATTGAAAATGAAACATTCCTAGATGAAGGAATAGAAAATTCTTTTTGACTTTTATAGAGCGCCGTTGCGACATGCTGGTTTTGCAGGAACTGTAAATGATGTTTTGGATGCTTGGCATAGCTTGGTAAACTACACTGTAAAATATTTAGCACCACATAATACCGGTTATCGTAAGTTATGGCATCAAATTTTTTCTAGCTCAATGAAAAATGAATGGGTTCCGGTTTTACTTATTGTCAAACTATTATTTACTTTGCCTGTTTCTAATGCGAAAGTTGAACACCTTTTTTCACTAATGAATAGAGTAAAAACGGATACAAGAAACTCACTGAAAGAGAAACGTTTAGAAAATTTAATTCGAGTAAGTTTCGATGAAAAAGATTCCAATTTATTTGATTTAAGTTCTGCTATCGAGTTTTGGACCAATGATGCCTTGCGAAGGCCAAAACAATCAGTAAGAAAATGCTATTCCAAAAGAGCAAAAAAAGCAGGATTAAAAACATTAATCGACTTGGATTTATCATCTAACGAATCAAGTAATGAATAGCGCAAAACGAGATTATTTTTTCTCACCTTTTTTTAGTTTAAAAAAGTTTTAATAATCAAATATTGGTTAAAAAGTTCATTACCTTTTTATTGTGTCATTTTTGTTAAAAAACGATCATTATATAAAAAACAATTGTTCGAGTCACAAAAAATATTTTTACGTCACTTAATAGGCAACGCGTTGAAGTGAAAAAGTGAATTAAGAGCTAAGTTTAAAAGTAAAAACTATAAACGATAACGCGGACGTACGCTGTTGTATTCAAAAACCAATAGCATTCAGCTAGTGTTCTAAAAATAGATTTTTTTAGTACTAAAAGGCATTAAGGTAAAGATATTTTAGAAAATTGCACAAAATCAATAGAATTTTCTAAAAACGCAAATTATTGTTGGTTGATAGCGGTAAAACAAACAATTTGACGTCACCTAAACTGTACGCTATTAAAGAAAAAGTTAAGAAAAATTTGATCGTCTGGATAATTTTTTGATCGTCTACTTTATTACTTTTATTATTTCTGCCGATCAGTGTTGATCGGCAACCTTCAAATAATTATTTCGAGCGCTGCTTAGTGTATTAAAAACCATATACACTGTTTAAATGAAATGGTCAATTGATCATATTGCAAAAATTAATGAAAAAACAAAACAATAAATTTACTACTGTAAAAATAATAACAGTCAAAACTTTCATATTTTTAGTTATTGTTTTCTTAAACACTAGGTATTTTCAAGAACTATAAATTGAGAAAAAAGTTTAAAGAAAAAAAATAATTTTTACTTAAGGTCCAAAAAATTTGCGCTATGATTAAAAAATCAACCAATAAAAAATTACGCTAAAGCTATATGCGCATTGTATGAAACATTAATATCAATTTTTGTTATTTATTTAAAAATTTAAATGTTTTAAATTAAAAATTAATTAATTTATAATATATAATAATAATAAAAAAGAGATGTATTTTAAAATAAGTTGTTAGAGTTTTTTAACTAAAACAAAGTGTCTTTAAATAGCATTAAACAACACTGTCTTTAAATAGTATTAATAGGCATTGCCTATTTGTTTTTTAAACGCGGCAACAAGTATATATGAATATGTGTGTGTGTGTGTATATATGTATCTATGTGTGTATATATATATATATATATATATATACATATATATATATATATATATATATATATATATATATATATATATATATATATATATATATATATATATATATATATATATATATATATATATATATATATATAAAATATGTAGAAAATCACTTAACAATTTTTATTTTTATTTTACACTGTGTTTCATCAACAAAGACTCATCAGAAATGAATGATCTAATTAATAAAACTTCAATTTATACCAAAAAATTAAATTACAGGAAGTCGCAAAATTTAATTTTTTGGTATAAATTGAAGTTTAATTAATTTGATCATTCATTTCTGATGAGTCATTGTTGATGAAACACAGTGTAAAATGAAAAAAATTTTTGTTAAGTAATTTTCTACTAATTTATAATTGCTCTGTTCTTTTAAGAACATTGAGCACTCTATTTTTTAGAATACATTTTTTTAAAATTGTTTAAATATATATATATATATATATATATATATATATATATATATATATATATATATATATATATATATATATATATATATATATATATATATATATATAGATTGACTGAGTAGATAGGAAGTGTGTGTGTGTGTGTGTGTGTGTGTGTGTGTGTGTGTGTGTGTGTGTGTGTGTGTGTGTGTGTGTGTGTGTGTGTGTGTGTGTATATATATATATATATATATATATATATAGTTTGACTGAGTAGATAGGTAGAACATGCTAGGAGTGTTGTTTATATATATATATATATATGTATATATATGTGTATATATGTGTGTGTGTGTATATATATATATATATATATATATCACAGTGACAAAATTAAATTTTATTTGGGGATACCATTTTTTTTGACAAAGGGGGGAGGGCAGAGAGTACATTCTTTATTAAGCGAGTTGTAAATAATGAACTAGCTAAAATAAACAGAAAATTCGAAACTGAAACTTTTTTTTTCTACTTTAAATAAAAAAGCATTAGAAAAATATTTAAAAATAAATATTTTGGGGTGCTATACTGCTTCCGCATTACCACAACAGATCAGTGTTATTTCATGTATATATGTAGGTGTGTGTTCAGGAAAAGTATAACTAATAACATAATATTTACTGATATTCTAAAAAATGTCTTAAAACACTGGGCCCAAGTGTGATATGATTTGGTTAAAATATACACAAGTTACTGTTCCAGAAAGAAAGGGCTATAGAGCAGTTTGTAATGAATGTAGAAAAAAATGAAAGGTCAACCCTTTAAAGTTATTAAGTCAATAGATCAACAACCTTTGAAAAGTAGTTAATTAAGTTATTGCTTCCTGATTGTAAATAATTTACTTTTTGTAAAATGTAATTGCAGATAGTTTTAATATTTTAGTAAAAACAATGAGTACTTCTGGTCATTCCCATACTAAAGAATATCTTACACAAATGGCAAGAGGAACAGCAGAGTTTGTGACACATAAATATGGATGTACATTAAAAAGTTTTGTGAATGACCAAAGTCAGTGCAATTTTGCAACTAATATAAAATCAATGCGACAAGTATTGTCATCTGAAGGATATGTAATGTTAATTAATGGGTGTGCTGCTCATATGCTAAATCTTTTAGCAAATGATCTTAACATTGAAAATGTGAGCAAGCATGTTATACAGATAATAAAATATATAATATGAAATTTTTAAAAAGCTGATAAACATGTTTTAGGCTAGTTTATTCCAAGTTAAGAAACACGATGGGAAAAGAAAATGTGGCAAAAAAAAAAGGGTTTTTTTTGCAACCCTGATAAAAATAATAGTAATAATATGGTTTTACACTTAGATTTCATATCATAATTCAAGATCCTGTCGTTAAATCTGTTTATGCTCACCTAAACAGCTTCTTACTAGAGCTTTTGGTTTTTGCTTGAGCTATCTGTTTATTCATTAAACAGATAGCTCACCTCCCTACAAAATTTATTTGTATGCAAATTGGACACTAAAGTTTGTAAAATTGAATCTATAGTTGGCAGTCAGCAAATTTTAAATAACAAGGACTTTTTTTTTTTTTAAAAAAAAACAGATTTTAGTTGGCAAAAAAATACTTATAGACCTTACTAGGCAAAAAAAAGATACATTACCACCTCCCCCCCCCCCCCCACCTTTTTTTTTCTCTTAAAGATCTTTTCAATACAGCCCTGTACAAGTGTCATTTTTTGTGTTGTGAAAAAATTCTTTAAATGCGCAATTACTTTGGGTTTACACTCTAGCTATTTATTTATCTATTAACAGCAATACTTATTTGATAAAAAATTTAACAAAGAGCTATAAAAGTTTTTTCTGCTTATAAAAAATGTTTTATATTTTCTTATTGTAATAGAATGCAGGTGTTTTAAAAATTATTACAACAATTGAAAATTCCACAATAAAAGTGATTAATTTAATAAAGTAATTAACTTATAATATAATTTATTACATAAAATAAAAGTTATAAAATAATAATATAGAGTGTAATAATTTTACTTTTATCAGTTAAATAATTTTATATTTTATTAATATAATTTAGAGTGTAGTAATTTTATATTTATCAGTTAGTCCAATCTAATCAAAAACATTGCATTTCAATTAGTGCTCTTTTTTTTTCATTTTTTTTTCCAACAACCCTGCCTTTTAAAAAGAAATTTAAGAATAGTAGTTTATTATGCAATTATTTTATTTTTGAAAAGTAATTTTTTTATTTTATTTACAACAATAATTCTTTTTTTTTATAAGCAACTTTGTGAATTTGACCACATTGTCATTAATGTTATAGTTATATTACATGGTATTTTATAAGTGTGAACTGGCATAATTGCATTGCAAAAACTAAAGTATGTGCTAATTGGCATAAGTGGGCCAAACAAACTTTCAAACATTACAATAAGTGCAAACTGACATAAATGCGAAGCAGTTGCAAAAACTGGCGTAAGTGCAAATTAGTATATATTTGTGAATTGGCATAAGTGCAAACATTAGCATAAATGCGAAGTAGCAAAAAAACTGGAAGTGCAAATTGGCATAAATACGCCAAATCAAATTGAAAATATTAACATAAGTGCAAATAGGCATTTTGCACTTATGCGCTTCAAAACAATTAAATTCTAAATAAAATAGATAAAATTATAACCCAAAAAAAATGTTTTATTTAAGTTCTGAACAGAGTAATATAATTAAAAACAGCAAATCAAACTTTTTATTATAAATTCTAAACAAATTAACTTTAAAAACACAACATTAAAAAAAGGTTCTATTTAATTAAATAAAATATTGGTTTTAATGTGTTTTAAATGAATTTGTCTTTGTTTTAATTTTTTTATTTAGAATTCAATTAAATTCTAAATAAAATAATAGTTGATGTTTTATTGAAATTAATAAACTAAAAATAGAAAAGCGAGTGCTTTTTTTAAAAATAAAACAGAAAAAAAAATTGTTTTTGTAATTCTAAATAAAATAATTAAAATTTAACCTGCAAAACTAATGTTTCATTTAAAATCATGGTAAAATGCTGCGTTCCTTTTTCAAATTTTAAGCAAATGCTGACATTTGAAATGAATGCAGGAAATTCAATTTATAAAAAATAAAATTTTATGCTAAATGTTTGTAGTTTGTTGATTTTTCAAACCCTGTTTTATAAACTTTAAGACCATTTAAATGTTATTATTAAATGTTTGAGTTTTTATAAGTAAATAAATTTTTATTTTTATTTTTGTAAAACTATTTATTTTTATAAATTTTTTTATTAAAATATGGTTTACAATTTTTTTATTATATATCTTTATATCTGTAATTTTTATAATACTATTTTTTCAAACTTTATTAGAAAATTAATGCTAAAAATGCATTTGGGTTGCATCTAATTGATTACATGAAAGATCTTTTAAAACAATCCCAGAATGAAAATGCGGGTACAAATTTTTTGTTGGCAAGTTGTACATTAGATGCAGGTGTTAAAATTTATGCTTATCGTGTTGATTGTATACATAGTGAAGCTTACAAGATTTTGAGTTCATTGGGACGAGCAACAGTTGATAATGAAGAAGATAATGGTAAGAGTGGAGATGTTATTCTATTTAAGTTTAAAAGTATTAGTTTATAAACTTAAATATTGAAAAGTGTCTTTCAATAATTTTTAATGTTGTAATTTTTTACAGTTTTGGTTTGTGATAAAGTTATCTTTAAAAAAATCTGGTTAAACTATAAAAATTCTTATTCAAAAATTTTAACTCAATATCTTATAGCATTCTTAGTTACAGATGTTTTGTTAAATATGTTTATTTATGCAGATGTGATATCCATAAACCAAATTAACATCAAGTTAACATGAGATTTATGGGATGTTGTAAAACACACTAAAATTTTATATAAAACTAAAAAGCTGTTAAAACTTGTCTGAAATAACCATAAAGTTTTTATCAAAATAAAAGTAATTTAAAACTTTAAAAATAGTTATCTTATTTATTATTTTATAATAAAATCTTGTATAATAAATATATAACTAATAAATATAATTTCTTATTGTAATTTGTTTGAATAATTATTTTAACTAGCTGAGATCGGCCTCAGAAAAATACAGGTCTATGTATATCTATTCCAAACCCAATTTTTCTATACTTTTTCCTTATATATCCTAGCTTTCCAGATCCGTAAAATACAAGTCTTTACCAATTTACATATCTATTTCTAGCCGAAAATTTCTATACCTATTCCTTATTTACTTTCAATATTTTTTAGTTAAATAATTTATTCTGAAAAAAAAATTTAAGAGCAAAAAACTTAACATGCGCACCTTTTCTGCATACGTAGACCTTATAAGAGGCTTATAATAAAGTTTTTTTATCTGCTAAATGTATTTCATTGATAGCGCAGTGGTTAAATGCGCTGTCATTAGTTTTGTTTCCGAGGGTTTAAAACCTCTTAGTGTAATTAATTTTGAATTTTTTTTAAACTTGCTTATATATTCATAGCAAAAAAATAAGACTATAGAAAAAAAGATTTCTAAAATTTAAAATAAATTTTTCAAGTTTTCTCATTTTATAGATATATAGATAAACGCGATTATTCCATAAATGCCTGCACACTCAACATAAAGACATTTACACTTATATAAATTTGTACATAACGCTGTACAAATGAAATTAAGAAGATCTAAGAGCACTAAGTCATAAAAAAAAAATTGTTATGATTAAAAACTAAAAGAATAAACGCTTATCGAAAAGTTAAGCCGAAATGATTTTGGGCATTGACGTCAGTTTGTGGCAAAGTAAACCTTTATGTGTCAAGTTTCCTTTTTCATTTATCTTACATTTTTTAATTAATTTTATTATGTTGCATACAAATGCATTAAAATATATAACTGGTACAGATATATCATTTTCACGAGAGAGTATTTATTACAATGGTAAAAAATAAATAGTTTTGGGGCTATCCATAAAGGACGTCATCATTTTTTAGCCAATTTTTGACTCCTCCTTACCCCCTCCTTTGTCACCGGTTATCCTTTGTTCCCTATACCCCTTTGAAAAGGATGTCATAAAATCCTCCTCCCCCACCCCCAATTTAAACCCCTAGAAAAATTATTTTATCTCGCAATGATGTTTGAATCTGCTATTACACCTTTAAATAATACACCTTAAAATAAAATTAAAAATATTCTTATACATTATCTTCTTAAAAACATATATTTACATAGTTTTTCATGTTAATTAAACTAAAATAAAAAATCTATAAAGTGACGTCCTCCCCTTATTCTTTTTTGTCCAACCCCTCCCCCCTCCCTCCCTATTTGGATGATGTCCTTTATGGATGGCCCCTTTTGTCTTTATTAGAATATATTCCATAAAAATGTTTTCCATATATCTTTAATAGATAGAGTTTTTATAAAAAATTGAAATAAAATCTTATGACTATCATTTTTAAAGTTCTAAAAAGCAGATGACTTTAGAAATCAAAAATTATCGAGAGAAGCAAATCTAAAGTTGAAGTTTCAAATTTTCCACTCGAAGTGATAATATGTTTTGTGTTTTTTTAATCTTGTCAATTTTTTTAAATATAATACTAAAAATAATAATTTTTTAAAATATTTTTTTATTTATATCGATTATATTAATTAACTTTTTAATTTAGTTAATTTATATTAATTAATTAAATTAATAAATTTTTTTAAATATAGTATTAAAAATAATAAATTTTTTTAAATATAATAAATTTAAATTTAATAAATATAATATAATATAATTTTTTAAACATAACTACAAAAAAATCAAAACAAAACAGCTTGAGCAAAAAAAGAATTGTAATTATTAGAAAAGTTTACTTATATTACATACAATCCTGAATAAAATGCTATATAAGTGGATTTTTTACATTTTATAAACAATATATATATAAAGAAATAACATAAATGTTTATATATACATTGTTTATATAGAGGTGGTTAAGCACAACAAAGTTTAAAAAAAATTAGGTTATATTAAAATTATAAAATGATTTATATAACGTTTCTTTGCAAAAACCAACGCACTATAATAAAATTTTTAAGTGCTATAAAAAAATTTTATTTTACAATTACTATATTCACTAAAATAAAAATTTTCACTATGATAATATTTTTAAGCAATTAATTTTAATTTTTTTGGTTTAGTTGCTTTTGTTAAGAGCTTTTAAATTTTGCGTAAAATTATCTCATTTTAACATATTTGTTGTATCATCTACTTTGTTGTATCATCTTTGTTGTATCATACTGCAGTCTTTTTTCAAAACGCCTTAGGGTTAAAAATATCATTTTTGACTTTTTTACAAAATAAGCTAGTGTATATGTCTACAAACGTTTTTGAATACTTATTTTCAAAGAGTTCTGAAAAAATTCATTAAAATTATTTGTTTCAAAAAACGTTTAACAAAGAGTTAATTTTTAATAATTTTTTATTTAATTGCATTTTTCTCGAAATATGTAATAAGCATATTAAGGCGTTTTGAAATTTTTACTTATAGTTTATTTATAGTAATAAAAAAAAAAAATGTAGCAAAAAAAGCTTTCTATTTTTTTTTTTTTTTTACCTTCACAGAAGCACCTTCTTGAGTAGTAGGACTTTCATTTTTATTTAATATAGTTTTTTCTTTATTAAGTTTCTTTATTAACTTTTTTTTCAGACCATCCGCAACTTATTAGGACTAATTACCTGTGCACATTAATAATATAAGTGTCTCAATCATTATACATACGCAACAAATTTTTTCTCCGAGTGATGTTTTTTTTTGTTGATGTTTTATCAAATTTTAGCTTTCCAAAAATCTTTTCTCTTGTGAAAGTGTATAATATCGTTACGTTACATATGTTTGTATATAATCTTTATAAAACTTCAAAGTTATTTTGTATTTAAAAATAATCAAAAAGAAATAAAAAAAAAAAACGCCGCTTATGGTAGGAATCGAACCTCGAGTTACTTGTTCTGAAACTCTGCGCCTTATCCACTCGGCCACACTGGCACATACTTAAGCGAAGATTTTTAAAACAATGTAATGATTTTTTTTGAGGAAAAAATGTTATAGAACAAAATCAAGGAGAGCTTGACACAATGCAATTTTCAAGTGAAAATCAAACAGTAAAACTTGATAAATGTTTCAGTATGTTTTAACATATGTTTTAACATTACTTAATTTAAAGTTTACGTACGTTAGATATTTGGATACGCGTTCGTTCACGTTTTCTTATAAAACAAAATGCTATGGCTCTTTCTCACCATTACCTTGCTTGAATTGGCTGACAAGGGTACCGTTTCAAACAGGCTCAAAAGCGCACTACTATTAAGTTTGGCAATAATATTTAATAGATGTAGTTATAATAAATTTTTTCAAAAATTTATTTAAACTACAATAATTGTTTTTAATACAAATAAATTTGTTCTATAATTATATCTGATCTCTTTATTATTTCTACTTTTTTCTCTGAGAGCAAAATAACGATGTTGCAGAAGAAGCTACTCAGCAAACAGAGAAAAAGAAAATACGTAAAGTAAGTTTTCATTTAAATAAACCTTAAATTTTTTTCAAAATGTTATAAAAAACAATGCTTTTTCTCATTTAGAAAGGTTCTGGTAAAACAATAGAGAAAAATATTAAAAGTATAAACTGTGATAGATTTGAATTGGAGTTCGAGGTAAAACGATTTCTTCAGTTATGCTGCTTTTTTTGTTTCATTAAATTAACATAATGATGTTGATTATTTTTTAGAAAGATCCATTCTTTCAGAAGACTGTAGCAGCATTTGATGAAGGGGGAACTGGGGGTCTTTTATGTCTTCAACTTAGTTCAAAGTCAGATAACTGTGATTTAATGATGGATTCTTCTATTCGAGTTAATGATATTCCATTAGTTACTCAAGCAGAGACTACTGCTGATGATCAGATGATAGATTTGACTTTTTTAAGAGGTACAAACTTTTTATTATTTTTCTTAATAGATGAATTATATATTATGCTGTATAATTTATATATTTATAGTATATAATTCATTTTATATATTTATAGTATAAAATTCATTTTATATATTTATAGCATATAATTCATTTTATATACTGTTAATTATGTTTCTTTGGTGCAATAAATTTATTCCTTTATTATTGTTATAGAATAAAAGTAGATAAGCCCATTTTGAGACAAAATTTATGTTGCAGATACCTAATTTTGGTGATGATAATGAGGATGATGATAGTAGTTTCCTTGATGTTGTTCCACATCATGATGCTTAATCAATTAACTTGGGTCTTTTAAAACATAATTTAGATTTTTTTTTTACTTTCTGTCAAGAACTCACTTCCTTTACTCAAGGTTCTTTTTTTAACTTTTTTAAAAAAGTTAGTTTTAAGGCATGAGCATGGTAATGAGCATGATAATGGCTCTGAGATTGTTTTAGGGTCAAGAGTTAAGGATAGGGATGCAGAGTTCAAAAAGGGCTCTAATTTTGAAACTATGCTGTTTTGTGGACTCTAAAAATGTTGGGTGACTTACAATTTGCAATAAGAAAAAAATTCATGAGGTTTAATGACTTAAAACTTATTGCTTTTAAGTCTGGAACCCTCAAGTCCCTGCTGCCATTATCAATAAGGACTCTGAGTTCAAAAATAAGTTTTTTCTCTAACCTAAAAATCTTAATTATTTTCTAGAAAGTATTCCATAAACCTCTTTACATTTTTGGAGCTCCTGGACTCTAAAAAACCTGGAAGAAATAATCTTTTTGTGACTTTCAAATCCAAGGATTTTTTGGGACTCCGCATTTCTGGTTGAGGATGATAAGTTTGTGAGGTTAAAGTTTGACATCATGAAATTAAGGCCTAAAATTATGATATGAGACTTGGATTAAGTTTCGGTTGATTATTCTACGGGCTTACTGGATTCTATCATGACAAGGCATCCATATTTTTGTTCACCTTTTACATTACTTTAAAGGGCTTCCAAACCTCCGAGACATTGTGTTCAAATTTAAGAGAATGTTTAAAAAAAAATGTTTGAGCTAAATTTTTTTTATTAAAACAAAAGAATAAATGCATACCAAGAAAAACTAACTTTTTTTTTAGTCAAAGCCTTCGTTTTGTTGTAGGCAAAAGAAGTTAGTTTTTCTTGGTAGAATTTGTTTTTTTATGTTTTATTTAAAGCAGCTTAGTCCAAACGTTGAACACATGTCTCAGAGGTTTAGGATCCATTTAACATTACTGTACTTTTCTAATTCTTGTTAAAGTTATGAGTATTGAATGCTTTTGCTTCTTGAGATTCTGCAGATCTTTTAGAATTCGATCTTAATAAAATTATGACTTTATATGTTTTAGATCATTATAGAATTAGACAATGGATGTGTAATCATCGATATACATATATGTGTGTGTATGTGTGTTTGTGTTTATATATATATATATATATATACACACACACACACGCACACATGCACAATTTTTTACTTTAAGTAACAGTCAATTTTTTTTTAATAATAACTTATTTATTGGTTTTTTAAAATTAGAAATGTACACTAACATTCCAATCGACAAGTTAGAAATTTGTCCACAGTTTAGTTCATTTAAATTCAATGGCTGGAATCGAAATTCATTGGTGCGTTGTATATGTTTTTTTTTTTTTTTCATAAAAAGGACATTACCCCTTCTAATATTTCTTTGTTAGATATATCCCATCTAAATTGCCACTTTTATAAATTTAGGAAACTTTTTTATATAAATGTTTTTAAATCAGTTATACCTAAAAAATCAAATTATTTAAATACTTAGTTTAGTGTTAAACTCAAGATGATGTTTGTTTAATATTTGTTAATTTATTTTTATATAAGTTTTGAACACCAAACTCAAATTTGTGGCCCAAATGACTGAATAGCTCAGTTAGAGCGTCAAACAAACTGTTAAATCCTGGACTGTAGTGCAATACTACTTCAAGTAAAGTCAATTTCAACTCAGACCTAAAGTAGTAATTTGTTACGCAAAAAAGTTAATCAAAAACAAACACTCTTTTGGATTAGTCTTTTTGACTATTTGAATTTTGGCTATCTTTGAATATAAGAGCATTGTATAACAAAGTGTAATATGGAATTCTCTCTTTACAAATATGACACTTAGTATGCGTAGCCCATTATTTGTCTTGGTCACCACGTTTAATATTGAAGTACAAATTGTATGTACAGTATGGGCCAAAAAAAAACGGCTAAGATTTTTTTGCAGAAAAATTTACATTTTATGGGTTTTAAAAGCATTTCTTATATATTTAAACCAATATTTCAACTTTTTGCATATTTCTTGTTTATTTAAATGTCTTATAATTCATTTCTTATATTAAAAAAGAGTTTCATATTGAGTCTAAGTTAACTTTTTTTTTTTCCTCAACAATTTTTTTTTGGGGCTCTTACTTGTCATAGTTGTGGTTAAATAACTCTTAAGTTATTTGTTTATTTTGTAATAAAATAAAAATTGTAGATATACAGGGTTAACCTTACCCTAACCCTGTATATTTAAAAAAAATCTAAGATGTATTTATTAATGATAATTTAGATATTATTATATTAGATATGCTAATTTATTACATTTGAGACTAGATAAATATATAATATATAAAAATGATTTTAAATGACATTAGTAAAGGAAGAATTATTGAGATGCCATCCTTTGATATGACTCATAGAGATATTGCAAGCAAGGTTGGATGCAGAAAAAGTTGTAATTACTAATTTTCTAAAGAAGTATAAGGAGACAGGAGAAACAGTCCGTCAATCTGGATCAGGAAGAAAGAGAAAAACTACTAAAAGAGAAGATAGACACATTGTCCAAGCTGCCCTTAAAAATCACCATATTTCTACAGATGGGATAAAAGCAGAAACTGGTATTCCCAATATTTCTGGAAAAACCATAATTTGTCGTTTACACGAGTGTAAAAATTTAGATTCTCATTGGGCTATCAAAAAACTTCTTTTATCAAAGATCAACATTGCACGTAGACTTCAATGGTGCAGTGAGCATAAAGACTGGACTATTACCAGGAGACAATTTGTTGGAGACATATAATGGAGACAAGTTGTTTGGTAAGATCTCCTTTTAGCTTTAGATGCAATCGAAGATTTCGTGTTTAAAGGCGTAGTAATGAAAAGTATCACCATGAATGTATAAAAGCCACAGTTAAGCATCAAAAAAAAGATTAACGGATGGGGATGCTTTGCCGCGCATGCTACAGGAAGGATTC
The DNA here is from genome assembly GCF_022113875.1 of Hydra vulgaris. Lineage (NCBI taxonomy): Eukaryota > Metazoa > Cnidaria > Hydrozoa > Anthoathecata > Hydridae > Hydra > Hydra vulgaris. The sequence continues at coordinate 47,815,196 of NC_061158.1, read as the reverse complement.
ACAAGATAAAAGGCAATGTGGATCAATACCAGTACCACAGTATCCTTGTTTATAATGCAAAGCCAAGTTGCTTGAAATTATTTCCAGATGGTAACTATGGTAACTATCTATTTCAACAAGATAATGATTCTAAGCATACTGCAAAATATAACAAAGCATATATTGAAAAAAATATGCTAACTCTGAATGGTGGCCTAGCCAATCTCTTGATCTAAATCTAATTGAAAACCTATGGTCCATACTCTAAGATGAAATTAAAAGAAGAATGTGTAATGATGAAGTTTGTCTTTTCAATTGCGTAAAAGAGGCATGGAATAGCTTAGAACCATTGTTATTAACAAAGCTTGTTGACAGTATGTCTAAAAGAATCAAAGCAGTCTTAGCTGCAAAAGGTGCTATGACCAAGTACTAGATTTTGAGATTTTGTTTTAAATAAAATGACTCTTGCAAGATAATAATAGAATACAATAATTCTGCCAACAATTATTTTGGACTATGTATATTTGGTAATACTTTTGTATTTATTAAATCATCATTACATTATAAAATGTATCTTTTAATGCTTTTAATGCTTAATGTTGATTTTCTTCAAAAAAAAATTTTGGTGGTTTTTTTTATCTTTTTAAATATATATGTACATTTTATATATACGTGTTAAAAGATATTTATATATTGATACTTTAAATAAAATCACTCATTAAATTTGTTTTCTGTATATTTTACATAGAAATTTTGTAAAAAAACCTCATTAAATTTCTTGGCCCGTTTTTTTTTGACCCATACTGTATATATATTTAAAATTAGTAATTTTTCATTGTTTTTGGAATAAGTGTATAACAATCACAGATATAACAAAATAAGTTAGGATTATGTTTACACTGATGTCAATTTGAAGAAGTTATCATTTTATATATTTGATATAAAAAAAAATATTTTTATCTTCTTTTTTTTTTTTTATAATTATTGAATAAAAATACCTAATAAAAATTTTGTTCGTAATATGTTGGTTATTGCAAACATACCCACAGCAGTCTTCTCTGTTTAGCCAGCGCTTTTGCGCTAAAGTCTTTTCATGCTGGCTAACAAAAGCTTTAGTGAGCGCATAAAAAAGCACTTGCCAAAAAAATGTGTTTGGTTTTTAAATCACAACAAAAGTTTTTTTTTTTAAAATTATATTCTCTTGCATTTATTTAAAGCTTTTCGATATTTTTACTTTTATTTAAATAGCAGAAAAAAATAAATTTTTAAAATCCTGCCGGCTAACTTTAAAATGACTATCCTGTCAGCACTTTTTTTGTACATTGTCATTAAATTTCAAACAGAGAAGACTGCCTCAGAAACTGGGTTTATATTTAAAATCAATGTTAAAAAAACAACATCAATTTAATGTTTTAAATATCTAATGGAATTAAAAAAAAAAAAATTCTATTAATCCATGCAATTGTACGAATCATTAGTTTTTGAAAATTTGAGCATTGAAACCACATATACCATGGAGAAAAGTGAGGCTTGACTCAAAACTGAAGAGAAAAAATAAAAGTTTTTGTGTCTGAATCAAGCAGATAATAAAGAATGCACAATTTTCTTGAAGTTAACTCTTAAGTGTCAGATTCTGAGTAAGAGATTGAGAGTCACAAAAGAAGCAGAAAATCAGTAGTACTAGATAGTATCAATAATGATAACATCGGCTGAGGGATAATTAGATTATAGAGAATAATTAGATAAAGCTTGATCAGAAACAAAATCAGAGTGACAATCTTAAAAAGAACCAAAAATAAGCTTTGAGAAAAGACAGTTCAAGTTCTTTAAAATTTGCCTAGGAGGCTTCCTGCAAGAAAGTCCAGAAATTTTTAGAAATTACTTTGTTACTCTATTCATACTGAAAGTAATAACTTGATTTTGACAGGTTTAAAGCAATTATCAGCAGGGGAAATTTCTAATGTAGTTTGAAGGCTGGTGTAATGTCCTTTCATTTTTTATGTTGTTTATTAATTTCTATTATTTTTGGATTAATTTTTTTAAACAATAAATATAATGTAACATATTTTATTAAGTTTTTAATTATACATTTATAATATCAAGTTGATAAATTAAACTGATAAATTAAAACACGTTGTCTTTATCTTATTTAATATAGATGAATTAAACATAATACATATTTATATGCATTACTTGTCAAACAGTTCACTTTTTAATAACTAGTTTATAATCTGCTTAATGTTCTAGTTTTAATCTGTTTAATGTAATACTAAATATATAAGAGAGATAAATAAGATAAATTATAAATTAAATTATAGAGATAAATTATAAAATAGTATAAGTAGAATTTTATCTTTATTTATGATTTATTGTTTCAAAACAGAAATTGTTCGTTGTTTTTGTTTTTGCACAGATATAAATGTTTTTAAATTAGAATTGTTCAGCTGTTGATGACAGTTTTGATGATAACGTACACAAGTTCGATGTTAATGCACCAGGTGAAAATTATTTCATTGTATTTTGATTTTTCAGTTACTAATTTTAATATGACTTATGTTGTTTACAATCTGAAAAAAATTTTAGACTTGCATTATTTTAGTAATCTCTAATCTCATGGACACCTCAGAAATTGGAGGCGATTATACAATGGATAATAATGATAATGATGATGGTGACGATTTAAATGAAATGGTATTTTAATTTTTTAGCAAAATGTAAATAGTCAGCTAAAAGTTGTTTATATTGACATATGTAAAACAGTTTTATGCATAATTTTTTTTTTTTTTTAACATTTACGCTTCTGATAAGGTTGCAAGCACTAGTAAAGTTGGAAATTACTGGAAGAGAAAAGATAAAGTTTATAGAGCAAAATAATGATTGACAGACGATTTAAAAGATTGCAAATTATATGAATCAGATTTTTATTTATTAGTAAAACTATCTTTTTTAAACAGTTTAAAATTATATGTTTTAAAATGACAGCAATAAGCACTTACAAGAATGAGTTTTTTTTTTAGAAAAGTGGATAAAAGAGTTTATCTACTTTTCCAAAAAAAACACAGTATGGCATTTATCCCTTTTTAATATGTATACACAGTATGAGTTATTTTTAATATGTATACATAGTATGAATTCTTTTTAATATGTTTACACAATATGAGTTCTTTTTAATATGTATACACAGTATAAGTTCTTTTTGATATGTATACACAGTATGAGTTATTTTTTAAAGGAGGTGATAAGATAATACTATAGTGCCTATACAGCAAACGACTTTAAACTATTCAGCAGATATATCTCTAATGGATTACTTGTAATCTAATGGATTACTTGTAACATTCTGCACAAGGTGCTCTTATCTCAACCTTCCAATGTTGAAAAATGCCAAAGTAGCCATGATTAATTATATGATATACAAATTACTATTGATAGTTTTAGTTTAGCTCTGTTAAAAAATTTAAGTTTACTAGAATATATATATATATATATATATATATATATATATATATATATATATATATATATATATATATATATATATATATATATATATATATATATATATATATATATATAAATTCTTGCACTCTTTGTTCCAAAATACAAATATTTTTACTATAAAATAAAAGCATGGAACTTTCACAATATGCTTAGTTAAAATCAATATTATTGTTTATCAAGTGTTTAGTGTTTATATAGTGGTTATAGTGGTTATAGTTATATAGTGGTTATAGTGTTTAGTCTTAAATATATAATATTATAGTCTTATATTCATTCAGGATTACTCTTTTTAGAGAGCATGTATTAGAGTTTTGTTTGTAATTTTATTAGTTAGGGTGGTAAAGTATGTGGATATGAGAAATATATCTGGCATATTATTTGGCATTTCTTAAGAAATGTCAAATAATATGACAGAAAAAGTTTTAATATTTTATTTGATGCAAGATATTTGTGTCAAAAATTATTGTTTTTATATTCACATATTATTTACATTTTATGTGTATATTTCTTGTTACTATTATTAATCGTATTAATAATTTGTTATCGATAATTATTTTATGACTTTAGGGTGCACTAAGGGGTACAACAAGTGATATAGAAAGGTATAAACAATTTTCAATAATTTCATTTATTTATTTTACAAAAAATTATTTTTGGTGTTTCATATTTTTTTAATTTCTGCAAAAAAAAATTTCTTGTACTTCTAAAATTAGAAGGGTTTTATCAGATTTAAGGCATTTAGTTTTTTAAAAAAAGTTTTATCTCTTTATCTGTATTACAATATTCTCAATAATCTTTTTATTTGTTTTATAAAGGGAATTTTTTTTTTTTTTTTTTTTTTTTTGGGGGGGGGGGGGAATTTGCATTACAGAATATTCTTGCCTATATAAAGCATTTTGTTGAAGAAATGTGTTTGTGTAATGATTGAACTCAAAAAAATACAAAAAAACAATTGATCAATTGGAATTTGTATCAAGTTTTTTAAAACAATATAGATCAGCTGCTGGCATTTAAACTCTTATTAGAACAATTCTTATAACTAGTGAAGAAAAAAAATACAGGATGATAAGTACTGTTTAAATCTATAAAATTTTTGTTAAATCAAATTAAATAGATTAGGATTAAATGCTGTGATTAGATACTTACTTGCGCGAATAACCACAATATTAAAGGGGTAGAATGATAATAAATATAATAAAGGAATATTATAAAATCTTAAATATCTTTTTTTATTTTTTATTTTTGTTAAAAAAGTTCTGCCAGAAATCAAGCTTGAGGGTAAATGGCTTGTTGATCATGTTGAGAAATAAATTTATTCCTACAAGAGAATGGTTTTTATATACATATTATGATATTTCTTGTTTTTTGTTTTTAAAAATTTTGTTTTTGATGTACATGCTGGTGAAATATGAGAAGTCTTTTCATGATGTATATGATAAAGACCAATTAAGTAAATTTTAAAAAATATTCCTTTTCTAAGATGACAAGTGCAAAAATCCTAGTATAAGGTGACATTGCTGTTTTTCTTTTCTTTCTTTTTTTTTGCGTTCCAACAACTTTACTCATTTTATAATTACTCATGTTACTTTTGTGAGCCTATACTATTGAAATTAAAATTAACCCATCTCTCCACAGAGATGTTTAAAAAAAATGGTGCCTCCTGGTTAAAAAAATCTAACTCCTAGTTTATTGTTTTTAATTATAAAAACAATAATAAGAGAAATATTATCATCCTGTTTAGGATAATGAGTACTGGATCTTCTTGACTCTACTCATAGGCTTTTGCTTTTGCCTCTTTGATGGTGGCTATATAACCCCTGTTATCTCCTAATGTGGGTGCAGCTCTAAAACTTAGTTAAATGTTTCTAAAGCCGACAGGTAGTAAGGTTTCCTGAACTCTGTGGAAACTTTCAGAGAAGCTAAGTCCATCAATAGCTGAAAATATCCGAGTATTAACAGTGCCATGATGCGCATGGATAGTGTCTCTGTTAATGCTTTTGGTGTGCATTGTCAAGGCAACATAAGGAGCCCTAAGTTACAATTTTAGGTTAGTTAGCAGGACTGAGGCAACTGTATAGCTCATTGCTCTAGATGCTGTGCTCTTTTTATGAATGAGTCAAGTTCTCTTTTGACTTGATTCATCCCCCAAGTAACCCAAAATATTAGACAAAAAAACCATTCCCACCACCCAACTGTTTCAATAAAGCTTAAAGTAACCTTCCATCAGTTAAAATATACCTCTTTCAAATTTCACCAGACTTGCTTGCTTACTGTGAGACTAATATAAGTTCAGCTGTTCTTTCTTCAGATCTCAGTATTTATGGGTAATATTCTTGGATTTGCCTTCTGCTTAGCACTTCTTCCCTCTATCACTTTCCTTTTTTTCTATCACTTTTCTTTTTTTTCTCCTTTAGGTGGTTCCGCCCATGCAATGATCTCTATAAATCTTTGCATCATGCAATGTATGCAATATTGCATCATGCAATGCAAATTATGCAATGATCTCTATAAATCTCATACTACTTCTTTGTACTCAGTCTATTATCGCACTACCCTACTACTACCCTAAAGTTGACTGAGATTCTTTTTGTGATTTTCTTTGTAATGGTCCTTGGGCTGATGTTTTTTCTTTCTCTGCTGATAGATGCGCCTGCTAGGTAGCCTCCTGGATCTAGGTAGGAATGAAAGCACTTATTTCTTCTCGCTGGTTTCAAGTCAAGCCTCATTCTACTCCAAGGTTTTCACCTTCTGTGCAGTTGCTATATCTAATCGAAATAATTTTTTTTATCTTTTTCAAAAAAATAACTCTCTTAAGAACTGACGCTAAGCTTTATTATTCACAGATCACTAAACCTTGTATCATGTCTCAGAAGTTAGGCACTAAAGACTTTTAGAAAATCTTCAACAGCATCATTAACAAAGGTCATTTTCTGGGACTGATCTTTTCACCTCTCCCAAGGGCTGAACTCTTTGCAAAGAACTCTACTTTTAATTTGACTCTTCAATCTTATGACCACACTCTTCCTTTGATTCCAGTTAAACAGGTTATTAGACCCATTATTAGAGATTCAATTAAACCTATTATTAGACATTTAAATCACTCCAGCTAAAGTCATATCTTAATTAAACTTTTCTACAGCTTGTCGTCCTGACGACATTTCTGTTTTAATCTTACAAAATTGTTCTCCAAAATTTTCTTTAATTCTCTCTAAACTATTTAATAAGTGCATGACTTAATCTTATTTTCCTGCCTGCTGGAAAATGGCATCTGTGGTTTCAATTTTTTAAAAATTGCAGAACATTTTAATCCCTCCAACTATACTCCTATCAGTCTTGTATATTTTATTAGCAAGGTCTTTGAGTCTTTGATTTTTAAACAAATTTTTAACGTCCCTTCTTGAGTTTAGTAACTTACTGTCATACAAATGATATGGTTTTTAATCCTCTCTTCTTGGGTTGGTTTGCTAACTCCTGTGACTTCTTCTTGGGTTAACTTGCTAATTGCTGTGATTTTATCCTGCTTTAGATAAAGGCTGTGAGACTAGGGCTATTGCTCTTGAAATATCTAATGCTTTTGGTGAAATTTGATATGCTGATTTTCTCCTTAAGCTTGTTTCATATTGTGTTTTTGGAAAAAATTTTGAGATTATCAAATTAATTCTTTCTAACTGTTTTATTAAAGTCATCCTTGAAGGCTAACACTTTTCTTTATTTCTAATAACTGCAAGGGTTCCTCAAGGTTCTCAATCTATTTTTTTTTTTTTTTTTTTTAATATTTTTTAAATTTGAATTGAGACTCTATAAATGTATCAACAGAATTTAGGTCACACTGTGACCTCAAGTTGTGAAGAGTACAAAATCTTTAAATAAAAAACAGCTTATCAAAAGGACAGTTAAAAATGAAAAAAAAAATTTATTTGGATTTTTGTATGATTGGTATAATACTTAACAAACAGTTGATTTTTAATCACTTTAAATGTGGCATATAGTCCACGGTGTATCAAAAAACAACTTTTTTGTTGATTTTGAAATTGTAATAGAACAGAAGAGTTGCAAAATGCTATGAAAGGTATTTGTGTCTAACTGCAAACTTGATCTGAAGCTTTGGTTACAAGTTTGATGCACCTCTCTACTCCTTGAGTATGTCAAGAAAAATGCTGCACATATAAAATTTGTTAACATTTGATTCATTTGGATCTGTAGGAGACTTACATTCAGATAAAAATCTAATTGAAATGTTAACAAATGTTTATCTTCCAGATGTGCAGCATTTTCCATGCCATACTCAAGGAGTAGAAAGATGCATCAAACTTGTAACCAAAACTTTAGATCAAGTTTGCGGTTTGGCTAGTAGAGATGGTTTCATTCATTCAAGACTTGCATTGCGAAAAAGAATGCCTTTATTCAACACAAAAAGACAGTTTGAGACAGATCCAAATGAATCAAATAGATGAACTTCCGCTAAACTTTTAACATTTTTCAAAAAAATTTTTTGCTATATTAAAACTTTAATTGTACATTATGGACAGCAAAGCTTGTTTACCAGAAACTCATGAAACATTGTTTGTTTTTTGTAAAAACTCAGCCCTCTAGCGGCAACTGAAGACATAAAATATTTTCTTAAAAATTATAACCATTTCTAACTTAGTAATTGTGTAATGTTTAAACTCTATTACAACTCTAGATAATGCATAGAATTTGTTATTTTTATTTTGTAAAAAAGGTCAGGAAACATGTTTTTATAAGAAAATTAAACCCTAGTGCGAACTGAAGACAAATAAAAAATTAAAAAAATTTGGCGCAATTACTTTTATAGCATTTTGCAACTTTTCTACTCTATTGCAATTTCAAATTCAAAAAAAGTCATTTTTTGATACACCCTAATATAGTCTTGTAAAAGTCAATTATGTCTTTTTATTTAATTTCATTCATTCAAGTCTGATGCACTTGAAAATGGTTTCATTTTAATTTTATCATTAACCTGTTTTGAGCAATGAACACTAAATATTCTAAGCGTTTTATAAGCAATGTATGTTTAATATAAGTAATGATGTTTCCAAGTTCATTTTTAATGTATAAGTAATAATGTTTCCAAGTTCATTTTTAATTTTTTCAGCTGCAATAATGAAAACGTTTACTTGACTTTTATCTCTGAAGGCTTTATAAAATGCTGTTGCGTCATTAATAATAGCTTCTCTATGAATAATTTTTTGAGTTGCTAATCTTTTTATGGTTGCTCCTATATCATCACATGGTCCTTTTCCCTGAGAAATAGCAAAGTAATTGTAGAAAATATTTACTTTGTGCTTGGTTTTAAGCCATATAGTTGAGGCTACTATGTAACAATTTTTAAATTGGCTACTAGAAGTCAGCAATAAATAGCCACAAATAATGTTTTTGTTCCAGAAAACTCCACTAAAAATTTTAAAAGTTTTTTGCAGTCAGTTGAATCAAAATAGCTTTTTAAATCATTTTTTTGATTTTCATAACTCTATGATTGTTTTTCTTTAATAAAAAAGGAAAAAAAAGTTTAGTTAGCATTTTGCAAACCTAAAATGCAATTATATCTTTGTCTTTTTTAATTTCTCTTTCACAGTAATTAGTTCAATTAAGTTGCCTAAATTTCTGCCAATGGTATTAGGTAATTTTTTTATTGTGGTTTTTTAAATCTAAACATTATAGTTTGAGGTTTAATAAAAAATTACAATGTAAGTTGTATAAAATGAGGTTTCATAACTAGGGATGGCAATCCTGGGATTTCGTACAAATTATTTATCCTGAATTCCTGGGATTAGTCTCCGGAATTTCCCGGAATTTCGGGATCGTCAAAAAAAACAAAAAAGTTAATAAAGTTTAAGCTTATAATTGTAGTTTAGTAATTTTTATATCGTCTTTGGTATAGTAGCTGTTTGGTTGTGTAATTATTTATTCTCTTTGCAATGTTTTTCTTTTAAAACTCTCTTTTTCTGTATTTCACTAAAAAAAATAACTCAAAACATAATTGCTTGTCTGCAAAATGTATATATGTTTATATATATATGTTTGTATATATATGTTTGTATATATATGTTTATATATATATATATATATATATATATATATATATATATATATATATATTTATATTTATATATATATATATATATATATATATAATATATATATATATATATATATATATATATATATATATATATATATATAACTAAAATTCAAAATATAATAAACATATAATAAAATAAAATTAATGTTTAACTTTTATTAAAAACTTTTGCTCTTTCCACCAGCAAGCACTTATATTTTTGTTATTTTTTATAATATACTAGTTTTGATATTATACTATATATAGTTTATATTATAATATTAAAACTATTATATTATAAAAATAAGTAAAATTTAAGCGCTTGCTAGTAAAAAGAGCAATATTTTTTAATAGAAGGTATACGTTAATTTAATTTTAAATTTTCTGCTTCCAAAAGTAAGCGCGATTTTAATTCTATTTTATATTTATTCATTGTAATTTTCAAATGTGTGATTTATGAAAATGGGTGATTTACGAAAGTTTTTTTTAACGTCGTGCATATTTATATTGTTTTTTAATTTTTATTATAATTTATAATACTTAGGTTTATTAATTTTAAAAGTCTTAGATTTTTTTTTTTTTTTTAATTATCTTCACTTCCAACAAGGCTGAAAGCAACCACTAATTAGTGTTGGAAGTTAATGGAAGAGAAAAGATGAAGATTGTAAAGCAAGATGACGGTTGATTCTCTATCTCTATAAATCTCAAATCCATGCAAGGCCGGATTTGAGATTTATAGAGATAGAGAATAGAATCCAGAGTAAGAAAGTGACGAGCTCGATAAAGAGAAGCAACTTGCTATTTTTGCAACGGATTTGATATAAGGTTTCCAAGAAAGATCAGAAGTAAGAGTTAATCCTAGAAGATGAAGGGTAGGAGACTCATCAAGTACATTACCGTTCATAAATATAGGAATGTCTAAATTATTGCGATAACGATTGGCCGAAAAAAATTGAGATAAGTTTTAATACAAAATTAAGTTAAAACATGATTCAACAAAATTTTAGAGGTTTATTAATCGATTAAATATTTTAGTTATATTATCATTAAATTAATCATTTTTAAGTATTTGATGAGTGCTTAAAAAGTATTCAATTGCGTTAGCGTTTTTTCTATTCAATCCCGGGATTTCTCGGGGACAAATTTCTTAATCCCGAAATCCTGGGATTGAAAATTTCCGGGATTTTTGCCATCCCTATTCATAACTTATCTACAAATAAAAAACCTTAAAAATACATAAAATGTAAGACTAACATGTTTTTTCCATAACATTTTTTATAAAAATTAGCCTTTAAACATCTAATTTTAAAAAAATGTTATGCAGTGTCATCACAATGTGACCTAAAGTTAAGACAAAAACTATAAATAATTGTTCATTTCTATTGCCTTATTTTAATTACAAGTAATTTATAAATACTTGTTTAAAATAAATAAATATTTTTGCACTGCATTAAAAAATGTTACTATTAGTGTCATAGTGTGACAAGTCACAGCCTGACAAACTTAGAGAAGATCAAACAGAAATTTCTCAATGAAAAATAACTAAATTAGTATAATGCTTTTGCAATTTGAAGCAAGATATGGACCTATATTTTGTGTGATGCAAATATATATAGAAATTTTGAAAAAAAAAAAAAAATTTAAAATGATTTACTAAAAAAAAGTTTAATTTAAAGGTTTAAAAAATTTTGTTTTGACAGTTTTAAGTACGTTTCCAGGGTGCATTTGTACGAAAACTGCTGTCATGTATACATCCCTAAATCCCTACTGAGCCACTGTCAGCTTGTATATGCCCTATACAAAAATGAGTACTTATCGCACTTACCTGTTTTCAACTTTTTCACATGTATGCTCTATGTATAATTTATGATTAAATTTTGATTTTTCAATATCTTTCAAATAGTCTCTCTACTTATAATATAGCCATTTGACATGTGGTTCAAATGTCGTACCTGTGTTTTAATAGTTTCTATTAATTATAATGATATATATATATATATATATATATATATATATATATATATATATATATATATATATATATATCAGTGGCTTTTATAAACTGTTTTTGACAGTGCCAACCGTATTTGGGCACCCTAACTCTGAAACTGAGGATTTTTTATTTATTTTTAATTTTTTTCCAAAAAATGTCTAAATACAGCTGTTTTTTTTAGTTACAACAAAAAGTTTATATAGAAAAAAAAGTTATAATATATCTTGGCATAAATTATTTAATAATAAATTGCAAAAGATTTTACCTTATATTGAAAAATACTGTTTGAACTCTCAGAGCTTTGAAGTTGCTAAAATTTCTTTGCTAAACCTTTGATTGAATCTGATAATTTGGGATGTAGTTATTTTGAAAATCTTTGCAGATTTATTTGTGAATTTGTAGAAAAAGAAAAAAATGGTACAGAGTTGAATAAAACTAATGCTAGATTTATAAGTAATATGCCTTAATATTCTTTCTTTTTTTAAGGCATATATTTAGTATATTCTAATTTTTATGTCATTGCATAAATAAATATCTCTGTAAAATAATAACATAGTTGTAAGTCTTAACTGTAAGTGTTAGCAGGGTCTATTCTAGGAAAAAATTTTGGGTTGGCAGTGCCCCGCCCCCCCCCCCCCTTCTCTCCCCCCTCCTTCCCCACTTCTTCTTTATCCAGGAGAAGTTTAGCAAAAAATCTGTTGTTTTTTTTTAAAAATATATATATATTTGCCGTAAAAAGCGTTTTTTTAATAAAAAGAGGTCCTCAAATTTTAATTTGGGCGGCCCCTAAATTGACACCCAAATACGGTTGACTCTGTCGGAAACTATCTAGAATAGCCTCTGATTAGATAAACTAATGTTTTGAAAAGTTAACCTTTTAATCTTTACTTCTAAAGAGCAAGATATTTGATCATGTAGTTATAGTAGGCTATAGATAGGGTAAAACGCTTCTTGCCAAGCCTCATATCTGATTATCACATGTAATATAAATATAGTTATTATAAAGTTATTTCAGAAAAATTAGAGTATATTAAACTATTTTTGTTATTCTAAACTTTTGCGTATATTTTACGCCCTTCAATTTAATATCGAATCAATTTAATATCAATTTATTGTATAATCTCTCCTGTTGCTTTAAAATAAGTTAAAACAAAATTCATTACAAAACAGTTTATTGTACTTTTTTTATATCAATGTGATTAAACTATCATTTATTTATATCAATTGTGACTCTTTTTTTTTAGGTAAATATTTAATATTTTAAAATAAACAATTTCTACTATAACTTTTATTCTATTGTTTAATATTTTTTACAACTTTAACATTTTACTTAGTCGCTCAACATTGATTAATATAACTGGTTCTGACAAATTAACTCTATCAATGCAACCTAGTGAGTATTCATATTTTAATCAAGACCTTTTATCACTCTGGGCTGGTCCTTTGCACTGGAAAGTTAAACCTAAATCTAAAGGTATTTTTTATTCATTTTTTAAAGGAAATTTTTTTAAATATTTTTATAGATTCTTTCTGACTTGTAGAGTCATAGGAGAGAATGTAGAGTCATAGGAGAGAAAAGCTAAATGATTATAAAAACTAGCAATTATTAACAAATAATTCAGACATATTGTCAACAAATAAATAATTTACATTTTTTTTAAATTATGACTGATTTACAATAGCACAATGCAAATTGATTTGTTCACTTTAGTTTTTTAAATATAATGAAAGAAATGCAATAAAAAGAAATAATAATAAAAGCGTTCATCTTTTATTTTAGATCGTAGCACTACAACTGTTTCTGATACTTCAAAGCGTTCAGTTAAAAAGAAAATTCCTTTAAGAATAAATTTTGAAGAGCAAGTTGACTTCAAAAAGTATTTTAGTTCAGGAAGAGTAAGTTTAATTATATACAGGATATGTGGAAGGCTTACAAGTTAATATATATATATAATTAACACTTATTAGATTTTTTGGTTTCTTGTTAACTTAGTAATTAAAGTTTAGAATGACTTTATCTATGATATCAATAAATTATTTTAAGGCAGCAACTTACTTAAAAGATTCAACCTTAGAAAAGTATAGTTCTCAATTTACTGTTCTTCCTGAGGACTTGCATTATACTGCTGATAATTTGTTTAAACTTTGGTTAATGCCGTTGTTATCAGTGAGTAAACAGAAATGTTTTTTTTCGTTTTTTACTGTGTTCATTTATCTAAAATGGTATACAATTTGTTAGTTTTTTCCCTCAATTTTTTAATTATAAAACTCAATAATAATATATATTTTTTTATAATTAGCTTCGAAAAATAGTTGATACAAAGATTCTACAAAATGATGGTAGGTTTTAAAACTAGTAAATGTTGTTTTGTACCTTTTTTATGTTTTTATTTTATTGCTTTTCTAAAAGTAATTTTACTGTAATTTAAACATATAAAATGAATTTATGTCTGTTTATAGTACTTTATGAACTATGATCAGAATTTTCAGCACTCATTAAATTAGCCTTTTATTTAAAATAGAAAGTGTTTGGCACTAATTATTACCATTTACGTAAACTTGGTGTTAAGATGTTTTCTGTTATTTGGTTCAACACTAGTTACCAGTTTCTTGTTTGTCAGTCAAGTTTTTTTAAACAAAAAAAAAACAACTGTTTGGTAATTTTTAATATTCTCAAAAAAAAAATTATGTACAATATTTTTTTGACAATCTTATCAATATGTCATTGTTAATTTTTTTTTTTAAATAAATTTATTTTCACTAATGCTGCAAACAACCACTAATTAAGATTCACAAGGAAAAAAAAAAGAAAGTTCAAGAGAAAGAAAACAGTTCACAAAAGACTTTAAAAACTGTAAATTATGGAAAAATTTCTATATTTTGCAATTGGAAAAGAATTCCAAAGTATTGATGTTTAAAGAAAAAAATGAGATGAGTAAAAGTTTCAGAAAGAGCAATTTCAGTAAAAGAACGCAACTTTGCTGATTGACATATGAGATGGTGTCTTCAGTAACATGAGATAGTGTTTTTAAAGTAAATTGAGTAATTTTATTGTTTCATCAGTAAATTGAAGTACGTTGGGCTTGTTAGATTATCAGCAAGATCATTAATATAAATGAGAAATATCATGTGACCAAGTATGGAACCATGTGATTACTGGAAGTACAACAGTGTTTTCCATGAAAGATTACCCCTAGTACTACGATTAGAAACAAATGATTAAATAATTTTTAAAGCTCTCCCAGTAATGCCATAATAGAGGTTATGGAGAAGACCACATGATAAAGTTTATTAAAAACATTTGATATGTCAAGATCAATAGCTTTTTCCTCATAATTTTCACCTAAGGCTCAATAAAAATTTTGTCTTATTACGCTAAACAAATTAGCCTTAGAACAAGATGATTAAAATTTGTACTGATTGTAAAAGAGTCAGTTAAGACAAAACATAAACTCAAGGACGATCTCAAAGAAAATTATGAAAGGAATCTCAGTCAGCGATTATGTAATTGTAAGAAGTTTCGTGATATAGTGAACCATCCTTGTGACATTCTAGAATAATTTTTGTATTCTTTGTATTCATTTATTAACCCTCTTTGGTATCAAGTTCTCCTCATTAGTCATTTATTGTTTATATTTTGTACAGAAACCTGCAAAATACCAGATTTTCTGGCAATTTTTATTGAGAAAGATTAGTTTTTATTAAAAGTGTCCTGATTTGTCAAATTTTTGTGGTAATAAGTCTTTTTTTTTCCAAATAACTAAAATAGAATATCACAGTCAAGAATTTGTTAGGTACTTATAATTTTAAAAATATCACAATTATTTTTACTTTAGAATAAAGTGAAATATTTAAGAAACGATATTTTTAATGATTCAAATAAATATTTTTAAGATAACTTAATAAACAAATTCTAAAGTCTGGTAAAACTTAAAAAGTGTGCAGCAAAAAGATTATATTTGAAATGACATCATACAAAAAGGCTGTCAAAAGTGCCAGTAATTAGACTTAGCTCTAATTACAGTAATTGACTGTAATCAGAGTTAGGGTAAAATACCCAGTTTCCCCATACGCTCTTATGCTACTTGGTATCTAAAATTCACCTCTTTATGCTACTTGGTCTCTAAAAAGATGTCTTTATTTTTAAAGTTGATGCAATTGTCAAACTTTTGTTGGTTATGATGCAAACATCAGAATTCTTTTCAGACATGATTTCAGAACTTTCTAGCAATTAGTTTATGGTCTGCATGTTTTTTAGTTACCTATTGGCAATTTGTAATTGCATGGCAAGTAATGAATTTTTTTCTCTGGTGGTTTATCAAAGTCATGGAATTTCATTTTCAAATTTGAATGGAAATAACTGTTTGTCTTTTCTAATGGCTCACTCTATCTAAAATAGGACTACAAAGTGTTGAGATATTGCTAATTGCATTGACTTATCATTTTCAATGAGAGTTAAAGGCGATTTTTCCAAATGTTTTCTTTGTTTCTGATACATCTATGAGTATCACAGAAAGGACTGTCGTTGAGAGACTTCCTTTGTTTCTGATACATCTATGACTATCACAGAAAGGACTGTCGTTGAAAGAAACAGGTATCACAGAACTGTCGTTGACTTTTCTGTGAGGAAGAGCAGTGCTATAAAACCTAAAAAGCCACTATTCTTTGTTAAGTGAAACCTCATCAAGCAATTTTTCACTGGTTTTAACAAGTAGTTGACAGTTTTCAAATACCTTCAAGTGCATTTTCTTAAGGCATAGAAAATCTATCCCAGGCATAGATCCAATGTATTATCTTTGAAGGCTTCAGATTAAGAAGATCATTAAAATAGCTTGGAACAGTTATGTTGTAGTTTGTATTTTTCTCGGTAACCACAAAATTAAAAATTATGTGCAACTTTATGATGAGTTTTGCTAAAATAAAATGATTCAACATGTCTCATAATGCTGTTTCTCCAATATACCAACATGCCTCATGCTGCTTCTCCAAACTAACTTTTTTCTTGAAACTGCTATCTCACTACATGATGATACCCAATTATCTGCATCTTTATACTACATGGCTAAACCACTGACACACCCTCACAGAAACACTTACTTTTACCTAACTCTGTCTAAGGTGATTGTTTCTTTTTCTTTTTTTTTTTCAAGTATATATATGATTACTCTTTATTGGCTATTCTTTCACATAGTACAATGCCATGCGTGTATATATGTGTGTGTGTGTATATATATATATATATATATATATATATATATATATATATATATATATATATATATATATATATATATATATATATATATATATATATATATATATATATATATATTTATATATATATATATATATCAATAGAACAAATACTAAACAGACTTTCAGGCTTTAATGATAATTTTTTTATAAAATTAAAATTTCTTGTATGAAGATAAGATTTTAAAAAATAATAAAGACGTTAAGGTTTTTAGAAATAAATCAAAAAATAATACTTAAATTTAACTTTTGTTATAAGAGCCTGAATATGTATGGCCATATTCCAATTGTTCCTCTTGAATAAAATATAGGTTTTAAAGCTGACTGGACTGACCCAAGTTCATATTTGAATTATAATATCAATAATATTATAAACAGTGTTAATTAAAATTTTTTAATTTTAAGTAGAAAACTGCTTATTTTTAAAAAATATTAAATTTAGAGTTAGTGTTAGAAAATTCAATGTTTAAGCTTTCATCATATAATTATTAACAGTTTTTTATAGTTATTTTGCTACATCCAAAAAAAACTCTATAATCAACATTCATTTTTACAACAAACTAAACTCTCCTTAATTTAAATATAATAAATTTGAATAATATTTGAATAATAATTTAGATCATTTTTCCTTGTTTAATATTATTATAAAACTTATAATTTGTATTAGCTTGTTCTTTTTGATTTTGTTTAGATCAAGAACCATACGATTATAATAACAAAAATGATAGAGAAGGATTTTGCCCTGCTCTTGATGTGAGTAACATAACTTTAAAGTTAACTTCTAATGTTGTAATATTGTAATAATAAAAAACAATAAAATTACAAGAAGCATACAAACTGAGATTCAAAACAAGTGAGAACTTCACCACAAAATTTACATTGACGAAAGAAAAACTTCTCTGTGAGGTTTTACTCTTAAATAAGATTTTTTTTTTTTAAAAAAAAACTTTAAAAAGTGACAATTTTTTTGACTAAACTGAATAATGAGTTGCATACACTTACATTTTTAATAAGTAAAATGACTGCTTGCTTAAGCAACATTTAAGGTGGTGTTAGTGAAAAAGTTATCTTATAAGTTTGCAATATATATTCAAACTTTTTTGCAGTTTGCTTCTGTGCCTTGTCTTAAAAAAAAAATCAAAAAATACATTATTAAAAGACCTAGATAGAGATATCCAAAGCTAAAATTGTATGACAATAATAAGAAGTATTAAGAAAAGTAATCAGATGCTATTCAATTCAATTTTATTGCTGTGAACTCCATGTCACAGTCATGTCAAATCCACTCACAAGAAAGATCATTTTCAGCTTGTCATTATTACCAATTTTGCTATGCAACAGAGATTTAAAGCTTTATTCAGCATATTTTTTAATTACTGAAATCAGTAAAAAAAAGCTTTGGGGTTGATCTACTTCACATAGAACTGCTATAAAAATAGTTGAATTGAGTAGGTGGTAGAAATTAAAATATTGTTAATTATAAATTTAAAAATAAAAAATTACCTTTATCTTATTATTTTTTTTAATTCTTTTTTTTTTTTTCTTTATCTGATTAGAATGAGATAAAAAAACTTGTTACATTAAATACTGATTTTTGATTATTTTTTATTCAAAACTTTTTAATAAATATTGCATAAACTTTTTAATAAATATTGCAAAATTACTAACAATTTCAGCCCTCAGAATTAGGGTTGGCATTCAGCAATGCTGACCTAACTGCTGACCTAGGAGTGTTGAAGATCGGCAAAAAATCGCAGACCTTGTTTTTATGTTTTAGGACAAAACTATTGTATCAATTTTTTTTTGTCAACCTCTAACAGATTAAGGTCACCAAATTATTGCCGACCTTATTTTTCCGAATTCCAAGGGCTGTATGTATGTGTGTTTATATATATATATATATATATATATATATATATATATATATATATATATATATATATATATATATATATATATATATATATAGTATATATATATATATATATATATATATATATATATATATGTATATATATATATATATATATATATATATATATATATATATATATATATATATATATATATATATATATATATATATATATACAGTACCTACTCAAATTATTAGACTCAAACTCAATTTTTAACTTTTTGTCTTTTTGGTGTGTCTAAAACTCACTAAAAGCAATCACAACTTATTTTTTCATATATAATCTATATATTGATATATAAAAAGCATATTATGCAACTTAATACTTGGTGATGATTCCTTTTGACTCCTTTTGAAAGAGCTTTGATACGCCTTGGCATACTATTTAATCACTTCGAGGTCAATGCTTTAACATCTGGATCTCGATGCCATACTTCGATTAGCCGTTTTGTGAGTTTCTGTTTACTTGTTAAATGCAAAGTCACCACTTTGCATGTTACAAGCACCCACAGATTTACAATATGGTTGATATCTGGAGAACTGCCAGACCAATCTAGTAGCTCAATACTCTCATTAGCAAGAAAGGTCTTTATGGATTTTGCAGTACAGTAAAGAGAAATATTTTGCATGAAAACTACTTTTTTTACCATTAGGAAACCACTCTTGTATCTGTTGAATCAAACTAGTTTATCAGACAGTCTTGTACTATCTTGTTTCATCATCCCATGTACAATGTAAAGACTTTGACTTATACCCCTGCTTGATATGCATGACTAAACCATTATAAATCCTAGGTGCTTTACAGTGTTTACAGTGCATTTTGGCTTTGTTGTTCTTTTGGTCTGCAACAGACTAAAAGAACAACAACAACGAATGTGGCTTTTCTTCCGAAGCCTCAAAGGTAGATTCATTGCTGTATACAACCTGACTAAAGCAATAAATATTGATGTTTTAAATATTTCAAATATTAATAAAATGAATTGAGATAAGATATTAATGCAAAATCATCTTCTAAAAACTTGTAATATTAAAATATTAATTGCTTATGTTTCAGAAGAAAACTAATGGAAAATTTACCTTATTCAAGTCATCTTGAGAAAAAGAGGAGTACTTCTTAGCCCATGCAAAACGTTTTTTAATCATTTGCAGGCGTAAGTTATGGCTTTTTCAGTGGCTTTCTAAATTTATATCCAAACTCATAACTTCTCTTTCTTAAAGATTCAAGTGAATTTTTTTATTCCTTGGTCTTTTAAAACAATTTTCAGTTTTATTGATGGTATCTTCTGAATTTGTTTAAATTTTTTTTTTTTTTTCCTGTGATCTCTAGCACTTGTAACTCTTTTTCTTCCACAGGTCTCTGTTTTCTGCGCTTCTAATTTGACCCCCATTTAGAGTTTAAAATTTGTTGCTTTGACTGTAGCCATGATAATTTTGACAACTTTGGCAATATTTCTTTGGATGTAACTTGTTTCTTGCAGAAGGACAGTTACTTTTGCATATTTACTAGAGAAAACATATTAGATTTATCCAATATTAATCCTTAAATAACTCCAACACTAATTAAGTTATTATATGACTGCACAATTAAAAAAAAAAAAAACTTTAAAACAACTGAAATTTTATTATTTAAGTTGTAAAGACAGTCTAAAATAATGTAGGTCCCTAAAAAAAACATATAAATTGAGTTATGACAGACAAAATTAACTGAAAGTTTTTAATTTTACATAATTTAAACTTACCATAACTTTTATAAAGTTGAAAATATTTTTTAAAATTAAATATATTTTATAAATTTTCCTAATTAAAAACAAAAAAAAAATGACAGGAAGTTAAATTGCACATAAACAACAAAAATTAAACATCATTAATCCCTACCTATAAAAAAAAAATCCAAAAAACTAACAAAATCTGGACATTTCTCTTTTGAGTCTAATAATTTGAGTCGGTACTGTATATATATATATATACAGGGCGCAACAAATCGACGAACGTTTGTTAAAAAAAAGACAGAAAAACGAACGTCACGTTTCCTTACTTTTACTTAAGCAAACGTTGGCGTTTGCTTAAATTTTTTAAAGACGAACGCATATCTTCAGCAATTTTTTATTTCCAAATAATTATGCGATTGATAGTTTTTTATTTATTATAAAAAAAACATAATTAATATAAAAAAAATAAGTTACTAAAATTTAAAACGCAGTTTCAATGACATTAAAAGAAACCGCTCTAATACTTTCTTCAATAGCGTTTCTTTTAAGTATGCAACTCTAGAAAAATTATATTTAGCATGGTTTTTACATGCGTTTACAAAAGTATGGCAAGTTTAACTTAAAATGAATGCATTTGCAATTACTTTAAACGGAACCATGCTAAAACATTCTTTTTTCCAAAGACGTGCTTTTTTTAAATTTTCTTATTATCATTAAATTAATGTTTATTTGCAGTTTTTAAAGTTTTAAAAAAATTTGCAGAAATATATAAAATTTAATAGATTTTATAGAACTATTATGTTGATTATAGTTTTCATTTTTTACTGTGCGTTTAACAACAACCAATAATATAATATTTTTTTATTAAATACTTAATATTATAAATATAATAATAGCATATCAGGTATTTGATAGTAACTTACTAAATTATAAATTTAATAACTTATTAAATGCTTAATACTATATTATTATTTTTAAATATTTAAAAAAATAAAAATGTCAAAATAACTTTTATTTTATTTTTATATAGTTTTAAATTTTATCAAGTTTATATCTTTTTTTTATAATTTAACAAACTAAATTGAGAAAAATTCACTATTTTGTATTAATAGATAACAGTTTACAGTGAAAAGTTTATTGCATATTAGTTATCATTAATTTGCGCACACTTTGCAAATGCATAAAAAAATGTTTTTAATTAATAAAAATTGATAAAATTCGATAAGTATCTTGATATATCTAATTATTATATATCTTATTAACTAGAATAAAATTAATTTGAAAATAAAACTCCCTTATAATTAAATAAAAAAATTATTTAAATAAAAAAAAAAAAAATTAAAGAAGTTAAAATGAAACTGGCTTATTCTGGCCGACACACGGGTTCGAAGTGGAGGTGCGCAACCATCTATTAATGAAAAAAGTCCTCTATATCTTGAATTTCTCTTAAATAGAAAAAATATATATAAAAAAAATTTTAAAAAAAGTGTGCATGTGTGGAGGTGTGGATATTTGACATACCTCTTAAATTAGACGTTCGTCAATAAATAAAGAAACGAACATCAACGTTTATTTAATTTTTCGCGCCCTGATATATATATACGTATACATGTATATATATATATATATACACATATATATGTGTATATATATATATATACATACATATATTTATAATTTATATATTAGGATGGTGCTAAAATAAACTTTTTTTGGAACTGTCTGCTGACACCTCTTACTAGATGTGTTCTATACAATCAAATAAAACTGGATTTAAAAATTTTTTTAATAAAAGATTTTTAAATCCAGTTTTATTTGAATGCATAGATAAACAGGTTCCTAATCTTATTTTTTTGATAAGATTAGGAACCTGTTTGATGTTTAAGGGTCTTGTGGCTCCCCTAATTTTTAGGGGAGTCACAAGACCCTTAAACATCAAACAGGTTCCTAATCTTATCAAAAAAATAAGTTTATCGAAAGTATGTCATGTTGGATCTCAAATGAAGCAAAATTTTATAAAAATTTTTAAAATATGAATCATTTTATAAATAAATTATTATTTTAGATTTTAATATGTAAAAAATAACATTTTTTTTTAACTTGAAACATAATTTAAGAATAAAATATGAATAATTTATTCATATTTTTAAAATTTCATATAATTTTGCTTTATTTGAGATCCAACATGACATACTTTTGAAAACCTTTTATTTTTTTATAATATTAGGAACCTGTTTGATATTATCAACTACATCAAAAACCGTTATAACGGTTTGTAATGTAGTTGATAACTAGGGTACAACCCAATAAGTTACGCCTTATTATAAATTTAAAAGTTTGAGTATACTTCTTATTTTTTACAAGTTAAAATAGAGCAAGTTATATTTTTTAATTTATATTTGAGTTATTGGATCTAAAGCAAAACACCATTTTTTCAAAACTGAAACTATGGAATATCTTATTTTTAAAATGTTTAAACAATAGTTGAAATTTGAAGAGTATATGTTTTTTGAACATTTTTCCAAAACAAAAAACTTAGTTTTTCATTAAAAAGGTTTCAGTTAAAATTTATTTCTCCTCGCAACAAGTAGGAAAATATAAAAAAATGTGAGGTCTCAATGTTAATTGTGGACATAATCAATGTCAAATTAAAAAATGGCCTCATTAGATTTTAGGAGACAAGGCAAGTGTGGTTAAAAAAAGTACACACAGGAATGAGAGAAAGCTAGTAAAAATAGTAAAAATAAATAGGTTTATTACATATTCTGCAATTATCAGCAAGATGAATGAGGTGGGACTAAATATATATATTAACAATCACTGTTCCTTTAAGGTAGCATTGAATTATAATGACATTAGAAGGCCAGCACCAAAGTCAAAATTAATCAATCTTTAAAGAAAGGATTAGACAATGGAGTTCTGTATTTTCATTGTTAATGACTGGAAATCTGCAAGTCAGTATATTACAAAACCCTTTTTCCTAATATTTTATTTTTTGTAGTTCATGAATAGTTTTGTAATGTTTTATTCTCGCTATGTAAAAAGGGTTTCCAATGAAAATTTGTATAATCCAAGATTATACAAATTTTTTACAAAACTTGTATAATCCATGAAAAGTTTGTATAATCCAAGACAATTAAATATCCTCCTACAATCATGCTTTGATCAGTTATCAGTTGAAAATGCCTTGATTGTTAGAACATTAAAATAAATACATGAAACTCATCTTTTACTTCAATAGAAGAAGTGCTTTCTGAATAAGCAGAAGAAAGTATTAATGAAAGATAGAACCCTATGTCACAGTGTGAAATCCATTAAAAATTATTAGTCTTTCAAATAATTTCACTTTTTGAGTAGCCAGGGAACTCCCCAGAAAATATATGAGGCTTATTATAAAGAAAAATTACTGTAGAAAAGGTCACAAATTGAATGCATTCGCTTAATAAAAGTTATTTGGAATTGGAACCATAATGCAAAATGGAAAGAAGGCTTTAGATTGCATTTAGAGTTTTTTAAATTGGATTTGTGCAGTGATAAAAAATAAAAGAGGATAAAAAAAATATTAAGAGTTTATGTAAATAAACATTGCTTTTTGTGTATTTTATGTTGAAAAATAATTATTTTATTTAAAAATAAAGTTTATATCTGTATTTTTAAAAATAACATTCTCTAAAAAGAGAAAAAATACAAAAGAATATTAATGTGGACCTTTAATTTGACCTTAAACTGTATATTTAACATAATAGTTATTATTGCTAGGATATTAGTATAATTACTACATAAAAATATCTTTAAGGATTTTTTTTAAATAAAACTTGCTTTTCTAAACTAAATTCAAGACTTTTAAAATTGAAAACTCTAGAAATAAGTATTCGCTATTATCTAATACTTAACCATCACCACCATCTAATACTATGTCACCAACATCAATTATTAGGAGCAAATATTAGCTACCACATAATAAATACTAAAAACCTATCCTTAAATAAAATTTACAATTTTGAATGTTTTTGCTCTGTAGTTGTTTTTACTCACTTGCTATATGCACTTACAATTACAAATTTTGGATTTTTAATTTAAAAAAAAATAAATTTTTAATTAAAAAAATTTTATATTTCTATACTACTTTTACATTTAGGGTATAGGTGGTGGTGATTATAGTGATGATGATGGAGTTGATAACGATATGATGGTTGAAAATAATTTTTATATTTTTATACTACTTTTACATTTAGGATATAGGTGGTGGTGATTATAGTGATGATGATGGAGATAACGATATGATAGTTGAAGATGAACATTCGCCTGACAAAATTTGTATGAGTGATGGATTTGATTTGGTTGCCCAGCCTAATAAGGTGTTTTTTCTCATTTTTTAATATAAAAATAATTTACTAGCATACACATACTAACATTTTTAAGTGGTATTCTTAAAAATATCTTTCTTAAAATTGTTTTTTTATTATAAATCAACACTGCATCAAATAAATTGTTTTACAAATATTTATTTCAGAGTTTGATTTGTTCCTTGTGATCTTTAATGTTACACCACTAATGCATCTAGACACACTAATTTTAGGTTTTATTGACAGTCATAAGTTTTTACTTACAAATCTCCATCAAAATCTTTATTTAAGATAATATTATACCTCCAGACCCTTGAACATTTAATGGATCTCTAATATAAATTTAAAAATATTATTTCAAAAGTATGTCTAGTTGGGTCTCAAATGTAACGAAATTCAATAAAAATTCAATAAAAATAATAATCATGATAAAACATATTGAAAAAAATTATTATAAATAAAAAATCTAGTAAAAAATATACTTTTTTTTATCTTAGTTAAAAAGTTTCAATTGCTATGCAGTTAAATCTGAAATAATTTTTTTCATAAAATGATTATTATTTTTGCTTCATTTAGTACTCAACAAGACATACTTTTAAAAAACTTTTTTTTGATAATATTTTTTTATTAATAAAAACAGATATTTAATCTGTTTTTATTAATAAAAAATATTTTTAGAGGTGCTTCTAAACCCTTGAACATTTAGTTCAAGGGTTTTGAAGCACCTCTAAAAATATTTTTTGTTTAAAAACCTTTTAAGTTCAGCGTTGTTTTATTATATAGAACACATTAAGGGGTTGTTTTTTTTGTTTTTTTTTAACATCTTCGCTTCCAACAAAGCTGCAAGCAACTACTATTAGAGTTAGAAGTTACTGGAAGAGAAAAGATGAAGTTTATAGAGCAAGATAATGATTGACAGGCGACTTAAAAGATTTCAAGTTATATGAATCAGGAAGAAAAAAAGAAGGAAACGAATTCCAAAGAACTGATGTTCGAGGAAAAAACTAGATGAATAAAGGTTTTTGGAGCACTTGGGAACAGTCACTGTAAAAGGATGAGACTTAATTGAATGACATGTAACAAAAGAATGAATTTTTTAGATGGCACAAGAAACGCTAGCTCTTTAGAGCACTGCCCATTATAGTATTTATATAAAAGAGAAAGAGTAGCAACACTACAATGATGTGATAATGGTTGGAGGTTATCTGCAAGAGCAGGTCCAACTATGTTTACAATGAGTTTTTGCACCTTGTCTAAAAAAGAAAGGGTATCATTAAGGGTATCATTGGAAGATCCGCCCGAGATATAGCAACAGTATTCAAATTTAAAAAATTTTGAACAATCACGACAAATTTAAAATTTGTATAGATTAAGAATAAAATTCAGAGTAAGAAAGTGTCGAGTACGATAAAGAGATGCAACCTTAGCAGATGTTAATTTTGCAATTGAATTTGATATATGGTTTCCAAGAAAGATCAGAAGTAAAAATTAATCCTAGAAGATGAAAGGTAGATGACTCATCAAGTGCATTACTGTTTATAAATATAGGAAGATCTAAATTATTGTGATAATGATAATGAAAAAAATTGGGTTTTATCTGAATTTAAGTTCACCAGCCACTGTAAGCCCCATGCTGTAGCAGAAGTGAGATCCTTTTCAAATGCCCCCTCCAAGCCACCAGAGAGTGTTGGCTTCTTATCAAGATAAGAATAAATGGTAGTATCGTCAGCAAATAATGCCACCTTAGATGAGAGAATATCCGGAAGATCGTTAATATAAATTAAAAAGAGTATAGGCCAAGGGTAGAACCTTGAGGTACCCCAAAAGTTACTGGATATAAAGAAGAGTGCTGTCCATCGAGGACAACTTTTATACTTGTCTTTAAGATTATTGAATGGCTCAATAATCTCAAAGATGTTACCTGAAATTTACGTTAGAAGAAAGCTTATAGAGATGACCAGCATGCCAAACTTTATCAAAAGCTTTAGAAATATCAAGAGCTATAGCCTTAACCTGTCCAACTCTATCTAATGCAAGATAAATCCTATCTTGGTCAATTTGATCAGAAATAACATTGAAAAGAGGGCAGTCTTGAGATAAAGGTGAGCAATATAGAACAAAGAGAAAGTCGATAGAATGAAGTGGTGCTAAATAAAAGCACAGCACAGAGAATAGTCGTTGGATTCGAACCTAGTACATGCTGCAGATATTTTTCAAAAGTCTTATTTTTTAAACCACCCTAGGCGTGCGATCGCACTTGAATCTTGACCATGCATAATTTTTTTTTGAAAGCTTGACCACGGCTCTTTTGATAATTAAAATCGCAATGAAAAAAATGAACAAAGGAAAAAAATTATAAACAGGCTAAACTATTAAAAAAAGAAAGAACTTCTAACGAAAGAGAAATTTAAAAAAAAATTCAAACTTATAGCTCTAAAAAAAAAAAAATTAAAAAAAATTAAAGCTCTAATAAAAAATTATTTTTAATTTTGTTTTTCAATTACCTTAAGGTTGAATAAATCGTCACATTGGTTTGACGAGTTTCGAACTGATTTTTTTTTATATTAGAAGAATAGTAATTAAATCTTTTTTTCTCTTTATTTTAAGGACTAAATAAAAATATTTAGACATTAAAAAAATATTTCGCTATCTAAGTTAGGAAACTGCTGCGCATCACTTGATATTTGCAATAAATTATCGGCAAAGACATTGCTATCACTATCAGAATCATAAAATAAAGTTTTGTAGCAAAATCAAGAAAGATTATCGTTTGTTCTGATCAACTCACTCAATAATTGGCCAATGTATAAATATGTTTACATAAAATATCTGAGTATTTATACAACTAAACAAAATAAAAGTTTAAAATAAAACAGTAGTTATTATAAGAGTAATTACAGCATCAATGTCTACTTGTCTTAAATGTGTGGTGTCTGTCTAATGCTTTTTCAAAAAAATTATGTAATATTTCATAAATCAGACAGTAAATAAGAGAAATAGAAACAAAAAAAAAAGCATTTAACCTTTGTTAAGTTAAAAAAATTAACAAATGGTTATTGAAAGGAATAAAATGAATGGTGAAATACACTCATATTTTTATGCACAGCAATGACTTGATGGATACACTATATAGGCTAATGGCGCGACACCAAACAACGGTCTAGAAGACTATCAATAAAAATCCAATAAGAAATTTTTTATAGATGCTGAAAAATATTAGATTATATTATATAGATAAGATTATATTATATCTTCCTTAAACGCTCATATGTGCATGAAACAGACACTAGAGCTTTATCCCTCCCTAAAGTTGGTCTAGATTAGCCTTTAATTTATAAGTTTTTTATTAAGGTTTTTTTTTTTTTTTTTTTATTTGCTAAATTATGTTTTTAAATTGTTAAAAATGATTTATTTATTTATAGCTTAATTTTTTTTTCTTCGAAAAACCAATGGGTTTTTTTATTTGAGTACCTGCTTAAAAAGTGTTGAGAATACAAGTTGACTTTTGAAAAATTACATTCATTATTAAAAAATGTATATATATATATATATATATATATATATATATATATATATATATATATATATATATATATATATATATATATATATATATATATATATTTAAAATAAATAAAAGTTTTATCTAATATTCTATAATAGTTTATTTAATAGTATCTTAAAACTTTATTTAAAAGTGTTTAGCTTAGTGTCAACAAATTTTATTAGAAAGTATATATAGGATAACAATTTTATGGATTCATCAAAAGATTTATTTAAAAAATCGCTTTCATGGTTGTTTTTAAAATTAATTTTATGAATTGTTTTAAAAAGATTTACATTCTTTATAAAAAATACACTTTTTAACAATATAATATCTTTTAATAATTTAAATAAATGTGTTTTATAGTATACAATCTTTAAAAGCAATTTCTTGCCTTATTGCCTTATACTTTAGCGCATTTTTTTAACATTTTCAAAAATTTTAAAAGCCATAGTTAAGCTGGTTCAAAAAAAAAATGTTTGGTAAGGAATAGAGTATGATCACATGCCTTTCCTGTTTACGAATGTATATATATATTGGGTTGGTCTAAATTTTACACATTATTTAAAATGCAGTCTCCACAATCCTAAATTTGTTCTATTTAATAAAATAATACTGAAATTGAAAAAATTTTTTAGGGGCAGCTATAGCCTCTTAAACATCAAACAGGCCCCTAATATTTTCAAGAAAAAAAGTTTTTAAAATATATATATATATATATATATATATATATATATATACATAGAAAATCACTTAACAATTTTCAAAATTTTGAACTAAAATTTGACCCTGAAAAAAAGAATACAAAAAAAAGGAATAGAACTAGAAATGTAATTTGGTTCAACCCCCAAATATAGCAAAAATGTTTCCACTAACATAGAAAAAAGTGTTTTTAAAATTGGTCGATAAGCATTTCCCTCCCTCTAAAAACTTTTTTTTTTTTTTTAATTATCTTCGCTTCCAACAAGGTTGCAAGCAACCACTAATTAGTGTTGGAAGTTACTGGAAGAGAAAAGATGAAGATTGTAGAGCAAGATAACGATTGACAGACGACTTAAAAGATTGCAAATTATATGAATCAGGAAAGCAAGATGAAGGAAGCGAATTCCAAAGAACTGATGTTCGAGGAAAAAAACTAGACGAATAAGAGTTTTTAGAGCACTTAGGAACAGTAACAGAAAAAGGATGAGACTTAATTGAATGACGAGTAACACGAGAATGAATTTTAGTAGATGGCACAAGAGACACTAGCTCTTTAGAGCAGTGCCTATTATAGTATTTGTAGAAAAGAGAAAGAGAAGCAACATTACGACGTGACAGAGGTTGAAGGTTAGCTGCAAGAGCAGGTCCAACTATGTTTACAATGCGTTTTTGCAACTTGTCTAAAAGAGAAAGGGCATCATTAGAAGATCCGCCCCAGATATGGCAACAGTATTCCATACAAGGCTGGATTTGAGATTTATAGAGATAGAGAATAGAATCCAGAGTAAGTAAGTGACGAGCTCGATAAAGAGAAGCAACTTTAGCAGATGCTAATTTTGCAACGGATTTGATATAAGATTTCCAAGAAAGATCAGAAGTAAGAATTAATCCTAGAAAATGAAGGGTAGGAGACTCATCGAGTACATTACCGTTCATAAATATAGGAAGGTCTAAATTATTGCAATAACGATTGGCCGAAAAAAATTGAGTTTTATCTGAATTAAAGTTCACCAGCCACTGCGAGTCCCATGCTGTAGCAGAAGTGAGATCCTTTTCGAGCTCAGATGCCCCCTGCAAGCAATCAGAGGGAGTTGGCTTCTTATTTTGACAAGAATAAATGGTAGTATCATCAGCTAACAATGCCACCTTAGATGTGAGAATATCTGGAAGATCGTTAATGTAAATTAAAAAGAGTATAGGGCCAAGGATTGAACCTTGGGGAACCCCTGAGGTTACAGAATAAGAAGAAGAGTGCTGTCCATCAAGGACAACTTTTATACTACGATTGGAAAGGAAGGATTCAATAATCTTAAAGATGTTTCCAGATACACCATAAGAAGAAAGCTTATGGAGGAGACCAGCATGCCAAACTTTATCAAAAGCTTTAGAAATGTCAAGAGCAATGGCCTTAACCTCTCCACCTTTATATAATGCGCGATAAAACCTATCGGTTATTACTGATAGCAAATCAGCCGTAGAACGAGAAGATCGAAATCCATACTGATGATCAGAAAGCAGGTTATGAGATACCAGATAAGAGATTAAGTGTTTGTTAATTAAAGATTCAAAAATCTTGCTTATGATAGGAAGAAGACTAATGGGACGGTAGTTAGAGGAGTCAGATCGCTCTCCAGAATTTTTAAAAATATGGATAACAGATGCTGCTTTCCAACAGGCTGGGTAACAAGACTTACATAAAATTTTTAATCGGAATACTATTAAAGTTAGCTACAGTTACAAAAAATATGGAAAGAATTATAAAAGGTCACAATAATGCTTTGTTAAATAAAAATGAAATCCTAAATGAAAAAACTACAGAAAATTGTTATTGTAAACAAAAAAACAATTGTCCAATGAGTGGAAGTTGTTTATCATAAAATATGGTATATAAATGTGTTGTTTCCTCTAAGAATGTACCAGATAAACAATATATTGGCATAACAGAGGGTGAATGGAAAAAACGTTTTGCCAATCATAAGCAATCTTTTTAAAAATAAAAGTTATTCAAAAGACACCATGCTGTCAAAATATATATGGGAACTAAAAGATAAAAATATTGATGATTTTATACTGAATTGGTCCATACTATTTCTACAAGA
This sequence comes from Hydra vulgaris, assembly GCF_022113875.1. Classification (NCBI taxonomy): domain Eukaryota; kingdom Metazoa; phylum Cnidaria; class Hydrozoa; order Anthoathecata; family Hydridae; genus Hydra; species Hydra vulgaris. Next base: position 47,784,073 of record NC_061158.1, on the reverse strand, counting down.
AAAATTTCAAATAATTTATCAAATAATTACACATGCAAACCAAGAATGTTTGTTAAGCAGAAAATTAAAATTGATTTCTTAATATATATATATATATATATATATATATATATATATATATATATATATATATATATATATATATATATATATATATATAGAGAGAGAGAGAGAGAGAGAGAGAGAGAGAGAGAGAGAGAGAGAGAGAGAGAGAGAGAGAGAGAGGGAGAGAGAGAGAGAGAGAGTTGATAATACAAAAGTATAAATAAATAATAAAAACAATTAATTAACTGTACTAATTTAAAAATCAGTTAATTTTGTTCAAAACCTCAAGATAATCTAATTGTTGTTTCTTATCACACGTAGGGTGCCTAATCTACAAATATTAATAGAAATAATAACAATTAAAAAATTTTTTTAATAATTTTTTGGAAACATCAGAAGTATATCAATTTGCTTATTGCTATCTTTTTATTTTCTAATTTTAGGTTCGATTTATAGATATTAATTATGCAAAAGCAGCAAAAAGAATTGATATTAAAAAGTTAAAAGGAACTATGTGGAAAATGATAAAGAAAGACGCAAGTTCAGAAAAGGTAAGATTCACGTATTATACTGGTTGCATTCATTTTTTGTATTAAATATTTAGAGATTATAAATGTTTGAGAAATATTGGCAAGAGATAAGTTTATTGAAGTTTTAGTCTTTCAAAATCCATTCTGGCCAATCAAATTTGAACGCTAACTACTGCAAGTCAAACTTATTATAATAAATTAATTTAAAAAGTAGGAAGTTAAAGGTTTTACATTAGCACCAAAATTGTAGTTAATGAGCAAAAATACATTATTTTTTTTTTTTTTTTTTAATTTTTTTTTCAGTGGAGTTAACAAAGTTCAATATAAAAATTTGCAAAAATACCAAATAAACATTGTTTATGTAATTCCATTGTGGAACAAACATCGTTTTGAGGCTATAACAAATGAATAATAAAAAATACATCAAGTTTATGATTTATGGGGAAAACATAGATTTGAGACATCAATTTTTTTTTGTGTTTTAAAATTACTTTATTTAAAAATAATAATTTTATTATAATATTTAAAACTTTTTAAAATGACTGCGTATTTCAGCACACCATTAAGTACTGGAATAACCAAAAAATAACTAGAGGTTTAAAAAAAAAATGTCATTCTTTGGTTAAGGTTTACAATGTTATCATGAATGCTTAGATATACATTATATCAGTATATTTTTAAATTTGTCGTGATGCTTTTAAAGCAACTACAGGTTTTCAAAAATATCTCTCCTCAGTTTAAAAAATTAAAATAGTTTCTATTTTCTACAACCAAACCTAACTGAATTTAAACTGGAAGTTTGGTTACAAGCACTTTATTATATTTTTCACCCTATTCTATTCTCATTTGAGCAAGATAATAGATTATAAAACATTAAAACATGATTAGAGTGGTAGTGGTGTTATATTTCAACAAGTTTTAAAATTCTTGAAAGCATTTATAAACTTTATAAAACTACTACCTGCTCACTAAAGAAGCTTTAGATGAAGGAATTAGAAGCATAGTGTGTGACCCTAGTGGTAAAATATACGTGAAAAAGAGGCAAATTAAGACCAAAAAATCAAAATAAGTTCATGCCAATAAAAACATATCTTAACCCTGATTTTAACATCAAAGAATCAAGATTTTAAGTCAGATTATATTCAACTTGCAGAATTTTAAGTTTATGTTAGCAACCACATGAATATTACTTCACAAGACCATCAAAAAATTATGAGAATTCTATTGAAATTCATCACTCTAAGCAGGAAACATGTAACTCAAGTTGGTATTTATGCCAGCTTACAAAACGAAATGACAACTATTTAAGTAACAATAAAACAAATAAAATTTATTTTCAATGAAATACTATTTACCAAGAGTATTTTTTAAAGCTATAACATTTAATTCACACTCCTTAGGTTAGCCAATGAGTGTGTGTGGTTCTTAAAAAATATTGTTTCTTAATTTCAAACAAGTTTGTAGTTTTTACAACTTAATGTATTATCCAAGTATAGATTTATTTCATTTTTTTATTGTTAGCTAATATTTTAAAACAAGCGTTACATAAAAGCACTACCATTAAAGCTCACATATTTTGCTAAAAACGAAATTTACAAATTTATATATAATACAGATGAGATAAGAAAATGGGGGTCAAGTATAGGACACGTTTAATAATTTTTGAAGTTAAGTTGCTAAAGATATTGCAAAAACACTAGAGCATATTTAAAAAAAATGAAATTATGCGTGGGTTTGTTTTTCTTTTTCAGGAAAATAACGATAAGTACAATATCCCAAAACCGAACATAAGACAAGAAGAAGAAGTGTCCGGTACCGAATTTTTTGAAGGAACGTATTCTTTTAAAGATATGTACAAAGCATTACCTTCTGAAGTTTCAAGTAATATGGCTAAAAATCTCTCAACACCAATTGCATTTGTATGTTTATTATACTTAGCGAATGAAAAGGTAAAGTTTTTTTACATAAATTTTTGTTGATTTTTTTTTTCTTTTGCTCTCAAACATTAAGTCAACATACTTTGGGTTTAGAATTTAAAGTTAACCGGAACAGATAACATGGACGATATAGTCATCGAAAGTGGTCAAATTTCTAACGCAAAATGTTAATATAATGCTTAAATTTTTTGGGTAATTTAAATAAACGGGAGTATTTTTTATGAATTTAATAAAAGTAAATTTATATAATTTTAAGTTATAATGGATAAAATGCCTCTGATCAAAACATCTTTATGTTTTGTTTCTGTTATTAACAAATTTTATTTTTAAAAAGCTTTTATGTAAATCCCATCTAGTTAAATCTGTGTGTATGTGCGTGTGTTCTATTTCATAGTTGGAATATATGGCTGACTTGGATTTTAATTTAAGTAATGTAAAGATATTCTGAATATTAAAGTAATAAATACTTGTCGGCTTTTTAATTTTACTCAAGTTTTTTTCTCTTTTTTTGAGAAAGTCTTTTAGTAATTAAGTTAAGTTTAAAGGTAGGACATGCTTGAGGGGAAAATTGTTAAGAATTGATTTTACGTTTTTACTATTCTACTATTAAGTACTATAAAACTATTAAACTTGATTTTTTTATTGACTTATAAAACCTTATTATTATTTACTCCAGTAAATTATTTCGAAAAATAATTTAGTAAAAGTAAAATAAAAGATAAATATTTGCAGAAAAATAACTTTTGATCGAAAATCTCGTCTCGAAAGGAAAAAAAAAATTTCCATATGCCTACCACCTTATGGTGGTAGTGCCTACCACCTTATGGTGGTAGTACACCAAGTACAATAATTAAGCTATTTGTGTAAGACAATAAAATACTACTCCTTTTTTGCGTAAAAAAATGCAAAAACTTTGCTATAAGCAAACGTCTTTTTCTCAACGAAAAAAAACTCTTAAAACGGTGAATACAGATGAGTGCAGTATTTTATTGCTAACAATAACAGGGCATTGGCAAAATGCAGAAATATTAAATGGGTAAAGAGCAGAAGGGGTTTAGTGAATACATAAACTTATTTAGGTAAAACACGCGAAGCAACATCGACTGAGTGTCTGGATTAAGATTTTACACGTTCAAAATTTCTGCTTTTGATATACTATGGTATAAGTTGATATGCTATGATATAATTCCTCATTCACTGATATGATCGCAACACTTAATCTATATTTGACATTTCCCATTAGCGCGGCAACTGCAAAAAGATCTTTCAGCACATTGAAAAGAATTGAACCACTTTCACAGACACCTTTGTCGCTAGGCAACCTATGTCGATTTTTGTTTTCAAGTATATTTTTCTTTTGTCAATGTGGGGGAAGAAGTGATTAAAATGGTGACCCAATCAGGACACAAGAATCTACTCTACAAGTTATCAACTGATCTAAGGAAACAAAATTTACCACTAAATTAAAATGCCTCCAAAACATCAAGAAAGTCCAATAGCTACACTTACAAGAAAATTGGAACTAACATTATTAAAAGTTGAACAACTCGGTCTGGAGAAGTACGCATATCATTGAAAATAACAATATACACTCATTAGACAGATTAAAACCATCTATCGAAGCGGAAATGTCTGATAACTTCAACTTAATTTAAAATATGGGTGAGTTAGAAAGAAATGACGAAAATGCCGACAATAAATAAACAACTGGTACGGTAAACAAAACATCACAATGAATCAATCCATATATTCTGAAATAGTTGTTACATTCACGGAAGTTTACAAATAGTACATGTACTAATCTTAAGAAAAAAAACTTGCAAATAAAAGTTAATAAATATATCATTAATGCTAATAGTAATACTAATCGTCCACATCAGTAACAAAACGAACATTTGAAAAGTTGAAGGAGTAAAAATACTACTACTAATAATAAAATGTGTAATCAGGCGTGTCTTTACAGCATAAGAATTAAAAAAATAAATAAATTTTAGTACTTTTAGTTTTTAGTATTTAATTATCTTTAAAACCGGAATTACTTTTCAAATTTATCAAACTATCTTTAAAATTTTGCAACACTTAGTTTTTTGAAAAAAATCAAGTTACAATAAAAAATATTAAACTACTTATAACAACAAAACTCGAAGAACAAAAAAAAATGTATTCTTAAAGAAACGGATAAACTTTTGAAAAATTAAGAAGCAACATTCACAAATATTATAAGCTCAAATCTGAAAATTATTACGGATAGACTTGATTAACTCGAAAGCGAAACTAACACCAACAAATCAAAAACTTTAACCTTAGAAAATAACTTTAGAGATATCAAAGAAACTTTTATCTTCCAAGAGGAAAACTTTACAAATAAACTAGCACAAATGAGCCAAAAGTGTAATGATGAAATTAGCATATTAAAAAAGAAGACTATAGATTTGGAAAATAGATCACGCCGTATCTAAGAATTGACGGAGTAGCCGAATCTTACTCTGAAACATGGAATGGCTTTGCTAGCATAGTCAAAAGTATATTCAAAAACCAGTTGGGAATTGCGGAGGACATAGTAATTGAGAGAGCCCATCGAGTAGGACAAGTAAAAGAAGACAAGCCGCAAACGATAGTTCTCAAACTTTTAAATTTTTATGAAAAAACAAAATATTATCTTTAGCAAAAAAACTTAAGGGCAGTGGAGTATTCATAAATGAAGATTACGCAAACGAACCCAGCAAACATGTCAGCGTTGAATCAACGTTGAAAACCGGTCGCAAAAGGTGTTGCGGAAACGTTGACAAAGTAATCGATTTTGCAAAGATATGTCACGTTGTTAAAGAGACGTTGATTAAACGTTGTAGCGTAACGTTGAAAAAACGTTACTAAAAGACGTTACAAAAATGTCTCAACTAAACGTTGAAAAAGCGTTACTTAAAAAGCGTTGCATAGGCGCCGTAACTTAACGTTGAAAAAACTTTACTTGAAAAGCGTTACTTTAACGTTGTTAAACAACGTTGGTAGTAAAACGTCGATTTAACGTGACTCAAAGACGTCGATTAAAGGTTGAAATATAACGTTAAATCAACGCTCAAATGCGCTGTAGAAAATATCGCAAAATATTATTAAACGTGATTAAACTTGGTTATAATGTATATTGAATTTGCAAATAAAACAAAATTGTATGTTGAACTCTGCACTTGCAATATTTCCAAAGTCGATTTTTAATACAAATAGTAATATACAATAAAAAACATAAAAAATATACAATTTATTTATATAAAATTTACAATTTATAGATAAAAATATAAAATCTTTTTTAAGATTTATGTTTGTGAGTGAATTTACAGGATTTACGTATGCGAGTAAAATTTAAGTGTGTGAGTGGATTTACAGGATATCGTATCGATAAGCCAGGATATCATTGAGATACATAATCTAAATCAAAAAATAAAACTTGTATCATTATTAATCTGAAAGCAAATGTTTAAAAAGTGTTATTGAATTAGTATGATTATTATTAAATTTAAAAAGTAAAAATATATATATATATATATATATATATATATATATAAATTATGTATATATATATATATATATATATATATATATATATATATTATCGTAATAGCATAAAAAAAATATATATATATATATATATATATAAATTATATATATATATATATATATATATATATATATATATATATATATATATATATATATATATATATATATATATATATATATATATATATATATATATTGTCGTAATAGCATAAAATAAGTAATTTTTTTAAAAAATAACACGACGTTTTTTATTCTTGAAACGTGATTAAACTTGGTTATAATGTATATTGAATTTGCAAATAAAACAAAATTGTATGTTGAACTCTGCACTTGCAATATTTCCAAAGTCGATTTTTAATACAAATAGTAATATACAATAAAAAACATAAAAAATATACAATTTATTTATATAAAATTTACAATTTATAGATAAAAATATAAAATCTTTTTTAAGATTTATGTTTGTGAGTGAATTTACAGGATTTACGTATGCGAGTAAAATTTAAGTGTGTGAGTGGATTTACAGGATATCGTATCGATAAGCCAGGATATCATTGAGATACATAATCTAAATCAAAAAATAAAACTTGTATCATTATTAATCTGAAAGCAAATGTTTAAAAATTGTTATTGAATTAGTATGATTATTATTAAATTTAAAAAGTAAAAAAAAATATATATATATATATATATATATATATATATAAATTATGTATATATATATATATATATATATATATATATATATATATATATATATATATATATATTATCGTAATAGCATAAAAAAAAAATATATATATATATATATATATATAATTATATATATATATATATATATATATATATATATATATATATATATATATATATATATATATATATATATATATATATATATATATTGTCGTAATAGCATAAAATAAGTAATTTTTTTAAAAAATAACACGACGTTTTTTATTCTTGAAATGTTTTGTAGTAAACAACTAGGGTTGATATTTGACTGGGGTCGGAGCCGGGTTAGATAAAATATAGCCGGGGCCAGGGCCAGGTTTGAGACCAGGCTGCATAAACATTTATACATCGTAAAGTATATTTTTTAAATTTAAAATTCATGCTATATTTTGTATATTTATGCATATATGAACATCATTGTGATCAACATAATCATCATAATCATCATAACCATCATCATCACCATCATCATCATCATCATCATCATCATCATCATCATCATCATCATCATCATCATCATCAACAGCATAAAAGCGGAAAGCTTGACAATGATAATAAAAATTATGTTGATGTTGTTTATCGTCATCATGATAATCATCATCATCTTTATTATGGCACTATGTAAGGCGCACTCTTCAAATTTTCTTACTTCTACCACAACCATTTTATACTGAAGCTGCTACCACTCTACATGTTAATACCTAAATTACTTTAACTTTTTCTAAAAAAAAAGGTTGTTTGATACAACGTTTTTTCTAATCTGTCTAAGATTATGCCTACTTTTTATATCTTGTTAGAGTCACACCACACATCCATCTGATCATTTTCTCTTTTGGCAAATACTACACTATATAAATACTAAAGTTTATACAACAAAGAAAGGATATTGTATGCCAGCATCTAAACAAATAGCAAACAAATATGCTTATATCCATAATATGTGTGCAAAAAGTGCATCTTGAAAGCTTATATTGCTTCTGGAATAAAAGTTTGGAAGCTTTTATTACTTCTCTTCAGTTTTAAATCAAGCCTCATTCTACGCTACATCTTTCAACATTAACTACGTTTTTCAGCTTTTTTATAAGAACATCTCTCTTAAGAAAAAATTGTCCTTTTTACTATTGCAATAAGCTAATGTATAAATAAAGTCTTGTCTGATGTAAATCTCTGTTATTCTCAGTTTACTAAACCTTGTATCTTATCTTAGATGTCGATTCTAGAGACTTTTGGTTAGTTTTCAACAGTGTTATTAACTAAAGTGTCTTATGGATTTAAATTCTGGACTTACAATCCACAATTTTTGTTAGACAACAAAATTCATTTATTTACTACAAAAAAATATTGCAATATTGTTGGTATTCCTATATTGACAAATAAAAACCCTATAATTATTATAACATATTATATAATAATAATAACAATAATATATATATATATATATATATATATATATATATACAGTAAATTTACGGTTATTCGAACTGGCACTTATTTAAATTTTCTATATATATATATATATATATATATATATATATATATATATATATATATATATATATATATATATATATATATATATACAGTAAATTTACGGTTATTCGAACTGGCACTTATTTAAATTTTCTATATATATATATATATATATATATATATATATATATATATATATATATATATATATATATATATATATATATATATATATATATATATATATATATATATATATATATATATATATATATATATATATATATACATATATATATACATATATATATATATATATATATATATATATATATATATATATATATATATATATATATACATATATATACATATATATATATATATATATATATATATATATATATATATATATATATTATATATATATATATATATATATATATATGTACATATGTATATATATATATATAAAAATTTTGAAACTAAAAATAGTCATGTATCCATACATTATTTAACTAAATAAAACTTACTTCAATAGGTGTAACTATAAATCATCAATTTAAATCATATTATGTACTTCGTTCATAAGATACAAACCAGTTAAAACCAAATCATTCCTCGATCTTTGATCCATCAGAACATTACTAAATAAATTTATACTGGTAATCAAACTACCACAAGTCAACAAATTTAGACAGTATTATTGAAATCAGCTTTGACCAATACTTAATATTAAATTTTTTTTTATTCTTTAATATATAAAAAACAAAGAAAAGTTAAATCCGAAGAGAAACAAAATTATTCACAAACATAATTACTTACATTCTTCTTCGGAGTCCTCTTTAGTCGTGAAATTAAATCCTGCACATACTTCTTTATCTATTAGTAATTATTTAGTAAAATAAATATAAATAAAATTATGTAAAAACAAAAAAGTAGAATAAGTGTAATCAGATTACAATATATATCTAGGCAGTAATAATACCATAACCAGATTCAAACTATTACTTATTCCGGAATAAAAATAAAATAGTTTATTTGATATAATACTTCACCGTTAAAATAAAGCTATAGTAGTTTTTTTTATTCCTATAAAACAATTAAAATAGCAATAATTACTGTAAAATTTAATGACCTCCAGTTACTTTAACTCTTTTAAGTCTAAGTTTGTTGCAGGAGTCAATGATTGAAAAATTATTATAGGTAGCTTTCATTGCATGAACACAAGTTGACCAAAATAACCAAATATGTATGAATATATAGTTTTTATGTGTATACACATAGCTGTCATGTTTTGAAAATGTTTACAAGGGAGACTTGGAAAAAATTTTATACCACTGAATATTTGTCCACTAAAATACCTCTATTGACTAAAAAAGTTTTTTAATGATTTATTACTCTGACAACTAACTTAAAAATGTCCAAATTTGGCCACTGACTGAGCTAAAATTTATTCTGTATAGATATACTTTTATATATTTATGTTTGTGTTAAGCAATTTTTAACAACCTTTAACTATTTTTCTTAACTTATAAAATAAAAACTATTTAAAAAGTTAAAAGCTTGGTGTATTTTAAGTTACTAATGAGGAAAAGAAAGTTATTAAATTATTTTTAAATGCAGGATGGAGTTTCTCTTCAAAATTCAGAAAACTCCTGCCAAATGGGAGAGACTTAATAGGTCTGTATTCAGATACTTAATAAAACTAGTATACAAACTCTTAATAAAGTAATAAATAAATGTTAAACTATATAAATATTAAATTCCTCATAAAGTATTAAACTCTTAAATATTAATAACAATTCTTTAATAAAATTTCCAAACCATTAAACCAACTTTTATATTTTTCAATAAAAATGACTAGACATGACAATATTTTGTAATTTAAAAAAAAAAAACATGTATTTATTATACACACAATATGCCTCTCTTATATACATACATATATATATATATATATATATATATATATATATATATATATATATATATATATATATATATATATATATATATATATATATATATATATATATATATATATATATATATATATATATATATATATATATATATGTATATACATATACATATATATATATATATATATATATATATATATATATATATATATATATATATATATATATGTATATATATATATGTATATATATATATATATATATATATATATATATATATATATATATATATATACATATATATACACATACATATATATATATATATATATATATATATATATATATATATATATATATATATATATATATATATATATATATATATTATAAATTACATATATAAAATTATATAATATATATAATATAAATATAATATAAATATATATATATATATATGTATATATATAAATATAATATAAATATATATATATATATATATATATATATATATATATATAGATATATATATATATATATATATATATATAAAGTAGTAAAAACTATTTTACTATTTTACTACTTTTTTCTTTAAAAAGATTGTGTATTCTTTTTGTTACATACAGTAACATACTGTTTTAAATTTGTTTCCTCCTTTTTACTTTTTTGCTTATTGAGAAATTTAAGAACCTTGCAATTCGCGCAAAACCTTATTTCAGAAAACCTTCATACTTCGTAGGTGGTATCTAAGAAAATCTTCATACGTCTAAGGTTATACTTTAGAAAACCTTTATACGTCGAAGGTTGTACTTATGTATAAACCTTCAAATGTCGAAGATGGGACTTAAGTTTTAATAATTAAAGGTTTAATTAAGCACAACAAAATGCAAACTTTAGATATTAATTCGAAATGGAAGATATAATAAAGTATATAAAAGTAATTAAAGGTACATTTAAAAAATGGTTGGTTTGCACCAACAATTTTTTATACTAAACTTAATATAATTGGCAACTTTTATATTCTATGGAATAATGTTTTAAAGTTAAGCTGTTATAACCATTGTAATTTTACAACTCCTTCATTTTTGGGTTGGTAGAAACTTTACATGGTCATAAGTGTCTCGCTATGAACTTTTATTTAGTAAGAGATTTATTTTATAACTTAGTTCCCTCACATCTGCGGTAAGGGGTCAAGGTTTTGGAATATTTTTATTCCCAGACACTATTTACAGTAATTTTTTTGTAAAACATTTGACAAAATTATTAACATACTTATGTTAGGATTTCGTGCGATGCTTGAAAGTGTGAAATCTACATCACCAAAAAATCCAAATTGGTATAAGCCGATATCGACAAATCCTTACTTCGTTGTGATTCATTTAACATATTTATTATGCTATACTATGTGTGCGTGTGTGTGTGTATATATATATATATATATATATATATATATATATATATATATATATATATATATATATATATAAATATATATATATATATATATATATATATATATATATATATATATATATATATATATATATATATATATGACTATCATAGTATTTACACAGCATTGAGAATCATTTCTGAACACGGGATGAATAGAGTTAATCATACATTGGTCCACTGTGGTTAGACCTCGTTAAATTTTCATAAATGTAAAAAACTTAGCAAAAAGTTAAAATAATGAATGAAAAAAAAAAATCATTGGTTAGCGCGTAATGATGCGAAACCAGAGCAGATTCTTTCAAAGAAGCTGTAGCGCAGTGGTTAGTGCGCTTGCCAAGGAAGCTAAAGATCTGTGGTTCAACTCTAGTTTTGTAACATCACTTGAAAGGAGGCGTGAACTTCCTTTCAATTGCTCTTCCGCGGTGCTCTGTTATAAGACCGTACGGAATTCTTAGGGCATCTAAAATAAATAAAGAAAAGACCACCTATTAATGCGGGGCCCGCTACTGCTATCCTAATTTTGAAGGCTAACGGTTTGAGTAGCCCTATTATATAAAAACATTTAACTGGTATTTATATATTTAGCAACGCAAGTCTATTTTTTATTTCAAGTTTATATAACACTTTCTCTAGCTAGGGTTCGTCAGATGTTAAATAGCAATGCCCCTTGAACCATCTCCATATTTCAAGCCCTGTTTTACGATAGGTTTTTTGTGCGTGGGAGTCAAATATCCATAGTTCCACACTTGTATGGGGGTTAAACGGTATTTTATAGTTGTTTTTTTTTTAATAATTCAATATCAAAATACAATCTTTTATAAACAGAAGCGAATGAAAATACATGTTTTTTAAAAATAGTTACTTCTAAATCTCTAATAAGTAGTGAAGAGAGAGGGTGGGAGGAAAAAATGCCCTGGGTAGGAATTGAAAAAAAAAATTTTAATCAACGAGTAGGGTTGCTAATAAAGATCTAATTAAGAGTCGAGTGGCTGTCTCCTTGCTAACTAGATATCTTTTCCCACATATATATAGAGGTTTGAGTAATAAACAAGGCGAGACTGCATTGTGCTTAAATGGCACTGTTATTGAGTAAATGCTGTGTCAAAATGTTTATTTATAAAAACCACATTGCATAAAAAAACTTAAGAACGGATACGAAAAATAGTATTGGAACAGTTAACACAATAAAACCAGGAGGGGTGGGATTTATTGATATTTTAGATATAACACATAAGTTTTGCAAAAAATTGTAGGTGAGTCTAGGAACAAAAGTATCATAAAAGATATCCACTATCCTACCCCAATCATAAGAGAAATGAATTTAGATACTATTTTAATATACTATCTTACACTAAATTTGAATTCACACACAGTTTTTAATTTTCATTTATTAATCTTTTAGTGTTCTAAAGTTATGACCATGTAAAATTTACAACTCCCTCGATTTGGGAAAATGTTGGAAACCTTAAATAGTCAAAACCATTGAACACTAAAAAAATTTTTAGTTTAAATTGAACTTCATACTCTTTATAATAAATAATAATATAAAACACAGCTAAGTACTAATTTTTAATTTATTCACGTAATATTTCAGACTAATTAGTTTATACCATCATCAGACATAAAATTAAAAAAATTATTTTTTTATTTATAAATTATTACGCTTGATGATCATCTGAGTTAATCAGACTGAAACATCATATAAAAAAAATTTAAAATAAGTAAATAAAGTATTTTATTACAAGTATTTAAATTGATGCTCGCATTTAGATACTAAATATTTTTTTATGACAATCAGGACACAGCCAATTCTTTTTTGGTTTATTATTCAATTTTAGGCATACCAAGTGAAAAAGTTTAATTTTGCAACTCTTTCCTGCACAAGGAAATAACTCACGATTTTCATTGCCATTACAATAACAATATAAATTGTGATCATCAATAAAGTCAAAATCCATATTTTTGGTATCTCTTGTAAAAAATTTACCAACTAATTCTGGCAAGATAGAACTGCTAAATACTTGCTGATACTTAGTAACGCAGGCTGTCCATATAGAATTATCTGGATAAACTCTTTCTAAGTGATAATCTTTAGATGTATTTACAAAAACATCACAAAACTTTTTTTTACATGTATGCAACTGAGTTTGAATTTGAAAGTAATATGGGTGTGTTTGTTTGAGCTTTTTTTCAGTGTTCATTATTTGTATACAAAATGTCTTTACCAATAGCTTCTAATATAAAATTGTCTTTATGGTTAGCAGGATTTTTAATTTCAACACATCCTTCACCACAGCATTCACAAGATATTAAAGCATCTGGAGAAGCACCTATGAAAGGATACTCTGTCGATATAAAAAAACCACACTTTATAATTTTGAAATTAACATGATGATGTTTTACAATATCAAAATATTTTGCTAAAGCAATCTTTTCATTGTCTATTCCTATTTATTTGTAAGGTAGAACAAGACTTACAAAACAAAATAATAATAAAAATATCTCTAAAAAACTCAGACTATTAAAAAATCAAAGTATTGTAACCTAAGTTTTAAGGTTACTTATGGTAAAGATGGTCTGTTCTTTAATGATTTGAACAATAATAATAATACATATATGCATATATATATATATATATATATATATATATATATATATATATATATATATATATATATATATATATATATATATATATAAATTCCCATTGCAACACTTGGAAAATATCTTAGAGGCAACTCTTTAATTGGAGTTAGACCTGGACCTCCACCAAAATTACCGAATCATTTAGAAAAAAAGTTTATTGATTATGCCACATCTAGAAAAATTGCAGTATTGGATTTGGGAAAAGACAATTTATGAAATATGTCTCATAGCTTAGTAAGAAATACAAGATCAAGTTTAAACGTGATACCCCATCAGAAAAATGGTGATGGTTATTTAACCAACGATATAAGACTATGGTTTTAAGAAAACCTGAAGGAACATCATCTGTTCGACATCAATGCATCTCAATCCAAAAAGTTTTTTAAATATTTTTTAGCACTTTAACAAGTTTTTAATAAGTTGGGTACTCCAGTTATGTCTTCTTCAATTTGGAATATGGATGAGACTGAACTTCAATTAGACTTTAAACCACTCAAAATTATTGCAGCATGGGGTGCCAAACATCTTCAGTCTAGCACTTTATGAAAAAGAGAAACCATCACTGTAATTGCTGCTGTGAATACAGTTGGTAAAACTATATCTCCACATCTAATACCAAAAGGTAAAATAATAAAATCACTTCAAGCTTTTAATACATATATATATATATATATATATATATATATATATATATATATATATATATATATATATATATATATATATATATATATATATATATATATATATATATATATATATATATATGTATATATATATATATATATATATATATATATGTATATATATATATATATATATATATATATATATATATATATATATATATATATATATATATATATATATATATATATATATATATATGTATATATTAGGGTGGTGCTTAAAACAACTTTTTTGAGAAAAACCTGCTCGTACCCCCTAAATGTGTTTTATCTAATACAAAAACACTAGGTTTAAAATTTTTTTGAACAAAAAATATTTTTAGGGGTAGCTCAAGGCCCTCAAAAATTTTACGGGTCCCTAATATTTTGAAAAAAAAACTTTTTCTAAAGTATGTCAACCTGGTATTTAAAAGAAGCAAAATTATATAAAAAATTTAAAAATGAAAATAATTTTTTATAAAAATAATTTTTTCAGGTATAAATGCATAAAAACTATTGTTTTTAAGCTGAAAATGAAAAAAGTCAATATTTTCAGGTTTTTTTGAGAATAATTTTTTTAGGCATGTTTTTTATGTAAAATGATTATTATTTTAGAAGTTTTTATATAACATCGCTTCTTTTGAGTACCAGGTTGACAAACATTAGAAAAAGTTTTTTTTTCAAAATATTAGGGACCCGTCAAATTTTTGAGGGCCTTGAGCTACCCCTAAAAATATTTTTTGTTCAAAAAAATTTTTAACCTAGTGTTTTTGTATTAGATAAAACACATTTAGGGGGTACGAGCAGGTTTTTCTCAAAAAAGTTGTTTTAAGCACCACCCTAGTATATATATATATATATATATATATATATATATATATATATATATATATATATATATATATATATATATATATATATATATATATATATATATATATATATATATATATACATACATATATTTACATATATTTACATATATATCATATGTATACATATATATAACGGTTGCATTTTATTATGCAAAATACTAATAGTCCAACAGTTCGAATCAGAGATTAGTTAAAGAATTTAACTTGTGGAATAAAAAGTAAAGCAAATAAATATTATTTGTGAATCATTTTCAGAATGTAGTAAAGAGTATAAAAATTCAAAAAAAGGCCCTTCTAGGATAAATAGCAACAGGTCCAAGCGGGAATTCCGCGTAGCCTCTCGGGCCAGCACACTGTTAAAAAGTACTATTGACAATGATCATGATATCCTCTCTTACCCAAATTTTTATGTAGATAAGTCAAAAAAAAATACAAATACTAAACAAAAGTATTTTGTTTTAACTTCTCCTGAAGCTATACAAGCCAAGTTAAATGATCTTAAAAAGAAAGAGGAAAAGGTTGAGGCTGCAAAAATAAAAAAATTGAAGCAACTTTAGATTAAAGAAAAGAGATTAAAACTGCAAGAAGAATTTTTTATTAAATTTTGTAAATACTTTTTGACGTATTTCTTGAGTTTTGATTGTTGAAATATCTTTGAATTAATATACAATTTTATAGATAGAGTTTTACAAATAGTTTGTTTTCTTTTGAAGTTATTTTGCCCATTGTTGGAGGGGGTACTTATGTCTTTACTAGTTTTTATTGAGTAATTATAACATTTAAAAATTTAAAACATTTGATGTGTAGCAGTTAACAATCAATATTTAACTAATTCATTATTTTAATTAAAAAATTTTTTTTTAAATCGTTTAAATCTTATGAAAATTGAGTTATTTTCACGACATTTTAACCTGAGGCAAAGTTAGTGGAATCTAATTTTCCAATAAAAAGCCAACTGGCTCTTCATTAGTCAACCCGGCCATTAATTGGTGTTTATTCAAAATTTAAGTTCAGATGAATTGTTTTTATTGTGTTTTTTTATAATCTTTTCTTTTACTTAAGGTTTTGCGGTTTATTCTCCGCCAGCTAATTGCCTTGTGGAGGCCACCTTACCTAAGCCTGCAGAGACTTGTTTCGGTTTCTAAAGGAGCGTCATAACCCGCTCTACAGACCGAGTTTGGGAAGAACGAAGATATCTAAGAGTGAAAGGCAGAAGTAGTCGTGTTAGAAAGATATCATAGAGAAAGCGGACAGAATTGTATATGATGTTAGAAGGTGCAATAGTACTGTTAGTCAAACCGACAAAGACTTGGAGAGGTCACTTAAGGTTTTGTGGTTTATCCTCCGCCATCTAATTGCCTTGTGGAGGCCACAATACCTTGGTCCGCAGAGACTTATTTTAGCTACTAACGGAGCATCATAACCCGCTCTACGGACTAAAAGTAAGGTGAGTTTAGGAAGAACGAAGATATGTTAGGGAGAAAGGCAGAAGTAGTCGTGTTAGAAAGATAGCATAGAGAAATTGGACAGAATTGCACACGATGTTAGAAGGTGCAATAGTGCTGTTAGTAGAACCAACAAAGACTCGGAGAGTTCATTTAAGGTTTTGTGGTTTATCCTCCGCCAGCTAATTGCCTTGTGGAAGCCACATTACCTAGGTCCGCAGAGACTTGTTTCGGCTCCTAGAGGAGCGTCATAACCCGCTCTACGGATTGAGAGTAAGGTGAATTTGAGAGGAGCAAAAATATGTTAGAGTGAAAGGCAGAAATAGTCCTGTTTGAAAGATAGCATAGAGAAAACGGACAGAATTGCAAAACATACTGTTAGTTAGGTTAACCTAATGATTGGAGTTGACTTTACATGAACTCTTCCTCAACATTATCGTCCATGGGACACATAAAAAGTAACCTTTTATATGAATTTTTTTTTTTTTTTTTTTTTTTTTTGTTAATAAAGCTTTTTTTTTATCACAAAATAATAAACATTTACAATATTTTATAAACTATTTCTGCGTAAAAATAATCATATTAAGATAAAATGTTTACAATAGGTTATACATTTTTCCGTTTGTATTCATATACATATATTTGTATACAGTATATACGCGTATACATATTTTGTATACGCGTATACATATTTTCTTTAATATAATTTTATTATTTCCGTTTATAAAATTTATAATAGATTTTTCACATAATTTTTAACATTCCTCTAAAAAAATTAAATAATATGTATCTTTATATTTCTTTATTTTTTTTGTGTTTTTTTTTTTTTTTTTCTTGAATTTTATATTTTTTTGTATTTTTTTTTTTTTGAGCCCATGCACAGGTCAATAGCCGGCAAAACCTAAAGTATGAAGTTTAAGAAATTTAATTTTTTTTTTTTTTTTCAAATATTAGTTCAATATGTATAATAAACAAAAATAATATTAGTTATGATAATCGTTATCTTTAAATAGTTTTAATTGACCGCCAAATATTCAAGTTCCGTTAGCAAACTAATGTTGAAAAATATTCATTATCTGATAATATTAATACGCTAATTTAATAGTAGTAGTTAATAGTCGACTTACGTAATTTTCTAGGCTTTTCTATTTTAAAGTAGTTTCTAGGCTTTTCTATACGCGGTTTTTTTTTTAATTTTATTTACCAACAACCCGTATTACGTTTAATACTGTAGTTAATTTTATTTACTAACAACCCGTTTTTTTTAATACTGTAATTATATTTTTACATACATCCTATTTTAAAAAGTAAAAGAAGCTTATGGTACATACTTTATACATGTATGTAGACGTATAATTGATCATCAAAATGTCTTTAATATTTTACTGAACAGATTTTTTCTTAAATTCTGTAAATTCTCTATTTTGTTGTTTGTGCATAAAGAGTAGTATATAAAGCAATGTTAAAGATATGTAACACCTGTTTTTTTTTTTTTTTTTTTTTTTTGAATTTTCATAAGTACTTGATCTATACTACTGGCATCAAGCAAAATATTTTGCCAGTCTGGACTGAGCAATGATTTTATTATGTGATAATCAGGTGCGGTTCCAGCATTTTTTGGTGTTTAAGAACTTACAGGCAAGGAGTAAACTCGAAATATTTACATATTTATACTTACATCAAATAAAGATGCTTTGAAAAGAATTGCGATGATTGGAGCCCGGAAACAAAAATTACTCTTACTATCACCTGTTTTTTTTTTTTTTTTTTTTTTTTTGAATTTTCATAAGTACTTGATCTATACTACTGGCATCAAGCAAAATATTTTGCCAGTCTGGACTGAGCAATGATTTTATTATGTGATAATCAGGTGCGGTTCCAGCATTTTTTGGTGTTTAAGAACTTACAGGCAAGGAGTAAACTCGAAATATTTACATATTTATACTTACATCAAATAAAGATGCTTTGAAAAGAATTGCGATGATTGGAGCCCGGAAACAAAAATTACTCTTACTTATCACCCCCCCCTACCCTAAACATGAGGGCTAAGCGTAAACAAAATATTTTTTTTAATTTTCTTAACTAAATTCATATTCATCGATAAATTTTAAATTTCGTGCAATAATCTCTTAGCGTTCAAAAATTATGGTTATACAAAGTTTAAATCCCCCTCAATTTGAGGGGGTTACAACTTTTTAGATAATTTTTGAACGCTAAGAGATTATTGCACAAAATTTGAATTTTATCAATGAATATAAATTTAGTTAACTCACGTCAGGGTATAGGAGGGGCGACTTTTAAGTTAGAGCTGTGTGAGTGTTGTTTAAGTTAAAGTTGAGTAAGCGTTGTTATAGTATTCCGTATTATTTGTGAAGATGGAAGGGGGGGGGGGGGAGGGGGAAATAAACAAAAATATATATTTATATATAAAATTTATATATTTATATATAAAATATATTTTTTATGCTAGACTTATATTTTACATTTAAAAATTGGCAAATGGAGGGCCAGGGCCTCTAGGTCCTCTTATTATCAATATTTTTAACAGGGTTTTCATCACCCTAGGTCTAAACATGCACCCCTGGGTTTTATAATGTTGGATTTTTCTTCATAAATATCTATAAATTGAATATTTTTTTCTAATGTTAGATAGAGTACAGCGCACAGCGGGAAGAAGGGTGGCCAAAATTTAAAAAACTAATTACTTTTTTTGGATTTTCAAGTAGTAAATTGAAAGGCTAAAGCAATTACTATGAATATGTTGAAAACTAAAAAAAAAGTTAAAATAATAATTATGAAATATTTATGCTCAAAGTCAAACTATTTGGACAAAAGTGTGCTTTAAGAGAACTTTTATGGGTAACGTTTCGTCCAATTTATATGGAAAAACTTTAATATTTTTCCATATAAATAGATGGAAAGGTCCTTGAGACTAGCTTTTGATCATTGAAGTATTTTAAGAAAAATTTGAATGCAGTTGTGCAAGTAAGGCCAAAATATAAAAAATATCACAAAATAATCGAATGTTTCAATTTTGGTGGAGCAGGAAAACTAAATTATAATTCTTTACAATGTGGTCTCAGCTTTTAACAATGCTATACATGCACTGAAAAATATTTGTAAAAGATTTAGCCGCCCTTTTTCGCCCTTTTTTGAAATAAAAGGTCCTTGTTAAATGCCATTTTCCTACTACTGTTTTCAGAAGCAGATTCAATTTTTTTAATGTTTCAGATTAGATTTTTTAGGGCAGCTTATAAACTTTTTAATCTATGTTCATGCTTATTTCAAAATTTAATATTTAAAAAAAAATACTTTAATTAGAGCCTGCGGACAAAATTTATCAAAAAATTTACCGCCCCTGGCTCAAACGCTAGGGCATTGAGTTAATAAAATATTTAAGTTGACAATCTTACACTAAATTTAAAATCATTGACAGGTTTTAAATTTTATCTAATAATCTTTAGGCGTTCGATAATTAAGACCATTTAAAATTTACAACCCCTCAATGCATTGAGGGGGTTGTAAATTTTAAATGGTCAAAACATTCGAACGCAAAACGATTTTTAGATGAAATGTAAAACCTGTTGATGAAATTATATTTTGTACAATATAGTATATCTTATTGCCCTCGCGCTCGGGGTAAACACTTTTAGGAATATTTTTGTTCCCAGGCTCCAATCACTGATGCTATTTACAAAGCATAATAATATTTTAAAAAAAGTTGCTGCATCTTTATTAAGATCTTCATTCAACATTCATTCTTTCATCGTTAACATCTTCATTGCTTTCACATGGTTGGCAGTCCAATTCATTTTGTGATACCGCATCAGGTTTTGTTTTTTTCAAAAAGTTTTGTCAATTTAGGTATGGACGCAAAAAGAAAATAAAAACAGTCGTCTATATTGCGAAATTTTCAATTTTTTATAATTCAATAAAAAATTATTATTAACAAAGAAAAAGGAATTTGTTCCTTACAAGCTGGCCTCTCTAAACGCCCTGGGCACGCAGTGAATTTTTAGATGCCGTTGAGTGCCAAAGATGTCCAGCTTTAATGTCCAAGTTAAGTGTTCTAAGCAGTCTAAACCGTTCCATAAAAAAATATCTAAATTTTTGGCAATGAAAAGTATCAATATTGATCGTATTTTAAATATTATGTTTTATGCAAACAAACAGAGTCTATTTTTACGATTTTTAAAGCAATCAGTTTTAAAATCACAATTCAGATAATTTTTATAAATAAATTATTTTTCGGATGTAGTTACATCCGAAACAACATTTTGGATGTAGCTACATCCGAAAAAAATTAAACTTCTAACTACATCTGGTTATATAATGTATTATTATAGATTTTTTTTTCCGGATTTAGTTACATCCGAAAAAAATCAGATGTGTAACTACATCTGATTTTTTTTTCAATTAATCTGACGGTTTTTTGCATTCTATCTGGCGGTTTTTTGCATTCAATCTGGCGGTTTTAAAATGTATAACAATTTTATAATGCATGTTAAGAATTGCTTAAATGACTAGTAATAAAAAAATATTTATATATATTCCAGTTAAAAATAGATTTAGATGTGTAACAAATAGTATAATCCAATAGCATTGAGTAATAATAATAATTATAATAACAATAATAGCAATAATAATAAGAACAATAATTACAATAATAACAACAATAATAATGTCTCACGAAGTTTGAAAGATCATGTTCAGTAACGTCCTCACAACCGTTCCTCATTCGCTCTAACAAATCGTTATTTTCAATTGGGGCTATTTGTCCTCTTGTAGTATTTTTAATTTTCAAGAATGTTTTTTCACAAGGGTTTCAAAAAGGTGAGTATTGAGGTAAAAAATGAATTTCTTTGGGATAACTATCATAAAAATCTGATAAAGAATGATGAAACGTTGTCCATCACAAGGTAAACTCTTCTTCTTCCCTTAAAATACTTTTAAGTGTATTTAAGAATCCTTTAAAGATATTTGCTGTAAATATCTAATATTTGCACCCCTACGCCAATTATCGCTTCACTGTGTACTATGCTTAAACAATTTAATGCTCATATCATAGTTATGTTACGGCCTTTTGATGACAATACACGTTGATTTGGGGTCGTTCCTCGGAGACTGTATCCGTGGTTTCTTATCATATGAAGATTGAACGGACTTTCATCGATATAAATGATATTTCTGTAACGTTGTTGCAATGTCAAGTTTAAATACAATGAAACATATGCTTTTCTTTTTTCTTTTACCTCTGCAGTATTGCGTCTTTCACTAATGGGTCTTAAAATTTTGTATGTATAATTCAATTTTTTTAACCATCGCCATAATGTAGAGATTTTAACATCAATTCCAAATTCTACCTTTATCTCCAGTAAGTTATAGTTTTTGTTATCTCCAATTAACTCATGTAGCCTATTTCTTATTTCTTTAGTACAACCTGACTGTCAAAAACTACCTCTAATACCAGGAATGATATTACCTGTTGATATATATCGATGGATCAGATGTCGTATTGAAGCCTCACTTCTATGCACAAGATACGATACTTCTTCTTTTCTCTTCGTTAATTAAAAGATTAATGATCAAATTTCTTACTTCAACATTAATTTCTGAACATTGTCTTCGTGCGTTATTCATTTTAGAGTTTTAAAAAATTGAAGAGAAAACGGGCTGAAATTGTATATAAGGAAATTAAATTAAATGAAGCAATAAAAACAAAACTGTTTATCATAATAAAGAAAAACTACCAGATTAAATGCAAAAAACCGCCGGATTAAATGCAAAAAACCACCAGATTAAATGCAAAAAACCGCCAAAAAAACCACCAGATTCGTGCAAAAATCCACCAGAATAAAGGTAAAATTTTATATGTAAAAGTAAAATATCATTGACATTTTACTTTTATATAAAAAAATTTTTCCCTTTAAAAAAATATGTTCCGCTTTTTTAATCCAGGAGGCTTAATAAGCGCGAACTGGCATAAGTGCAAACTAGCATAAGTGCGAGGCGTTGCAAAAACTGGCACAAGTGCGAAGTTGCGTTTTCATTCGCATTTCATACTTATGCCACTTTGTCGGATTGACTAACAGCACTATTGTACCTTCTAACATCGTGTGAAATTTTGTCCGCTATCTCTATGTTATCTTTCTAACCCAACTACTTCTGTCTTTCACTCTAACATATCTTCGTTCTTTCCAAACTCACCTTACTCTCGGTCGGTAGAGCGGGTTATGACGCTCCCTTGGGAGCCGAAACAAGTCTCTGCGGACGTTGGTAATATGGCCTCCACAAGGCAATTAGCTGGCGGTAAAACCTTATGTGAAAGAAAAGATATAACAAGTTTCCTTCAACAATAATTGAAAAATCACCCTATGACAAAGAAGTGAGATAACGTAAAGATAAAAAGTATAAGAAAGTACAAGAATATTTTCATATGAAATATTATTCAAAGAAGAGATATGATATTAAAGTAGGAGATCAGGTTCTTGTTAAACGCAATAAACCGGGAGGAAAATTAGACTCAAAATATTTTAACAAGAAATATATAGTTATATATAAATAGAAAATAAGCAATATATAGAAATATATATATAGAAAGTAAGCAAAATTTAGTCATTGTAGTCGATCAAAAAGGAAACGAGTTGGCGCGTAATATACAATTCATAAAAAAACTCCTAAAACCTGAAGCTGAAAGTGAAAACACCAGTAAATAATAACGAAAAAAAAATAGTTAAAAGAAAATCATACCCAAAGCGAATAAATAGACCTATAAGGTTTTACAATTAAACATTTTTAAACATGATTTATTTATTTGAGTAATAATAGAAACTTTCCCAAACAGGGGGAACTGTTGAGAGTTGGTAACAAAATGCATAACATTATGAATGGTAAGAGTGCGTTCATGTGGAACGCATTAGAACTCGTGGGTTAGTTAGAAAGATATTATAGTGAGTTATTGTTGTTCATATAATACTAGTTGTAAATATGTATATTATTATAATAAATCTTTAATACATAAATATAAAATAAGAGTTAGTAGTTATATATTTAAAATAGTGAACACAACAAACGGATTGAGTTGAGTCCGGTAGAAATTTCAATATGGCATCTACACAAAAGAAGACATTTCTGACAATCAAAGAAATCAGAAAAACTGATAAATGCTGATTAGACCCACATTACCCCTTAGAACCACAAATTGAGCAAGAGTTATGGGGTAATTAACTACATCTGTAGTTAATAAGTAAATAATTATAATTACAAAAATTGAGTTAAATTTCGTGTTATAAAATTATAAATTATTTCATGCAGTAATAAACATTATTACTTTGGTAAATAAGTAAAATAACAAAATAGTAATTAGTGTTAAAAAGCAATAACAAGTTAAAATTATTTCTCTTTTTTTCTTTCAATTTTTTGATTTGATCTAAGTCTTAAACTTTTTTGAACTTTTTAAAACAAGTTTGCCATCACCGTTTCCTTCACAGCGTGCTATCATCGTTTCCTTCTCAGCGTGCCATCAGCGTTTCCTTCTCAGCGTCCCATCACCGTTTCCTTCTCAACGTGCCATCACCGTTTCCTTCTCAGCGTTTTTTACAAATTAAGTTAATATATGATTTGTAAAACATTGTTGCATAATTGCAAAATGTTTATTCAAAAATATTTTAATATATAAATACATTTTTATATATTCAATATATATTTTTTTAAATCTGGTTATTAAGGCGCTCCAAAAGGACTTTATTATCACAGAGCAATTAACTGAGAGCGGCTGTGGCGCAGTGGTTCCTATTCAAGCACGGTGACACCGTTATTTGATGTATGAGCTAACCTTCACTCACTTAACAAAATCTAAACATTTATACGTTTATACCTTTAACAAATGGATGCTTTGCAAACGATTGCAAAAATATTATTATTACTAACTTCTAATATGCCTGTATTTATTAACAGGTTTGAAATTTAATCTTATAGTGTTTGAAAATGATGACCATATAAAATTTGTAACCCATTCAAATTGATGGGGCTCAAAATTTATGCCACGCATACTTTTTGACCGCTAGAAAATTGCTGACGTATCAATGAGTAAAAAACTAGTTAAAAATATTGAAAAAAAGTAATTTATATTAAATTCTTGAAGGCATTAAAAAAATAATTTTTACCTATCAACATCATAATACTGCGCTGCCGCCCATCTTACTAGCGTAACGCCTTTATATATTTGTATTATAACAAATAAACATATTAGTATTATAACTAATAAACACATTAGAGTTGTGACAAACAAACTTATTAATATTGTAATACCTTTTTATTATTTTTTATTAGTTTTTTATAAAACATGATTTGAGGTTTTCTTTATCTAAAATGTTTTTTAATCAAAACTCTTAAATGACATGTAAAAAATCTGACTTAATTTTATGTAGGTTCGATGCAAATAATTTCGTATAGTTAATCGAGATTAACGACGCTAACAACATATCGTCGATATTCCTGACGAAATTCCATTTCCTCACAATATTAAACAAGTTTAAGTAAAAATATTTTATTATAATAAAATTACAAAAGTTTGATAAATATATACAAATAAATAGCAAAACTCGTATTTTCTGCACGACACTAGTATTTTACTCAAACGTCTATACAATAAATTCTAATTAACAATATACAAGACTAATAAAGAATTTTAGCCTAACATCACAGATGATATAAAAAATCCAGATTTTAGCGATTTGATTACTAGATCATGTCTACCTGGTTTTACTTTAGTTGCTACCGCTGCTACAATACTTCCGTATGCATATTTTTCTGTTTCTATAACGCGACTTAATTTATTGTCTATGAAAAACATAGCTCCTCCAAAATTAGAATATGAACCTATCAAAATCATCCACTCTTTCGATGGTGTTTGTTGATGTGTCGGAACATTGATTTGTATATGTAGCTCTTTATTAGGTAACTTTGTACGCAGACCTTCTGTTTTATCCTTTCTTACTATAAAACCGTGCGCTGTTGAAATAACGTAACCATCGTTTCGAACTACTTTTAGAATTTTCTTTAAATTGAAAGGAGTTTGACCATTGCTTGGAATATTAAATGTAAAGCAAAGTGGATCACTAGCAACAAGGTCTGTTTTTGTAAAAACGGGCTTGAGCATAGGTTCTATTACAACCGGTTCTAGACTTATCGTCCCAGGTAATGACAAATAGTCTTGCGATAAGTTGGTAAGAACGTCATCTATAACTTGAATGAATAACTTGCGTATCAAATGAATCAGAAGAAATCCCATTTGAGCGTGTCCTAGCAAACTTGGGTGTGACGAATCCTGGGCAAACAATTTAGTAAACATTTTTTGTTCATTTAAAATAAGCTTACGACAAACTAGTTTTTTCCAACTAATTGACGGAACACGATAATACCTAGATAAATAGTTTGCTCCGTCCGATTCTAAGTTATTGCACTCTAATTCTTTTCGATAATCTTTTCCACGAAAAAAATGTGCGTAAAGTAACCCTGGTTTTCGCTTTAAGCGCATAACACTTCTTGTTAGTATTTCAAGAGGCAAAGTAGGAGGAACGTCTCGATTATCAAATCTATGGTAATCATTAGCAGATAACTCCCATATAACTAAATCTGTTGCATTACCTTGCACATAGTTATCAATGCAATAAGAATAAAAATCGCTACCTGTAGCGCCGATTGCATAATTATGAATCATCATTTTTGAACCAGTTATAGGTGTTACTGTTTTATTCCAATAATCTTGTAAAGCATAAAAAAATATTTTGTGCTGATTGTTATCTTTAAAAAGTGTTGCTCCGGCTGATATGGAACCACCCAGCAATGCTACATTCATATTTTCGCCGTTTATAGCTCTATAAAAAGCATTTTTCATTCGGTTTGATGGCTGACGCGGGTAACGAATTGATCGATTAACATCTAAATAGTGAAGCCCTAGTTGCTTTAACGTCAAATAGCGGTCTTTGTAAATCCAGTCTTCCATAGGGTTATTCAAAAAGTTATCTTTTAGTTTTTGCAAAGTTTCCTCTGTAGTGCATTTAGTATACGGAAACACTATTACTAGAAAATAACAGATTTTGTATAGCACTCTATAAAGATAATTCATTGCGATAATTTAATCCATGTGTTACTCTCTATTTACAGTTTATAACTAGTTTTTTTTATTTTACTAGCTAATCATTAATAACTTAAAAAATTCTATTTGATGTAGGCTGTGAACAAAAATGCCGAAGATATAATAAGTTCCATAAAACGGTGGACCGTTACTTAACTATGCCAAAAAAAAATCTTAAACAATTAAAGTTTTGATAGGTTATGTTTGTTAACAACATAATTAATGTTTTGTAATAAAGTGTTAAGTGAACCGACACATTTTTAAGGGTTGTGAGAAAAATACTGCAAATACATTTTAACTTCTTTTCAACAATAGTTAATAACAATTAATTTAAGTTTATAATTATCAACTTATTAATAAAGTAGATAATTGATTACACGGCAGTTTAGTAATAGAACCTGTTTGTGGAATGTTGGCATGCGCATTGTTTCGGTTTCGGTTGTAAATTTTAACAAAAACGCAGAAAAACTATACACAGCCCTGATTTAATAACTTAATTTAATATTTTTTTCTTATTATAGATCATTAAAATTTTTTTAATAAACATTTTGTTTTTCAATCACTTTATTGATTAAAAAAAACAACATATTTTTAAATATTACTATTATTTTTATACTATATAGCGTAGAAAATAGGGTAATATGAGCTCCTTGGTAATATGAGCATGCTTAAAGATTTCTTATATGTAAGCAGTGAAGTTCAAGTTGCTCTGTATTTTTCGAAATCGACTTTATGTGGTGATAACAGGAATCAGCACAATTAGCGTAAATTTGTATGAGTAAAAATCCCTAAAAGTTGTTTGTTCGCAAAAATTTTGGATCCAGCATAATTATTTTTTAAAATATTCTAATTTTTGGTTAAGGTGCTATATTTCGCTTAAAGTACTCAATCTACCCTATTATTGAATATTAAATATTATTATTATTATTGTTATTATTATTATTATTATTATTATTATTATTATTATTATTATTATTATTATTATTATTATTATTATTATTATTACTATTATTAGGGTAATATATGCACCTTAAGCGAAAATTAGAATATTTTAAAAATAATTAAGCTGGATCCAAAATTCTTGCGAATAAACAACTTTTAGGGATCCCTACTTAGGATCCACTTAGATATTTAGGCACTCAAAATTTTTTTTTAAAAAACGCAGAGGTTTTGAAAAAGTAGCAAAAGTGCTCATATTACCCAGCCCACTTGGTAATAATTGCACTTTAAATTAGCTATTTTAGGACTTTGAACAAAATATTTTCAACAAAAAACACAAAAATTGCATCTTTAAATAAAGTCAAAGCAAAATGTTTCTTTGTATTATTTTTCAAACAAAAATAAATTCGATTTTTAGCTAACATATTTTTCCTTATGAAAAAATTAATTTCATTAATTTAGCACCAAAATTTCGCGCCACAGATTTATTGTTGCGTGATGATATTATTTTAACAAAGCAAAAAATTTAACAGTGTTTTAATTAGATGATAACCTGCCAATTATTGCATATAAATTTAGGCTAATTGTATTGATTCCTGTTATCACCACATAAAGTCAATTTGAAAATTACAAAACAACTTTAAGTTCACTTCTTACTTTTAAGAAATCTCTAAGTATACTCAGATTACCAAGATGCTCATATAGCCTATATCTATCCTATATTTTCTTTAAGAGCTGGATACAGTGCCGTTAAGTTAAGAGTTTTCACAATAATTTAAATAACCGATCCTACTTCCACTCCTCGAGTTATTGTTTTGGTTTTTTTTTTGTCTGATTTTTTTATTTTGTATTTTTCTCTCAGTTTGGTCAACTATTATTCAATATCTAATACCTAGACAATTTATTTAACATTATCTATATGAGGGCCAAAGGTAAGATGCTAATTATGTTTTTTTTTTCTTTCATTTTGCCGTTTGTTAAAAATTAAAAAAAAGAAATTACAATTATAGAAAGTCTTCTTATTACTCCGAGCCCCTCGAGCCGAATGTTGTTTTCAAACCTATTTATATAACTAATAAGTGATAAAATAAAACAGTTTAAGTACCTACAAAACTTCGGCAATAAATTTTTGGTAACAATCTTCCGCCGGAATAATTTAAAAATTAAAAATAAAATGATACAAAAGTGAGATAGTTGTGAAGGTTATTAATCACAAAAAATTGCGTTAAGTTTTATTAAAAATAGTGCAATATAAATAAGTAATTAGGGCTGATTTATCAATATCAACAAAAACTTTAAACCAAAAAGGTAAAAATAAACCTAAAATAGATGTAAAATAAACCTAAGATAGACGGTTTTTTATTTCAAAAATTTTAAATTTTTTTAAAAAAGATACTTGAAATCTAGTATATCGAAATCCATGTTTAGTAAATGCGTTTTGAATCACCTTTAAAACTTTCCAAAGTGCAGCTTAAAACAAAGTCTTGTTTTTAATTAAAAATACGAAGAAAATTTTTCCAAACAAAAGGTGCCCGATATTGAACTTGGTACGAGCCTAATTTAAGATGGGAATGACAAAGTTGTTCACTAAAAATTTGGTTTATATTTATGAGAGATTTCATTAAAGGTTAAAATGATACTGGAGATAAACCACGTTTTGCTTTAAACATAAATAACATTACTTGATGAATTTTATTCTTATAAATATTTAAAGCTCCAAGCTGACGTAAGAGAGATTTGCAATGTGCATTCCTGTTTGCCCAAAATATTATCCTGCAAGTATGTTTTATCTGCTATAAATTTTTTTGAGTTTGTGAGTGTGATTAGTGCTACCCCAAGCAATGTTTTAGTAAGAAAGATAGTTGCGTATGAAAGAAAACAATATACTTTTTAATTGTTTATTGTTATTTTGTTATTATGATTGATTATTAAGAAACGGATTTGTTCGATATAAAATGGAAATACTTTTTGAGATCTTACTTTCTATATATTTAATAAGGTATTTTCATGACAATTTTTATATTAAAGTTCAAAATTTTAATTAATGATTAAAAGATTAGTCAATTTAAAAGAAATATTATCGGCTTTACTAGGTTTATGAAATAGGATAAACTTTGTTTTATCAACGTTTAGTGAAAGTTGGTTACTTTCGTTTATCTTGTTTAACTCTTCGTAAAAAGTTAAAAAAAAAAACAATTGTATCTTTTTGACAATAAAATAAATTAGTGTCATCTGCAAATAAAATAGTGTTTAACATTTTTGATGCTAAATATAATTTATATAAAGTAAAAATAATAATGGTAAAATAGAACGCTGGGGTACCCCATAAGTTATTTGGTTGTTTTTTGAATTTTTCGATTCTTTAATTATAAATTGTTTTCTGTTATTAAATATGATTCAAACCCATCAATAAAAGGATTTTGAGGTAAGTTATTTTTTGCAATTTTTTTTCCCCAATTAAACCTCTAACAACATCTCACGTTTTTTGTTTCCTTTGTTAATTTCAAGCAATTTAGCATGATAATTAACTTTTGCTCGTTTTTTAATTTTTTTAAATAAATTTTTATAGTTTTTGTAATTAATTTCATTTTTATAAGTTTTATGTTTTCAATAACTTTCATACAACTTTTGTTCAATTTTGATTTGTGAATCTGAATTAGCTCGATGAATTTGAATCAAATTTACTATACGCAAAAAATGATAGAGATGATTTCTTGAAAATATATTTCAAACATAATGAGCAAAATAAAATTCATCATAATTGGTTTGCGTCTCTAGTTACAAATTTAGTTGATATAATTTCAAACATGGGTAATCCATTTAAAAAAGAAAGTCTAGATTTTCTGGTGCTTAATACCCATGATATCAAAGACAAAGAAATGGTAAACACTGTTAATTCAATTGAGAATTCCGGAGAAAAACTATTCAACCATTTTTTCAAACCAGAATAAAGGAGTCTTTAATCCAATAAAACGGAATAAAATCACTTTTTAGTTACGTCAATACAAAAAGTAAGTTAAAAGATCAATTGTTAATACCTGTGCTCAAAAAGAACTGCCAGTTGTTTTCGCAATTTTACATTTTCTACCAGTTTTTCGCTCATGAAAAAAACACTTTCCCACCGTCTCTATCAAAAGATGGACAGTTACGCAGTGGAAATAAACCAGATCTTCTAACTTGTTTCAATGATTTGCACATCGCAATTAAAGATAAACCCATAGTTGAATGTTTGATTATTTATGAAGCTGTAGTTGTAAATACTTTGTCATCCAAGAATTGTTAAACTTTCAAATATTATTCAAGGTATTCCAGAAATTCATTTTAGAATAGTTACAATCGTGTGCAAGAGTTGATAATATTTGGGATGTACACAGAGAACAGCCTCAAAAAATTAGCAAGAGTCAAAAGAGGACAAGGTACACACAAAAAATCAGCAAGAGTCAAAAGAGGACAAGGTACAACAACACTACGTGTTGCACAAATCAAAGATTCCAAGTGATTGTCATTCATTTCTTTGCGTTGATCAGAACAAAAACAAATTATTTAACTTCCATTCAGCCCAAGTATCTTGTCTTCAAACAGATACATTGGTTGTTGTGACCTATGAGAACTTAGTAATATCAAGCCAAAATATCAACGAATCAAAACTAAAGCCTTGCAAACATGAAGAAGCAGACACTCTTATATTTCTTCACATATATGATGCTGCTATAAATAGTGGACTCAAAAAAGCCATGATCAGAACTGTAGATACTGATGTTGTTGTCTTTGGTAAAACTTATTATTTATTTTTTAGATTAAGTCAGAAAATAAATTAAGTCATAAAAATAATTTTTATTAAACTTATCGAATTATTATATTTTTATGTTTAGTTTTTTTTTTATAAGCTACATTTAGAAGAATTATGGATATGGTACGGGCGAAAACCAACCCTTAACTACACAGCACGTTCTTGTTATGTCTTGTTCTAACACAGATATGTTTACCTCTATTTCATGCCATAACAGGTTGCAATCATGATTCATTTTTTGCTGGAAAAAGGAAAAGACTTTCCTGGATTACTTGGGGAAAACTTAAAGATCTCACTACCCAGCTAGCACACTTACATTGGGCCAAGTTATGTAAAACCATCGCAAACGTCGGCTCTTTTTTCCAATGCAAAACTAACGTTTGATCTAATGTCATTTGGTTAATTATAAAATTATTACCGACGGAACTAAAAACATCTGGCAAATTTACATTGGTTCAATGTATGTGAAACATCGCAAAAAGTTGATTGTTTTTACAAACTAAACTCAACATTGGTTTAATGTATATATCTCAACATTGATTCAATGTATATAAATCAACGTTTTTCCAATGTATGTAAAAACATCGCAAAAAGTTGATTGTTTTTACGATCTAAACCCAACGTTGATCCAATGAATGCGACCAAACATTGCTATTGCGTAATTATATAACTTAAATAAAATCTTCTTGATATTAAAATATTAAACCACAATCAACACAAACATGAATTTTGTTTGAATGATCAAGCGTTCTACTCAGGGTTTAAATACTAAATATTAAATAGTCTTACAAAGTGAACTAAGTGATTTATTGTTTGCTGTAGTAAACGAGTCCCCAGTGGTGTCTTTTCTGGAAACTGATATTGAAATCAAAGGCTGTGCCTTACATTTTCATCAAAAATCTATTCAAAAAGTACACGTTCTAGTACAAAGCTCTCTTATCCTCATCTGTAAACATCTAGCTGCTGGAAGAGGGGAGTTCGACTCATTTTACTTGCAGATGTGTAAATCTCACGGTGAAGATCTTTTTACAGGCAACGTTATTATCCTTATTAAAAACTGGAAAAATCCAAATCTAAATCCATTACCCCGATACCAAAACGATGATGGTCTCAACCTCCGTTACAAACATATTGGATAACCTGAATCTAACCCTCCAAAGTCACCAACACAACCTACTGTACCACAAATCGCCAGCGCAAGTGTCGACATTGATGTTAAAAGTGGCAGTGTTGACATCAATGTAGACATTAATACAGTAAAAGAATGTCCTAAAGAGAAAGAACTTCCAATAAAAACACAAAATTCAAAACCCCTTTAACCAACAACTATACGCCTCGGTCAATTGGAATGTGAAACTCCTAAAAAAGTAATTAACACTACAGAATTAGAAGAAGCCATGTTTTTGGAAGAAGAGTTTTCGCCAAGTATAAATGATGTGATGCTTTCTGAAAACGAAGCAGACACTTTGATAATTGATGAACAATACGAAAGTCAACCGTGTGCGGAAAAGAAATCGTAAGGCTAGTTTTTATTCTTGTCTTTTTCTTTTCACTGTTTTTTTAGCTTTGTTCTCAAATCAGAATTTTATTTCGAAACTTCTCGTTCTAAATCTTTACTTTTTCTCACATTTGATTTTTTCCCGCTAAAAATATAATTCTTTTTTGTTAAGTTCTTTTTATTTTTTTCTTCTTTCATTCAAATTCAAACTCTCATTAATAATGCATGTAAAAATTTTGTATAAGCGCTTAAGCTGTGTTAAGTCATGCTCCATCTTTTTTTTTTTTTTTTTTTGTTCTTTTATCTTTATAATGTTGTGATTCTACATGATTGGTACAAAGTTATAATGTTTTAAAAATATATAATACTAAAAATATATCACAATTTTATAGAATACAAAAAATATGATTGTAGGGTATCATTAATATTAAAAGAACGCGGGAAACTTGCAGAAGACCAGATGGTCTTGCAATCAAGAAACCGCTTGTACTTGTAATATTTTTTGTATTTTCGTTTTGCAATGTATCTAGTTTCACAAAATACTTCATTTTATATTAGATTCACTTATAATAAAATGTAGAAATAAAAAAGTTGGTAAATACTGTTTGTAGTACACATAATACACATAAATATATTATTAAGCATAAATATATTTATTATTGACTTATATTGATTTTTTATATTAATATATATTATTGAAGTTTTTTGGATTTTGTTTTCAATTATAATTTTGGTTTTACTTTCAGTTTTAGTTTAGTGAAAGTTCAAATAATTGCTGATATTTAAAGTTGAAATAAGTGAAAGTTCAAATAATTGCTGATTATAAACGAACTTTTTTAGTAAGATTTTCAAACAATTTATGTTAATCATGACTCTTAATGTTTTAACGTGCAACATAAACGGTCTAAACGAACAAGAAAAACGCGACAATTTTTTTGGGTTTCTAAAAAAATCCTCCTTTGATCTCATCCTCCTACAGGAAACAAACTCTGGACCTTCCACTGTTCAGCAGTGGGGAGACAAATGGACTGTCGAGTCCATTTGGAACTCCGGTCGAAGTCACATTTCTTTAAGCGAACTAAAAAGGGACACAAACAGAAGAATATTAGATGTCATATTAAAAATTGACGAACACGAAATGCAGGTGCTGAATATTTTCGCTCCTAATGTGCCGAGGGAAAGGCGCCATTTCTTTGGCGACCTTGTTGATTTCTTGCAGGACACAGGACTTCCCGTCCTGTTGGCCGGAGATTTCAACATGGTCGAAAGCCTGCCTCTAGACACAGAAGACACCAACAACGCTAAATGTCACACCTACGGCGTGGGCGAAGTCGGGGTATTCCAAGGTAAGTATAACCTGGTTGATGTTTTCCGTTTAAAATTCCCCAACAAAAGAGAATTCACATAGCAAAATCAGAAGGCAAAATGTAGACTTGACCGAATCTACTGCCCTGAAAAAATCGCAAAAAAAAACAAACAACATATACAAAAATTCTCACCAACCCCTTCTCCGACCACGAGTTCGTAACAACAACCGTCAATTTTAGTAAAACCAGGAGAGGGTCAAGATACTGGAAATTAAATTGTTCTCTTTTGGAAATAGAAGCATGTAGGCAAAAAATTGAACTCTCAATTAAAGATTGGCAAACTAAAAAACGGTCCTACAACTCAATTTTAAAATGGTGGGACGACTGCAAACTTTTTGTTAGAGTAGAGTTACAACATATATCTGTTCAGGAAAGTGCGAAAAACAAAAAACAAATCAAAAGGATAGAAAACGAAATCCAACGGGAGTGACAAAACGCCAACCCGAATTTAGATAGCATCAAAGAAAAACGCGATGCTCTTTTTTTGCTCCATTTCCCAGGAGCGTTTATTCGCACAAAGCAAAAATTAGTTGAAGAAGGAGAAAAACTTTCAAAATTTTTGTACAGTTTGGAAAAAACTCAACAGAGGAACAAGCCAATTACCGAAGTTTGCAAGAACGACGGAACATTGACGAGTGAACCTGGTGAGATTTTAACTCCCTCGTTTCATATTACAAAAACATCTACACCAAAACAAATTTATGCAAAGACAGCCAAAACTATGTCTTGTCACACATCACTAAACATTTGAGTGATGATGAAAACCAATTTTTAAACACCCGCCTAACCGGCGCGGAGTTAAAAGAAGCCCTTTTTAAATTTGAAAACGGAAAATCCCCGGGCTATGACGGACTTCCAGCTGAATTTTATAAAACTTTTTGGCACATTTTAGAAAAAGATTTTGAAGAGCTTGCTTACGAAATACTTTTCGTAGAAAAAAATACCAGCCACTCTATGAAAAAATTAATAATTTCACTAATTCCTAAGCAAGGAGATCTCACTGAATGTAGAAATTGGAGGCCCATATCCTAGAAGTAATGTATATTACTTCTGCGCAAGCGCAAATATTTTAAAGTTGCGTTAAAGAAATGGCGGATTGCGATGGACAAGATTAATGCGTTACCTAATATCCTATTTCACATAGAAAAAAAGATATGATGTATGAAACAAAAGAAAAGAAAAGCATTTCTTAATTCTAGTCTTCGTTTAAACTACCATGCTTTGTTTGTTTAACTGAACGAATTATGGAATAATGATAGAAAATATATTAAAAAAGCAGCTTAAATTAATAAGTTTAAATATATTTGTTACCTGTTTTTTAATGGAAAGCATTCAATAATAATACTTCCTTTTTATTTTTTGTTAAACCGACAATTGCTTTGTTGCAAATAAAATGAGGCTATTGCAGTATTTCATTTTTAAAATTTTATTTCGTTCAAAAATATAACGATGACTTTTATGTTATATTAATTGTCCATTAGTTCTATGGAGACTTAAAAATAGTGATCATCATTGTTACAACTACACAACACTAAAAAAATATTATTGTTTATTGTCCATATTTAACTCTCCGAAACAAATAAAAATTTACAATTGCGAATTGTGAAATGTAATAGTTTACATTACTTTAATAAAACATTGTTTACATTCACATTATCAATAAAATATAATGACCAAACATTAAATACACATATTTGTTCAATATGTTAACTAAAATTAATCATTAAAACTTATTCAGGTCTTTTAAGGTGGTCCTATACTAATAAAACCAAAATTTTAAAAATGCATTTATATTTTATGATTTTCATATAAGAAATAGTATTTTAAATTTAAAGCACAGTAAAGAAAAATAAAATAGATAAAAATTTTTTTTGGTCAAAATTTTGGGTCCATGGACCCTAAATATGGATTACGCGCTGCGATAAACAGCCTGTAAACTAATAATGGTATGATCATAAAATTTTCACAGCTTTTTAATATCAGATGATTACACTCACCCTGCCAAAATTAAATATTTTAACAAACTATTGAAGCTTTTGTAAGAAAACCAGTTTAAGGCCTAAAAAAAGCCCCGAAAAGGCTTAGAACCTAGACCTTATTTTTAGAACCAGTTAACTAACATTAATTCTTTTGGTAAGGTGAATGTGCATATATATAATAAACTACTCCTGAAAATTTCAACACAATCAAACAAACCAATCTCAAGATATTTATCGCAGCATGCAAAAAACTTATATATTGAGAAAAACAATAATAAAGATTTTTAATATAAAAATTTTTTTTTGATATATAAAAAGGTCAAAAAATTATTGAAAACAAAACGACTTGAGCATTACTAAAAACACAGAAAAAAGAAAAATGTGAAAACTCTAATAATTGAAAAAAATTTAACCAAAATTGAATTATTCAATCAATGAAAAAAAGCTTGAATATAAAAAGATAATAAACAATAACTACGTTAAAAAATACAA
This sequence comes from Hydra vulgaris, assembly GCF_022113875.1. Taxonomy (NCBI): domain Eukaryota; kingdom Metazoa; phylum Cnidaria; class Hydrozoa; order Anthoathecata; family Hydridae; genus Hydra; species Hydra vulgaris. The sequence continues at coordinate 47,746,584 of NC_061158.1, read as the reverse complement.
TAACTGGCTTAACATAAATTGAATTAAAAAAGTGACAAAAACCTAATATCTAAAAAACTCCTGCTTCATAAGATACACCTTCACTTTTATTTACTATATCTGTAAAACCTTTTTGCTCTGCACGAAGCAGCTTTCTTTTTTGTTTTATTGTGTTAAGCAACTTTTTTTCCGTCATCTTTATTCTTTCTTGGTCTATTTTGGTTCAGTACTGAGGTAAATGTACCTGGTGTAACATTTAAATATTCAAATATGTTTAATATACCTTTTGACTATAGATTATATAAAACAATCTACAATTCCAGAAACTTCCATAGATCCAACAGAACCTTTGCGATTATTTAAACAATCATGGGTTTCCAAAAAATTTTCATAAAGTTTTGGATCACTATCTTTTTTTGGTTCTCATGATGTACAGGTATTGCATATTTTTGAAAGAACTCTATAGTCAACACATTTCCCTGAGTCACTAGCAATAACAGTAACAACACTATTAAGTGAGGAATGACCCCTTTTTCATCAGAGAGCTATTACATTAATATCAAAATCATTTGGTTGGATATCATTGTTAAGAAATCAAAATTCATTTGCTGCATTTTTCATTTTCACATCAGCTATAATTTAATATATGATATGAATTTTATCTTGAACATCATTAAATGCTTTTATAGTATGGTGGAATTAGCTCAAAAAAAACCCAAACCCGGAAAAAAATCATATAAAGTTAGGCTTTTGCACATAGGTTAGTTAGCATGTCAACAATGACCAAAAAAAAGCCCCGTGTTTTTGAGAACAGGAAATGTCATTTTGGGCCCATTTTTCAATCAAAAATTTGGGCAAAATGACTAATTTTTTTATATCACAAAAATTATAAGTTTTATATATCATTTAAAAAATAATTTAATGCCGAGTAAAAAGTTTAGTTAAGCAAAGTTATAAATATGTATGGTTTGTGAGTTATAGCTGCTCAAAGTGGGAATTATGACGTCATATTTTTTATAATTATTTTTTTTGGAAATCGTAAGCATGATATAACTTTAGAAATATAATTTAAAGCTGAATAAAATACTGTCAAACTGTACATATAATAAAATTTATTAAATGTACAGTTTGAATGAATAGTTTTTGTTCTTGAGAGAAACTTTTCGATCAAATTGTGTTTAAAAAAAGACATTGCAATGAAAATATATAATTTAGAACAAATATAATTCTATTCAAATATATAAAATAATATAGTATTACTATTATATTATATTCATATATTTAAATTTATATATATTAGTATTATATATAGGTATAATACTAATATAAATTTAATACTAATTTAATTCAGTACAAATATAAATAGAAAGTGTGTAAAGAGATGAATGAAACTTGTTCGCTGTGTAATGGTAATTTTGAAAAGTCTCCATCAGTTTCAGTAAAAAAGAAAGGACTCCAAACTTTAAAGAGAATCTGCAATCAAAGAGGATTATACGATTTAAATAGGTATATTTAAATATAAAAGATAAAATAGTATCAAATGCTAATGATAAACAGATTTGAACAATATAGCACGTTTGCATTAAAATTGTACGGAATTACCTTTATTTAGATATTTTGAAGTTAAAAGAAAACTTAATCGGAACTGCTCTTGTGCATCATGATTGCAGAAGAAGATTTGTTGATAAAAGAAATACAAATATAGAAGTCGTCCCAATAAAGAAACTAAGATCATCTTCAATTATTGATGTACGTTTCAATTGGAAATCCTGTTGCTTCCTATGTACCAAATCAGCTGACAATAAAAACAGTACTGTTACACAAGTGAGAACGTTACCACTTCGAAATAAGCTTCTTAACCAATGTAAAAGTAGAACTGATGAATGGGGAAGAGAGGTGTTAGGTCGTTTATCAAGTTGTAATGATCTTGTTGCAGAGGAAGCAGTATATCACATTCCTTGTATGAACAAATTCTGACTTAATCTACTGACTGGAAATAAAAAAGGTCGTCCAACAGATGATTTGATGCTTCTTAATTTTTATAAGGTTTGTGATTGGTTAGAAAAAGATGCAGATTGTGACCTTTGCACATTAAACGAGATGCACATTAAAATATTAGAACTTAGTAAAGACTCTCCATGTTACTCCATTAAACATTTGAAAAATAAACTTGTAGAATATTATGGTAATCATATATTTTTTGCAGAAGCACCAGGTCGACAAAATCTTATTTGCTTCAAAGACATGAATTGGTTCATTATGGAAAGTTTTAAGAAAAAAGAAGAAAAAACATCCGGTGACATCATTGCAGCCGCAGCAAAAATTATAAAGAACGACATCAGAGAACTTTCTTGTGATAAATCTAACTACCCTGTAATTGATCAAATGGACGATTTGAATTATGCCAAAAACTGGGTTTCAGCAAGTCTTCTCAACTTTTTAAAATACTTAATTTCATCAGAACTGAAGCAAGTCAGTATTGGCCAGTGCATTGCTCAATGCTCTAGACCAAAATCAATGATTGCATCAATTCCTTTTGGGATTGGAGTGGACATTGATAAATCGTTTGCAACAAAATGGCTTGTTGATCATCTATCTAGACTTGGATTTAGTGTTTCTTCTGATGAAGTTTACACAATGGGTTGCCGATAATGCTGACCATAACAATTGCACTCTAACAGGAAAAAATACTTTTCACGGAATGGGTATAATCTCAATTACTCCATACTCTGTTCAAAAATCCATCGCTGTTAAGCGCTTGAAGCATAAACAATCTTTTTGCTTTAAAGATGCAATAAAGATACTACCTTATCATGGATCAAGTCAACAAGGGCTATCAAAATTAAAATTTAAGGCTGTCTGCGATTTAGTATTGCCATTATTTCATTCACCTGTTATGAATCTTGATCTATTGTGGCAAGCTGCATGGTTTTTAACTTCAAAGGAATCTCCACGCCCTAATTGGTCAGGATTCATGCAACATGCTGTGACTAAATGCAGTGACAACTTTAAAAAGACGACTATCAATTTTCTTCCCATTATTGACTTAAATCCTTTGGAAGAGTCGTGTATTTATTTAACTCTGAAATTTGTGATATCTAAAGCCAAAAGATTTGACATTTCTACACCATGTATTACTTTTGATCAACCACTGTGGTTAAAAGCTATTGGAATTGTAAAAAATGAAAACCTGAACATTGTGTGCAGACTTGGTGGATTTCACACACTCATGAGTTTTCTTGGAAGTATTGGTAAGCTAATGTCAGGATCTGGACTTGAGGAAGTCTTCGAAGAAGTGTATGCAGAGCATACTGTTCAACATATGTTTTCAGGAAAGGCAGTTGCTAGATCTCTTAGAGCTCACATCATAATTCAAAGTGTTTTAACGGTTTATTTAATGGATTTTTTAATAGAAGAAAGTAGAATTGATCTTGCTGGTTTTATACCTGCCTATCAAAATTCAATAAATGATCAAGGTATGAACAAGGAACAATTAATTGAGATAGGAA